>OZ024721.1:21518233-22118233 GCA_964016875.1 Fallopia convolvulus | reverse complement strand
ATATTCTTGATTTTTCGGTTAACCGTTATATGTAAAGTCGTAAACGTGAACTGAAATTATTTTCGGTTCGGTTAACCAAACAACTTTTTTTTAAAAAGTCGGTTTGGTTACCGAAAAATTAACCGATTTTCGATCGGTTCGATTTTTTACGGACCCCCTACCTTTTACGTCTTAAAAACGCCCTCCACAATCCGGATCTCACCCATCTATATTTTACACTCTTTTCCCCGCCTATTGCCTACAAAACCTTCGATTCGCAGCGTTTTGGCGTTACATATACTTGAATATTTTTAATCGCCCATGAATTACAATGAGCGAGTGAGCGACATTCACAACACCAACAACCTAACAAATCGAAAAGAGGAAGAAAAGGGGAAAAAAAAAATATAATCTCTTCCTCCTCCCCTCAGAAAATCGAGAAGCGTTTTATTTGTCGATTTGTCTTTTCTTTTTGGTGATTTTTGCATACTGTGTATTCTTGTTATTCTCTTCAAATTCGAGTTGCTGCTGTTCCATAATTTTGAAGGCACAAAACAAGTTTGGAGAACATGTAGTTTTATGTTTGCTGAAGAAAGAGACCAAGTAAGAGGCGATCCTTTATCTTGTAAGTATTTCTCTTTCACTTTTGTGATATATGATGTGATATCATCTGTTTTGATACGCAATTTATGTTGCTTAAATTTGAAGTAATGCGAAGCCTTTCTATTCTTTCTTTTTTGTGGAGTTTTTCCATATGGAGGATTTGTTTAGGCGTTGATCTGGTTTTTCCCAACTTTAAGAACGTTTAGATGGTTCAGTTTTGCACTTCGGTGCTTGATTGTTGTCTTTGATTTGCTTGGATCTGCTTTTTTGTGTTGGTTTCAAGCTCTATTAATGGCCGGTTTGATTTTAATTTTGTAGTTCTTTGATGTTCTGGAAAATTGTTAGTTGCAGTTGATAGCTATGCTTTTTGAAGAGAGAGAGAAGCCGTAGAGGTTTAGAATAATAGAGTTGATATTTTTTCCGGAGAAGATAGAGAGATGAAGAGGGCTCGAGAAGATGTGTACGTGGGCTCTCAACTCAGGCGACCTCAACCTGTCGTTTCTTATCGCGGGGAGGAGTAAGTTTCCCGTCTTTCTCTCTTTCAAAATTTGAGATGAGCAGCGTTTTATTGACAAGCTATCTGCACCGACTAATATTAGGATGCATTCAAATCAACTGATTGATCTTGTATTCGATTTATGTATTCTGGTATAATCTAAAAGATGACATTTCTCATTAACGTTGATTTGATGTTAATCATGAATCTGAGGGTGAAATGCCCAGCTATTCCCTTCTTCTTCTTCAGACAAAAGATTTGATCTTTTCAAGCAGAACCATCTATCTCTCTGTCTGCGGTGGGGGTGGGTGTTAATTAATAGGTTAAACTAATGTTTTAGAAGTTAACTACTTGATATCTGGATTTCTCTTGTGCATTTAAAGGGCTGACTTTCATTTACTCTTACGTTTTGTTTTGGGTGGAAGTAAAGATCTGCACAACCTCAACTTCAACCTCAGATGGCTAATGGTGGTACTGGTAGTAGTAGTGTGCAGAAACTGACAACAAATGATGCTTTAAATTATCTAAAGGCTGTCAAAGACATGTTTCATGACAGAAAGGACAAATATGACGAGTTTCTTGAAGTCATGAAGGATTTCAAAGCCCAAAGGTAGTATCAAGCTCTTTTTTTTTTTGAAATAGGTAACCCTTTTGTGGGGACTGCAGATCTACTAATGACTCTGTGCTTTCTGTAGAATTGACACTGCAGGCGTGATTGCAAGAGTAAAAGATTTGTTTAAAGGGCATCGAGATCTAATCCTTGGTTTCAATACCTTCCTGCCAAAAGGGTATGAAATCGTCCTTCCGGAAGAGCCTACTGCGAAGAAGCCAGTTGAATTTGAAGAAGCAATAAATTTTGTTAACAAAATTAAGGTAACATATATTTTATATTATTTAATGCAAATTATTGTATGGAATTTAGGTTAATGCCATGTGCTGTGATGCAGGCACGTTTTCAAGGTGATGACCGCGTGTACAAGTCATTTTTGGACATCTTGAACATGTATCGCAGAGAACATAAGCCAATTGAAGAGGTTTACAAAGAGGTGTGTTTAAACTCCTTTCTGTTAGGTTATGCTGTTGATTCTATCATTCCACTTAATTGTTCTATCTTGTGCAGGTTGCTTCACTCTTCAAGGACCATCATGACTTGCTCACCGAGTTCACTAATTTTCTTCCAAATGAATCAAAAGCAGTAACTGGTGTTGCATCTGGTAGGAATTCTATCTTGCGAGAGAAGAGTTCAGCAATGCTCACATGCCGGCAAATGCATGTTGATGGGGTAGGTTTGTTTCCATGGTATCACTTCTTCTTTTGGCCCTGGCTGTTTTTGTAATATCCTGTAAATTTGTGGTTCTTCCAGGATAGGAACGCTACTCCTGACCGACATTTAGTGACTGACCCTGATAAATCACTGATGAGATGTGACAAGGAGCTGCGAAGATGTAGTGATAAAGACAGAAATACGAGAGAACCTGAAAAAGAAGGTCAAGATGATGATGGGGACTTCAATAACATGCACCCGCTATCCAATAAATGTAAAGCTGATGAGGGTGGAGAAGGTGCTGAAAATTGTGGAAAGCAAGGTTATGCCTCTTATTATGATGACAAGGGTAAGTTTAAAAGTAAGCATTCTGTATCTGCAATGCTTCTTTGCTTTCTTCCTTGCTATTCGGGGAATTTTTCTTGTAATAGAAAAAAAGCTTATTAAGTTTGGCTGAATATATGTGGGTATTGCTAATTTGTAAACAATGATGTTGCTATTTATTGTCCTTTCTGCAGCTCCTTTTTTCAAGTTAATAATGAATTTCTATCTTTCTATCTTTGTTGTTTTTGCTTGAATATTTGTGGCACACCCTCTTTTCGCTAATAAAGATATCCTTAATTTCAATCAAGTTTGTTTCTTGTTTTTGTTTATCTGCAGCTAAATATTATCAAGAATTTGCTTTCTGCGAGAAAGTAAAGGACAGAGTGCAAAGTCCTGTTAAATATCAGGAATTCTTGAAGTTGCTGCAAACTTATAGCAAGGAGATAATTTCAAGAAAAGAATTGCACACCGGGGTAGGTTATTTCCCTTGATTTCTAATGAAATGATTTTTAAATGGATAGCCATTGACAATTTATCCTTATTCACAAGCAGTTAATATATACTGCAGAAATTTGATTATTTTTGTATGGCATTTTGAATTATACACTATGAATATCCTAATTAAGTTGTTTTCTTAGGTCTCGGATATATTTGGACAATATCCTGATCTCATGGAAGGCTTTGATCAGTTTTTGGCTCGCTGTGAGAAGATTGGTAATAGTTTAAAGTTTAAACCTGTGTGTTTATATTGGATTGCCTTTCCTAAACTGATTCTGACTACAGCCACTTCTGCAGATGTATTTCTGGCTGATCTAAACAGAAGTATGTGAAGTTTCCTGTTTTTTATTCAATTTCTGTTGCATATATGTTTCAACCTATCATAATACTTTATTCAATGTATCTAGAAGAGCGGAACAATGGCCACTTGGAAAGACCCTTGAAGATTGATGGCAGAGACAGACAGCAGGATCGAGAAAGGGAGGATAGGGATAGAATTAGAGATCGTGAAAGCAGAGAGCGCCCTGATAAGAGTATAGTCTATGAGAGTCGGGTCTCTGCATCATTTAACAAGGAATATATAGGAAAACCTATTCAAGAACTTGACCTCTCTGATTGCGAGAGGTGCACACCAAGTTATCGCCTTCTTCCCAAGAATGTAAGCTGCTGCTTGTCGAAATTTTGATAGATCTGATTTCTCAACTCAATGTATTTGTATTGATCTTTGACATCTATGAATTTTATTCTCTAGTACCCAATACCTGTGGCGAGCCAGAGGACAAAACTTGGCTCTGATGTATTGAATGATCATTGGGTATCCGTAACTTCTGGAAGTGAGGATTATTCTTTCAAACATATGCGCAAAAACCAGTACGAGGAAAGCCTTTTTCGATGTGAAGATGACAGGTACATTTAGTGAACATGTTCTCTCATCTTCTGAAGTGTTTTAGATATTACAACTGTGTTTCTTCTGTTTATGGAGGGAATGGGACCAGCATAGGGATTAAAAGTTGTTGCTATTACTTGAGTTCATCTTTTCATGATATTTGCTGACATGGTGGCAGTCTCTATAATGCTATTTTAACACAACTAGATTATTCTGTCCCCCAGTATTTAATATACTTCAGAAGAATCGGAGTACTTTTATGGACTTTACTCAGTCTAGATAAATTATCTTGGCTTTTCAATAGGCGGGATAAATCTATTTATTACTTGTGCTCATTAGATATGTGGTCTTGTCTTGGCTTTTTCAGGTTTGAGTTAGATATGTTGTTAGAATCTGTGAATACGACTATTAAGCGGGTAGAAGAGCTTTTGGACAAAATTAACAACAATACTATCAGAACAGATATTCCAATTCGAATAGACGAGCATTTTACAGGTATGGTATTAGTCAGCGATTTTGGAGGCCTCATATACTTATTTTGTCCCATTGATTATGTATGGTGCTATCTTCATGCTTATATGTGTTTTGCAGCCATTAATCTTAGGTGCATTGAGCGCTTGTATGGTGACCATGGTCTTGATGTAATGGATGTGTTAAAGAAGAATGCTGCACTTGCTTTGCCTATAATCTTAACACGCTTGAAGCAGAAACAGGAAGAGTGGGCTAGATGTCGTGCTGATTTCAATAAAGTTTGGGCTGAAATATATGCAAAGAATTACCACAAATCACTTGACCATCGCAGCTTTTACTTCAAGCAACAGGATACAAAGAGTTTGAGCACAAAAGGTACTATTTAGAATACATGAGAAATATGCATATAGAGTTTACAACTTATTGGGGCACATCCTCCTACTCATTGGTTGTTTTATATGGTGCCTTTGATAGGGATGTAGTCCCTATATCAATTTTGGTGCATTTTAACTAAATTCAATTATTATTGTCACATAGCTGAATTTCAATTTTCCTTTCCTTGGGTCTATCGGGCGTATCCTCCTGACATGTTTAGGGTTTGGGTGCCCATCTCGACCCTCTAGATCCTGCATGTGCGGGGACTGTACTGGGGCGATGATGTTGAGAGTTTAAAACTTAGTGGGTTTGTTAACTTTTAATTGCATGAGCCTCAGGTGTTTGTTGTGATGCTGCAGTAATATATTAGATCGAGATTTTCCCTGAAATGTTTGTCTATATTCTTGTTACATTCCTGGTTCATATTGATCTTTGCATCATGCATCTATATATTCCCAAATTCTTGTTTGTTTGAGGTGCTGTACCTGCTAGTAAGGTGCATAACTATACAGTCTTCTTACAGTTTATAATCTGCAGCTAGTTGGATAAATGGCTGACCACCAGTTCAGAGCTTTTTAGGCTGTATGGTTTGGGTGCTATATCAGTGACCAAACCCACATAAGAAATAATATACAGATAATGGTCGTATGTAGTATGTACTGAGCTGATTTGATCTACCTTTGTTTTCTGAACAGCCCTATTAGCAGAGGTCAAAGAAATCAGTGAGCTGAAGCTAAAGGATGATGATGTACTTCTAGCTACTTCAGCTGGAGTCAGACAACCTTTGATTCCACATATGGAATTTGAATACGCTGATTCAGGTATCAATGGAGATTTGTATCAGCTCATCAAGTATTCCTGCAGCGAAGTTTGTACTACTGAGCAGATAGATAAAGTAATGAAGATCTGGTCAGCCTTCCTGGAGTCCGTGCTTGGTGTGCCTACACGGACACAGGGTGCTGATTCTACTGAAGATGTTCTAAAGGCAAATCACGCTGCCAAAAGCAGTACTCCTGCTACTGCTGGAGCTGATAGTATTTCCAACAGTCATGCTACTAACTGCGTACAGTCAAATCCTTCCAGAAATGTGAATGGGACTAAATCACCAGAACATTTGGGTTCTCGCAGCAATGGAGTTAAGGAAGATGATAGTCTTGATGCCAGTTGTAATACTGCACAAGAGGGTAGAGTGGTTGCCAGTGCAAATGCTATTGATGAAACTGCTGGGTCTTCAAATAATCGGCCAGCGAGCGGTAATGTGTCTCATTCTTCTAGAGCTGAGCAAGTTTCTGAGAGAACAAACTTGGACAATACATCAGGTGTGTGGATATACTACTTATACTATGGCAGCTGGACTATTTTTTTTCTTATTGGTTACCAAGTACATCTAATGCTCATTATTAATGATATATTCTGAAGCTTAAGATGTCATTTAAATGTTAGGTCTTGGTACCCCCCAATCCAGACCATGCAATGTAATTGATAGTGCTCATGAGGGGAGGACAAATGGTGAAGCTTCACATTCGGTGGAGGTATGTATAACCTGGAAATCAGCTCATCTTGCTGTATTAGTTTATGGGGTTGATAAATTCTTTTTTTTTTTTGGATCTGATCACGAATGAGAAAAATACTTCTTTTTGGATCTGATCACGAATGGGAAAAATACTTCTATTGTAAGGATCCAATGTAAGTGTTGATTATATGATGTTCTGTAACGAATATCATTGTGCTCATGGTTATGTTCTTGCCTGGCACCAATGTTTCATTAGTTGATTTTTTGACTTCCTAGTTTGCTTATTCTTTTTAGGCTATAGCCTGTACAAGAATGCTTGTGCCAAATGGGGTGTTGCAAACTAGTATAGATCACATACAACATGAAGGAACTGATGCACACTCCAAAGTTGAAAGGGAAGAGGGTGAATTATCTCCAAATGTGGACTCTGAAGAGGACAATTTTGCAGTGTATGGAGATGCTGGAGCAAATATAGCAGATAAACCAAATGGCGGTTCTGTCAGTAGGCCTTATCAAAATAGACTAGGGGAAGAGAGATGTAATGGTGAAGGCAGAGCAGCAAATAAAGCTGATGCTGATGATGAAGGTGATGAAAGCGCTCATAGATTGTCAGAAGAAAGTGAGAATGCCTCTGCAAATGGAGATGTCTCAGTCAGTGAGTCAGGTGAGGGTGAAGATTGCTCTCCTGAAGAGCAAGAGGAAGATGGCAAGGCTGAAAGTGAAGGTGAGGCTGAAGGTGTGGCAGATACCCGTGACCATGATGAAGTTGATGGATCCTCACTGCCATTTTCAGAACGTTTTCTACAAACTGTGAAGCCGGTTGTTAAGCATGTTACTGCAACTCCACATGAGAAGACAAAAGATTCTCGTATTTTCTACGGAAATGATTCTTTCTATGTGCTTTTTAGACTTCACCAGGTTAGTCTTAATTTTAGTGGAATGTTTTCCATTGGTTATTATGTTGGCTTTGCTGAATCTCTCCTGGGTTCTTTTTCGGCAGATGCTATATGAAAGGATACTATCTGCAAAGAGAAATTCTTCTTCCACTGAGAGAAGATGGAGATCTTCAAATGACAGTGTTCCTAGTGATGTGTATTCAAGGTAATCCCATTAAATGCTTTCTTTTTGTTTTTTCACTTTAATTGAATGCTAATTTCAATTATGGCTTGTATTTGTTACAGATTCATGAATGCACTGTACAGCTTACTAGATGGCACATCCGATAATACAAAATTTGAAGATGATTGTCGGGCCATCATTGGTACACAGTCATATGTACTATTCACTTTAGACAAATTGATATATAAGCTGGTCAAACAGGTAACACAAATACCTTCTCTCACTAATAATAACTTCTCATGCATAATGACATTGTACCAAAAGTCTACTTTTATGCTTTTCAGCTACAAATAGTAGCATCTGATGAAATGGATGGCAAGCTTCTTCTGCTATACACATATGAAAATTCACGAAGACCAGGGAGATCTGCTGATGTAGTTTATTATGAGAATTCCCGGGTTCTTCTCCATGATGATAATATATATCGAATTGAATGTGTATGATATTCTCTCTCTATGATCCTCGTCTTCTTTAAATCTCTAATACATAAACAAATCTTGGATAAAATTTCCAAATACCAAAAAGAGAACACTGAATGTGAAGTTAATGACTCCCTTGTACTCGTAAATATGGCTTTCAATGCCTTGTCTCTGCAGCGGTCAGGCACCCCAACACGGTTGTCTATTCAACTAATGGACAATGGGCATGACAAGCCCGAGTTTACAGCAGTCACAGTGGAACCTTCCTTTGCAGCTTATCTAAATAATGACTTCCTGACTCTTACATCTAACAAAAAGGAGAAGTCTGGGATATTTTTGAAGCGGTACAAATAATAAGTTGATTAAGCGCCGTTCAAATTGTATCTAGTGAAGTCTTGTCTCAGGCTCACATAGTTAGTCATTTACTGATCCAAGCTATGCTTTGTTTTGCAGAACTTTAGGTAAATATTCTTCAGAATGTGAAGCCTTGGAAGGAATTGAAGTTGCCAACGCTTTGGAGTATAAGATATCTAGCAGTACATCCAAGGTAGAGTGTATTTTTCGTGCAATATGATTGGGAGAGAGCCTGTATAGCACCGAAACTGCTTTAGTTGCTGATAGAACCTAGACAATGAAATTAAAGGATAGAAATCTAAAATCAAGAATCTTGCGAATCAGGAACCAAAGCAGTTTTAGTGGACTGACTGCATAATGGAGAAATGCCTAAATTCAAAGAAATAAACTAGAAAAACAAAATTATTAGTTTGGCTTCATAGAATATACCCACTTTATGAGTGATAAGAGTGGAATTCTGCTGCAGGTGTCGTATGTTTACGATACAGAAGACTTCTTGTATAGGAGGGGCAAAAGGATGAGAAGCACAAGGACAAACAACCAAGGAGTATCACTGGATGGAGTCTCAAAGAAAGCCGAAAGGTTTCACCGGCTGCTTTCTACCTCATAAAGCCTTTATTTTCTGAACCAAAAGAGACTCCTGGAGCATTTCATTACAGCTGCCGGTATATATACAAACGTCGACTTGGCTTTCGTGTGCTCAAGTAATGACATTATAATGTCCACATTCTTCTTTCCGGCCTCTTCAATTCAGGAGACCTGGAACGGAAGTGATTGAGCTGTTGGGTAATGTATTTCCACAGCTTTCTTCCCGTCTTTTCCGGCCTAATAAAGACGACCAGGAATGGCTGGAGAAAGTGTAGATGAGTATTTGTAGTTGGGTGCGGTTTTAGGGAGCAACGAAATGTAAATAATAGAACCACTCCTAGAGAAGTTCATTGATTCTCACCGAATTGTTAATCCATTTTTGCATTTGTATTCCTCTCTCCAGTAAATGCAAAGCTGTCTTTTGTTATGCATGATGATTTTCCTCAGTAATTGGTTTCTGATACAGAGCTTGCTCTGTATTGCTATATTTATTTCAGTAGGTTTGTATTTCAGTATTTAGCATCTTTACATTTCAGTATTTTAATTCCCTAAACCAACCGGTCTTGGCTTGCTTGTAAACCGGTTTAGCAGTGCAAGGGTTTTTGTGTAAGGCTATAAAAGCCACGTTTCCTTTCTTGAGAGAGAATCAATGAAACAGTAGCCGTCATCTCTTTCCCCTTATATCTCTGACATTAATTTCTTGCTATCTTACCTCGGTTAGTATTCTATCACTAAGCTAACCCTTGTAATTTAGTGTGCTTGATATCGAACCATCGGTTCCTCATTAGCTTATCCTGCAGATTTCACCTCAGCCCGGTATCATTGGTATCAGAGCCCTCCGTCCTCTTGCCTGAAATCATGCCGACCAACGCTGAGCTAAGCAAGAAGCTTGAAGAGATGCACAACGAATTCCTGTCCGCTCAAGCCAAGGCACAGGAAGCTCAAGAGGAGCAGCGGAAATCCCAGGAGCAGGCCGATGAGAGGCGTAGCAAGGAAATAGCCGACCTAAAAGCCATGATTGGAAACCTCCTCCGACCCCCGGATCCCCCTTCCTCAGACGCAACGTCAGACCAGCGAAATGGGCTCCCTTCAAACCACGTCTTCTCTCCGATAGAGCGAGGTCACCAAATTCCGTTCGGGTCAGGCCCGATTTCCACATCAGCGGGTGGTTCCATATTCCCAGGGGGGTTATCTTCCCGCCTCACCAAAGTCGAGTTTCCCAAGTTTGATGGGTCTTCTCTTCGCCCATGGCTTTACAAGTGTGAGCAATTTTTTGCTCTTGATAACACTTTGCCCGAGTATAGGGTTCGTTTGGCCTCATTACACTTGGATGGAAGGGCATTACAATGGCATCACAACTATATGAAGGAGCGCTCACACATTTTCCCTTCATGGTCTGAGTATGTCATCGACATATCGGCCCGGTTTTGTGAGCTGATTGAAGATCCACTCGCTGAGCTAGTCAATGTGAAGTATCATGGTGATGTGGATGTGTATCTTGATGCCTTCGAGGGTGTGTTGACCAAGCTGTCGTTACCAAGCTCACACGCCCTTAGCATATTCTTGGCAAATCTCAGCCCCCAGATGCAGCTACATGTCAGGCAGTTCGGGCCAAATAGCATACACCAAGCCGCCAGGCTAGTGAAGTTACACGAGTCAGCGCAACAGGCGACCACAAAACCCTCCAACTTCATCAAAAACACCACTTCCTTCCCCCCAAAAACCCCAACCCGACAAAAACAACAGTAGCTGGCCATACTCCCCAATCCCAAACCCCAGCTACCCCTTCCAGAAAAGCCCACAAAAAAGTTCACATACGCAGAGATGCAGGAGAGGAAGGCTAAAGGCCTCTGTATGTATTGCGACGAGCCCTACACCCCAGAACATCGATCAAAACATAGACGAGGGTACCTCCATTGGATTGAGGGCGCCGAAGACAGTGATCCGGATGAACCTGACCCTATTGGCGAGAATTCAGAGCATACTGCTGAAGGGACAGCGTTACATATCTCAGTTCATGCTCTCACTGGTGTTAGCATGTTCAATACCATGAGGGTTACGGCTTACTACAAAGACAGGCCACTCCACATCCTAATTGATTCGGGAAGTACTCACAATTTCCTCGACTTTGAAGTTGCCAAGGCTTTCAGTTGCAAGCTAGATCCTATTTGTTCTCTATCAGTATCAGTTGCAAACGGCATCACCTTAAGCTCTTCTCATGCTTGCAAGGGTTTTACCTGGAAAATTCAGCGTACTACATTCACATCAGATGTAGTTACCTTACCCCTAGGATGTTGTGATCTCGTGCTCGGTATAAAGTGGCTATCTACCTTAGGGCGTATTATCTGGGATTTTGAAAAGCTGAAAATGGAATTCACCATTAAGGGTGAAAAGAAAGTGCTCCGTGGAATTGTGAATTCTAACTACCAACAAATCAAGAGCTCTACTATGGACAAAGTGTTGGAGCAACAGCCTCAGCTGGCGCTTATCCAAGCCATTGATAACACAAGTTCTGTATTCACACCGTCCTTACATCACATTGCTGCAGTCGGCAACTCTGAACAGCCCTCTGAGCTTCATTCTCTGCTGAAACGCTACAAACAAGTATTTGAAGAACCAGCCCATCTACCTCCATTCCGGACAGGCTTTGACCATCACATTCCTCTTCAACATGGTTCCAATCCTGTAATCAAGAGGCCATACTTCTATCCGGCAGCACAGAAGGACATCATTGAATCCCTAGTCGAGGACATGCTCAGATCAGGGGCGATTCAGAACAACGCGAGTCCATATGCTTCACCGGTGGTCTTGGTAAAGAAAAAAGACGGTTCGTGGCGGTTATGTGTTGATTATCGGGATCTAAACGCCCAAACCATCAAGGATAAATATCCCATTCCCCTCCTTGATGACTTACTTGATGAACTCGGAGGGTCGACTCTCTTTTCCAAGCTTGATTTACGCGCGGGTTTTCATCAAATCAGGATGGCACCCGAGGATGTTCACAAGACCGCTTTTAAAACACACTCAGGGCATTATGAGTATCTTGTTATGCCATTCGGTCTTTCCAATGCTCCTTGCACATTCCAAAGCTTAATGAACGAGCTATTTCGCAACTATTTGCGCAAGTTTATTCTAGTGTTCTTTGACGACATTCTAGTATACAACAAGGATTGGCCGAATCACTTAGAGCACTTGAAAATTGTCCTGTCACTGCTGCAGCAGAACCAGCTCTATTTGAAGCCTTCAAAGTGCACTTTTAGAGCCTCCAAAATTGAATACCTCGGACACTACATCTCAGCAGAGGGCGTCAGCACCGATCCGGCCAAAATTCAGTCCATATCAGATTGGCCAGCCCCCAAAACGGTGAAGCAGCTTAGAGGTTTCCTTGGCCTTGCTAATTATTATCGCCGCTTTGTGCGAAATTATGGCATTATCTCTCGCCCTCTGACAGATCTGTTGAAACGAGATAACTTTCAGTGGAGCACAGAAGCCTCAAATGCATTCCAACAGCTCAAAGAAGCCCTATCCACCACACCAGTCCTTGCACTGCCGGATTTCTCACATACTTTCATTGTTGAAACTGATGCGTCGGGTTCTGGAATTGGAGCTGTGCTGATGCAAAACCATCATCCTATATGTTATATTAGCAAAGCACTCAATCCTCGACACCAACTCCTATCAGTTTACGAGAGGGAATTGCTTGCCGTGGTATACGCAATGCAAAAGTGGAGCGCATATTTGACTCAGCGCCATTTCATCATTCGAACTGACCAGAAGAGCCTGAAATTCCTCCTAGATCAGTCGATAACGACTCCATTCCAGCATATGTGGGTCGCCAAGCTTCTCGGCTTTGATTACGAGATACAGTACAAAAAGGGGCGTGAGAATGTTGTTGCAGACGCCTTGTCTAGAGTATCTCATGCACAATTGTTACAAATGCATCTTACCTTTCAGAACCAGGACTTGTATGCACCACTGCGGGCTTCTTGGCAAGTAGATCCATCCTTAACAAAGCTGATACAAGAGCTCCAAGCCACCCCTAACTCCCACCTAAAATTCACCTACTCTAACCAGGAACTGCGCCGAAAGGGGAAGTTAGTAGTAGGCGACGATCCCGTCCTCAAAACCAACATCCTAAAATGGTTGCACGACTCACCTTATGGAGGACATTCAGGGAGAGACGCCACAACTCAGAGGGTTTGCTCGTTGTTTTATTGGAAGGGGATGCACAAGAACATCAAATACTATGTTCGCAATTGTGAGATATGCCAGAAAAACAAGCCTGACAATGCCGCATACCCAGGCCTACTACAACCGTTGCCCATTCCCGAGGCGGTGTGGGAAGACATCAGTTTAGACTTCATTGAGGGGCTGCCACCTTCCACGAAGAAATTCACCACTATCCTCGTCGTAGTGGACCGGCTGAGTAAATATGCTCACTTTGTACCACTGAGACATCCTTTTACAGCTGCAGACGTTGCCCAAGCTTATCTCGACAACATCTTCAAGCTCCATGGTCTCCCAAAGACGATCGTGAGCGATCGAGACCCTATCTTCCTCAGTGAAGTGTGGACCGAGTTCTTCCGTCTACAGGGGGTACAATTGAATTTCTCCACGACATACCACCCTCAAAGCGACGGGCAGACGGAGGTAACAAATCGGACCCTCGAAACTTACCTTCGTTGCATGTGCTCCTCGGCACCACACTCATGGAGCTCATGGCTCTCGTTGGCCGAATGGTGGTATAATACCACGCATCACACAGTAGCTTAGAGCACGCCTTATGAGATCCTATATGGCCAAGCTCCTCCCATCCACATGCCATACCTTCTAGGGGAATCCAAAGTCGTCTTAGTGGATCGCACTATGCAGAAACACGAGGAGCTGATTTCGTTGCTTAAATACAACCTCCAGCGAGCTCAGAACAGGATGGTTCAGGTAGCCAACAAACGACGCTCAGATCGCAGTTTCAACATAGGGGACTGGGTTTATTTGAAGCTGCAGCCGTACAAGCAAATCACACTAAAAACCAAGGGGCCTCACAAGCTCTCACCGCGGTACTACGGCCCCTACTTGATCACTGACAGAATAGGCAAAGTTGCCTACCAACTCCAGCTTCCCTCCTCTGCTGCGGTTCACAATGTATTCCACGTCAGTCAATTGAAATTGTGCCTAAATCCATCTACCACACAGCGCGTGGAGCTCCCACCTTACGTAGCTGATGTTGGTGCAATTAAAATCCCTGAAGCGGTCTTGGATAGGCAGATGGTAAAGCGTGGAAGGGTTGCTGCCACAAAGGTGCTCGTCAAGTGGCAAGACACGCCCATTGAAGACTCAACCTGGGAGTTCCTCCCCGATCTGCTGGCTAGATTTCCTGAATTCAATCCTTGAGACAAGGATGTCTTAGGGGGGGAGTATTGATACAGAGCTTGCTCTGTATTGCTATCTTTATTTCAGTACGTTTGTATTTCAGTATTCAGCATCTTTACATTTCAGTATTTTAATTCCCTAAACCAACCGGTCTTGGCTTGCTTGTAAACCGGTTTAACTGTGCAAGGGTTTCTGTGTAAGGCTATAAAAGCCACGTTTCCTTCTTGAGAGAGAATCAATGAAATAGTAGCCGTCATCTCTTTCCCCTTATATCTCTGACATTAATTTCCTGCTATCTTACCTCGGTTAGTATTCTATCACTAAGCTAACCCTTGTAATTTAGTGTGCTTGATATCGAACCATCGGTTCCTCATCATCTTATCCTGCAGATTTCACCTCAGCCCGGTATCAGTTTCTGTTTTAATCAACTAGTGGAGTAGAAGTCAATTTTAACTTTGCATTTAAACCAACTCAATAACGACATTTTTGTTGCTAGAATCATGGGTCCCATTCGGGTGAGAATATGGGTGCGCAGGTGAGAAATGTGAATAACTTTTCTCATTGGATAGAAAGAAATCAAGGACATGTCACTTAAAAATGGGAAATAATGACATTGATGATTTTGTGGTGAATTATTCGTGTATTTTTTCTTAAAAAAAAGAAATGTAGAGGACACTTGTGATATGTATCAAAACTGACTTTTCTTACATCAAAACTAGTTATAAGTGAATAAAAAAGAGTTGAATGTGCATCGAAACTAGCGTATAAGATATGTGTTTGTACATCAAAATTAGTTGTATGTGCATCAAAACTAACATTCCTATGTGAGAAAAGCAAGCCGAGTGTGTATCAAAACAACTAATAGTGCATCTTGTTTGCGTGTGCATCAAAACTGGCTGAATGTGCATCAAAACTGGCAGATTGCGCATCAAAATTAACATCTTAGATACGCGTTTGTGCATCAAAACAACTTGTATGTGCATCAAAACTGTCATCTTGGATTTGTGTTTGTACATCAAAACCACTTGTTTGTGCATCAAAATACCACAAAAAGTGTCTCTTATTTATTTATGTGCATCATAACTTGCCGAATGTGCATCAAAATGCGCAAAAAGTGAATCTTATTCATGCATGTGCATCGAAACTAATAGTATGTGCATCAAAACTAACTACTGTAAAGTAAAAACAAAAACTTTATTCATGCACATAAATGAATTTATTCTTATGTGCGTGTGATGTTTTTTTCGAAAATAATTTGCGCAAATAATTTGTTAATATGTGCGTGTGACGTTTTTTTACCCCTCTTTAATGAAACTCTAACTTGATATGTCGATTTTTTTCGGGGAACGATCAAAATTTATTCTTATTTCGCACTGTAGCAATCATTCTCATGGGCTCCTTTTCCTTTTTTCTTACCTTTTCCACAGTTAAGCTTTCGTAGAGTTATTCTAGGTTTTTCTTAACTTTTTCAACCAATAAGTTAGAGTTACTCTAGGTGGAGTTACTATTATCTAATATCAATTAAGAAATCCTAGAAAAGACAAATTAAAATGAAAAAGGCAAATATATCAATGTTTATTTTTTATTGGATGGAACAAATCTTCCTCTCTAGGTAGAGTAACTCTACTAGAGCCCCTTCCTTTTTTCAAACTAATTTGTTTGTTGCATTATTTATGGTTGAGACTAATTTAGGTTACAATGTTTGTCCAAGTAAAAATTGAGAATGATTGCAGCTTGTAACTAGAAAAATAAGGAAAAAGAAAAAAAATGTGCACATCTTTAATGAAAGATGCGCGTACATTATACACATGTTTTTTTCTAAATATTCAAAATTGTGTGCATGAGTTTTATACATGTGCGTCTATTTTATACTATGGGTTAGTTCGGCATGACTTAAATTGAGTTTATGGAATCTTACGCAAATAAATCCACTCCTACATAAGCTTTCAACATGCGTAGTTGATGGAAGTCCATCGAAGCTTACTAGTCAATCAATAAAACTATGTTTCGAATTTCAATTATAAAAATTCAGCTACTAGCTTCAGCTTTAGCTCATATTAAGTTTCAGTGTCAGCTTATATTAATGCATGATTTCTTCTTCTACTCAGCTCGTATGAGACGTCGTTATTTTTTTTTCATTATGATCTTGTAAACATTCTTAAGGAGACATGACGACCATAAAGGTTAAAATAAATCTAGTTAGAATATCCATCATGAATACCCTTTTTTATGATATTTCCATGGGCTTCAAAGCAAATGACAAGAATATAAAGGAAGCATATCACAAAGGACTACATCGGTGTAACCCTCTATGGAAAACTCAACTTTCAACTACTTTTGAATAGAAATCGAACCATTAGAAGTTAACTAATTTAATTCATAAGAAGTAGGACTATCAAATTGATACGGAATTATCTCCTCGATTGCTCGATGATGATAATTCGGTCTTGTTTTGGCCCGGTCTTGACAAGTAATTCTCTTTCCAACCTGAATTGCTCGAACTCAATTACTTGTGGCACAAGCAATTCGACTCTCACTAAATTCAATGAAGAACGACTGGATTCGAATGGATAGTACTTCACAAACTGAATTGTCAATTGAGAGGCTCTAACGATATCTCAATTGATTAACTAGTTAAGATCTTTAATAATCTAACTAGACAAACCAATTTGATTATACTAAACTCTCGAAATCTGAATTGCGTTTGAAGAACTTGAATGAACGATCAATGAAATGTAAAATCATGAACACAAGTTGTTTTTGGGGCCCAAAAGCAAGACTAAACCAAAGGGGTTTAATCTTACTTCAAGCTGAATTTTTATTAATGAAATGCAAGAGTATTTATATGAATTACAAAGCAACTTCTTGGAGAGCAAGCCTAATAGGTCAGCCGGCCCTAGAGGGGTAATTTAGACCTTTTGTTTGTTTCCCAAGATACTATAAAATAATATAAATGCAACTAACTAAATTCCCTTATATTAAATAAATCAAATAAAGATTTACTTGACTTATTTAAAATAAGAAAACTCCTAACAAACTTAAAGATAACAAGAATTATAAGAGAGATATATTTCAGCCAACTAACATAAGCCTATGGCCGAAATTATGCATAAATATAATATCTAGCTAAAGATAGAATTAAAGCTAAAGATAAGATTCCCACAAGACTTGAATAGCTCTCAGTAAATCGCAATTTTCGCCTCTTTGCTGTTAGATTCTGCATTCGACGTAAACTACAAAGTTGTAGATCTTTTAATTATCTATCCAACGCAATTTGAACGGACTCGAGATCAATTTTCTAGCCCAAGTTATGACCCTTTTACTGAGCACTATTTTTAATTTGACGGGTTTCTTAACTTTCCGAATTTTCATAACTTGATTCTCTTCCTTGGAGGCCTTGAATGCCATGGCTGGATATTTTGAAGAGACAATATCAAAATCATGAACACTTTCTTGAACTTGAACGCCCGAGACCTTGCAAAGGGTCTTGATCTTGGCCTCTTAGACGCCTTCTTTGTAAGTGTATTCTTCATGGTCCTTTACTCGCTATCACAAAAGTAGAAAGATTAAAACGTTCAACTACCTCTTAGTCAATTAAGTTTCAATATGAGCCACTATCAATTATAATACTACAAACCTTACCATTAATGAGGCAACGTGTATAGAAAATTGATGTGACACCTACCATGGACGCCGCACAAAAGGAGCTCTCCATGTCCATACGCTCGGATGGCCCGGCCACTCGTGCCAGAACCCGTGCCATAGCCGAGGCCACACAATCGCTCGTGACTCGAACCTGGCGAGCCACAACGCGCCCTTGTCTGAGCCCTCGCTTTTGTGTGTCCTGGCCATCAACACCAACACAGTAACCTCGGTGCGCCTCATGTTCAAGACCGCACCAGCGTGCCCATCCCTCGGCGTCGTAGTCATGATGCCCGATGCCATGCCAGCCTCGATGCACATGCAACATGGCCTCGACACTTAAGGTTCTTGCGAGCCTCACTCCTCCGCGCACGCGCCCTTGCCAACAATTGTGCCAGTCGCGCACCCACGCCGTGCCAATACCAGTCGCGATACGTCCGACCCCTTGGCCATGGTGTCTATTTTGTTTTACCTATTTTAGTTGTAAGGCTCGGGCCTATAGAAGCGCTATCCCGCGCCAACCGGATGACTTCCCAAAAGGTCACCCATCTGGTACTACTCTCGTCCCTGCACGCTTAACTTCTGAGTTTTTTGTCCTCTCTCGAACCTAGAAAAGGAAGAGCTCTTGTTGACATGAGGAGCACCTCATTCCCTTATAAATTATCGGGGTGTTACAATCTCTTCCACTTAAACACTTGACGTCCTCATCAAGGCCCAAGCGCCGTCCTCTAGGTCGAGTCACTACCCTCCGAGCCAAGTGCAATTGTAACCTAGAGTCGGCTTTGATACCATTTGTAAGGCTTGAGCCTCTTGAAGCGCTATCCCATGCCAACCCGATGACTACCCAGGAGGTCACCCATACTGGTACTACTCTCGTCCCTGCACGCTTAACTTCTGAGTTCTTTGTCGTCACTTGAACCCAGAAAAGGAAGAACTCTTGTTGACATTGGGAGCACCTCATTCCCTTATAAATTATCGGGGTGTTACATTAATAGTTATTTCCATTCCTAGACATTCTATTAGTGTTTTGCTTGTTTTAGTATGTCTTTTATGGGCTTGTTGGGGGTGTTGGACCTAGTTTGCACACTAGCACTAGCCGCCACTTTATGTAACCCTAACCCTAGTTTTGGACGCCTCCTTTATAAGGGGATTTCAGACTCCATTACTAGGTTACGCATAATTTTAATTCAAGTTTACTAGCTGAGGATTGCTCCTACTATTCTCGATCGTCCATCACCTTCCCGATCTCTCTTCTTCTCGATCTCGCCTTCCTTGACTACATCACTTCTCATATCTTCTACTTTCTCAACAATACCCCTTTAAAAATAGTTTTGTCCCCCAAACTAGGATATACTAGGGTGGTATGCGGAAGGATCGAGAATTACACTCAGAATCGTTCTCTTTTACTGAAGAGAAACCAAAAGTCATAGTACGCCCTTAAAGAACGCTTCGTTCTTTTACTATGATTGCAACTTAGGAAAGTACCCTTCCTAGTGTACTTGTTTTTCCCAATTCTATAACATGTTTCCTTTCCTGCCTTTCGTAGGTCAAGATACTCATATAAATATATTGCTATCCTTTAGGGAACTTGACACTTCTTCACTAGAGTTGGGAAAATTCTTGGTTGGGTCGGAATAGTCGGTATATCCACGTGATTTAAATGTAATGTAGCCATACATTACTCATTGACCCTTGTTGGAAATGTGACCCAAACAAATTATTCAAATATTGATCATTAACCCTTGTTGGAGACGTAATCCAAACAAATTAGTCAAATATTGTTCATTGGCCCTTGTTGGAGACATGCACTAAGTCACAACATCTGGAGTTAAAACATCTTTAGTCGAGATCTCCCATATTATCCTTAGTCCGAGAGGGACCTTGTTGGAAAGTGTCAAGAAATGACACTTTCAGCTCTATGAATTTGAGGGAAGTCATCACATTCATTGAGCGTCGGTGTAGTTTGACGGTAAACCCTATCCTTCATAAGTTGAGGTCTTGGTTGATCGAGCGGTCTCGTCCATCAGCTCGGGCCAAACCTAAGGAAATTCTGGGCTTCCTTCCCTCGACATAAAAAGGTTGGAGTTGCTTATAGAATAAGCGTCCTGATTGGGACGATCACTAGAGTGCCATAAAGAAACGAGTCAGAAAGGGACTACATGTATTTCAAGAACAAAGTCATTGCGGTTGAATTCTCTTAAGATGGATCTTAATTTTGAATTCAAGAAGGAACCAATGTTTGAATATGTTGGAGTCATATTTTGGAAAGGAGGGTTTCAGTTTTGAACTTCTAACGAAGTTACTAACAGAATAAGTGATGGTTATATTATAAGAGAAGGTATAACAATCTTTAAGATACCTTACCCGAACATATTAACAAACAAAACATGGTTTGTGAGTCTTTTCATAGCAGGCGTTGCTATTTTTATAACAAAATAGTTTTTTGTAAATAAGGTCGAATCCGAGGAACTATGTGGTTTCATTTCACCAATGTGATCAACATTGAGGAAACTACCTCCAACATAGTTGTAACAACTGTAACATCCCCGACCAAAGTGCATACGTCATTTTGCATTCATATAATATTAGAAGCATATACATGGCATATTGACATGATATATAGTGAGTTTTTAAAAGTAATATTTATTTTCTAATTAAGTTTATTATATTTTAAAAAGTTTTTAAGAAAAAGTTAATTAATAATTATTTCAGGGTAAAGTTTGTAGTAAAGGAGATTTGAGGGTAAAAAACAGAATTATCTAAAAGCTTAGCCGACTTCTTTATGTTTGACGACACTCTTTGCAATATATATGTATGTTCTATGGAATTTTCTTTCAAGCTACGTAAACTTTCAATCAAAGAAAAAAAAAAGAGAGAGGAGGGGAGAAAAAAAAGGAGAAGAAGAATTCGGTAGTTTTTGGTTGGATCTGGTACAAGATTTCTTCTATCTGGTTTTAATTTTGAAGTACAAGCGTGGTTTGGTAAGTTTTTAATTAGTTAATGGTTTATCTGGATTTTACTAATTTTTCCAGATCTAGATCTACAGTTGCTTTTGATTCGAAAATCAGTTAATCTATAGTTTTTAAAGGGTATTTTCGATATCGGATTTATATTCGGTAAAAGATTTCAGAGTATTTTTAGAGTTTCGTTTTGTAAGGATATTAGGGAGCCCTTTGATCGAATTTTTCAGAAAGGTTTGAACTAGAAAAATGTTCTTCTATATATATAGTTTATTGTTGTCGAGTTTTAAAGGATTTGGAATTATGCACAAGGAGTTATAATGCATTCTGGCATTTCATTGCATTTGGGGTTAGGATTTGTAAGAGTAAATAGCCTAATATGCATTGGGTTACATATAGGAGCACAAATCATAGATTGTGGTCAAGAACAAGGGGGAGAGATATAGTATCTATCCTAAACAGGTGATTATAGACCGGAGATTCAACCCTATGTGCTATATGTGCCATACGTATATATGTGCTTTATGGATATATGTGTTATATGAGCTATATGGATATATGTGGTATATATATTATATGGATATATGTGTTTTATATGATAGCTCTGAAATTTCCAGAGTTGTTTGCACAGAAAGTATGTTAGCAGATGGTATATGATATATGATATATATGACTACATGATGCTCTTGATTGCATAGCATATTGCAATGAGATTAAAAGGACATGTGACTGTCTTGCCCTGAATTTGTATACAAAAGAGACCTACGGGTCATATATGAGGCCTAAGAGATGGTATATGAGCAAATGAGGCCTAAGATGCCTAAAAGTCGGTAATGGAAAAAAAGTTTGGTATATGTAAAAAAAACAAAAGAAAGAAAAAAAGTTGGTATATGGAAAAGAGTTGGTAATGGAAACCCGGGGCAGATTCAGGCTTGAACAGTTCACAGAATAATGAATCGGATACATCGGCATTTGCATAGTAAATTATTATATGACATATATATATATAATATGTATGTACATGTACATGGACTAATTGTTTGACTCTGTGTGAAATAATTGATGATGGTTTATATTCACTGAGTATGCGACTCACGTAAATCGCAATACAATTTTTCAGGTTCAGCTAGTTCTTACCGACGTGTGTCTCTTTTAGATGTCACATTCATACAGGTCGGCCGGCTGAAGCTCAATGCAACCTTCTCCTCCTCATTTTGCATCATAGACATATGGCTTGTAATAAAGTTAGAGTAATAGATGTATTAGTATAAGAAGAGTTTGCATAGATGTGTGTGCAACCTTTTATGGTTGCTACTTTCTGCTTTGTGCTTATGTGGATAGTTGTTATATGTGAATTATCTCTTTATATAAGAGATAAGTTTACTTAGCATACGTCATAGGGTATAGGGGTGTCACAACAACCCTATTTTAAAAGCAAGATTATTATTGCAATTGACCTCGAATTATCCCATCCAAAGCCACTCCAGGCTATCAGGTAACACAACCCGATTTAAAATGAACAAAAGTGTGGACTATCCATTGATGAGGATTGTTGCAGGCGGTTCAATGCAAGGTAGTTGACAAGGCTTGATCTGACAAGAAATGTTTGGACAAAACTTCTTCTCTGGCTTCACAAGGGTGGTTCTCCCTACTCAAAGACTTTGATTTAAATGAGTCCAACTTGAGGAGTTATATCTATGAGTCTTCTTAAAGTCCTCAAAATTTGAGAGCCAGATTATGTGTGGATTGAACGTTATGTTGATTCTATTGAGATGTTGCAAAATCCACCGAGAAGGATTAGAGATGATTTTGTTGAATGGGTTGGATTTAGATTGAGTTGAGGAACGTGGGATGATGATGATGAGATAGTTTTGATGGAAATGTAAGTGAAGGATATGGATGTGTTTGATTGGATATGACTCACCTCTCAATTAGAATATCCGATCTAGGATATGATGCACCTAAATTGAATCTTCGGGTTTTGATTGATGTAACTCACAATCAAGATCAACCAAAATCAGAAGGATTCCATTGAAAAACCAGAAATGACATTCTAAAAAGAGAGACAAGGAGTTTAGGTTTTGATCTTCAACTTGTCTAACTAGGCAAAGACGCCTCCTAGGCCTTATAACAAGACAAGGGCAAAACCGAGATTAAGACAACACAAAGCATTTTCTACCAACTATCCCAAGGTTTCCAAATGTTAATAAACACCCTTAAAAACTAAGAAATTCTCCACACAAGTCGTGACCTCATGATGTGACGACGTTAGCGTTGTCATATCATCCTCCCTCCCTTCAAATGAGTTCGTCCACGAACTATGATCCCGTAGCTCATTATCGTCATATTCCTACAAAAATTGAGAAATAGTTGAGGGTAGATCATCCTCGAGAAGAAAACAAAGACACATAAAAGAGAAGAAACAAATGTTACTCCCCTTGATGAGTGGAGTTGTGGACAACTTCCTTAGGCTTCGCTAAGAGAATTTGTTTGGAAGTGTCCACGCTACTTCCAATAGCTATCTTATTTCCCTTCTTCTCCTCTCGACTCATGTGCTTCTTCCTTTGTTCCTTATGTAACACCCCCCTTTTTACTAGACATATTAACGTCAATGACCTCGAATTTCACGTTTCAAAGTCACCTAAGGCTTATAGAAACCAAGAAAATAAAATCAAACTTCATATACCATAAAATATTCAACACAAAACTCCAAAATGTTATCCAACATTACATAAGTGTATGAAATGACTTAGTTTTCGGGTTGGTCCTTACAAGCCAAGAATTTCGACCCTAAAATTAAATTTGTGCAAATTAGTGGAAGTCTTTACTTTGGAAATCTTCAACAACACGACAACGGTGTTCTCCACTCAATCTCTATGCTCAACTCCTGATGTGCCGCCACAAGAATTATAGTTCACACCAGCCGACCATGAAAAGGACAAAAGTGGTCGGGTTAGTCTTGTGACAGACTAAGCAAATAGGATTTTAAAAAGGGTTCATTGTGATTGTACTTAGCTACCAACATCGAACCCCGGATGAAATCCGGTCAATGGTCTACTATATAAAGTGCGCTCACTAACTTCAAGACATGCAACGGAAAGAGAGGACGCCACAACAGTATGGTTCCTCGACGGTTTTAGGTGATTTGTTGGAACTTTTATTATTCAAACAATGTTAAAAGCCTCCTTCAACTAATTTGATCCACAAACCAACCTCACCGAATACTTGTTGTCCAAATTCATATTGGAAAGAGGATCTTCCTTAGTCGGGAGCCAAAGCGATATTCCAAGTTGTAGTCACCACCCTAAACATATTTTAATACATGCATCACGCAATTATCTTATATTAATTCCAAAACATTTCAATTTAAGTTGGTAGCTTTTAACATTTTCTCAATACAAGTTGACGCGCAACGATAACGATTCCCGAGATTTTAATAAGGCACAAGCTAGGTGCAGCACCCTTCATACACGGATGAGGCGGAAAGATCATGACTAGCATTAGGGCTTAGGGACATCATAATGCAATGTTATAAAGAGATGTGAGTACTGAAACTCCATCCCTGATTCTACGTTAAGTTCACAACCAGTCTCTTTGAGACAACAAACACACAAGGCCAAAAACATCAAGACCTAAGTCATTACTAGCGCAACCTAGTATAACAATATGGCCATTATTTCTATTAAATAAAAAACAACCTAGTCCATTTTTATTTTCATACAAGTGTTCTCAACAAACAAAACAACATGATTTAAATCGTTGCATGCATCAAAACATATGAAAAAATGAACCAAACCACTTGCCTTCTATTTGTAGACGAATGAACGGACGATCCTATGGACGAAGAACTCTCGATCCATAACGAGTTCCTGATTCACAAACACGCAAAATAAATTGTACACAATTTATTTTGTATCACTCAACGATAATGATCTACATTGACAAAATTGAATAAGTTTATAATCTTTAATAAACTTATAGATCATATTAATAATATCCTCTTTTATTAATATGATTGGAATTATAATATGAAAGGTTATAAGATTTCATAAGACATTATAACTTGTTAATATTTTCTACAAAACCTCACTTTATATCATGAACCATATTTTAAAACACAATTATAATTTATACTAACAAGTCTTTATAAAATAGAATAAATTTAGTTATTTTTATTAATATAATGAAAAACATATCATGAAAACTTATCCAGTTTTCATTCCATCAATTTAAATTCTTATTCTATAATTATCAAACTAATATTATTATTTTTATTTAAAACAATAATATTTTTTTCAACCTTATATCAAAATATAAATTCCCTTATTATTTTTATTATCATAATTATTTATCTTTCAACATAAAAATTCATATATCACTTTCTGAATTTTCATAAAAAAAAATTTAACCTCCTTAAAATTATATTTAAACTAACTAAATAATTTTTATCCCTTAAAACACATTTTAAAACTCCAAAAATACATAAAAACACCTAAAAGAATTGACAGCGAGCCGAGTCGGTCGGGCCCGCGAGCCGCCTACTACACTTACAGTAGTAGCAGCTCGAACTAGGGCGGAGAACAGGGGGAACTTCATCGCCTTAGTTCTTCCTCATCCAACACTGGTTCGGGGCGTGTGAGGTGGCATTGGAACCATAAGAGAGAGATCTTTCCAATGATATAAAATGGGAGTGGAAGGAGAACGAGCCCAAAAACTAAGCATATGCTTTGTTTTTGTACGCAAGCTGTTTTCGATCGAAAATTTGAGGCTCCAAACGGAGTTCTTATGAGACGATTTATGAAGGAGAATGGTAGATGACATTTAGTACTACCATGTGGGGTTTTATAGATCTAAAATCGAGCAAGAAACAACTCCTCAAATTGAATTTTAGTCATTAACCCCAAAACAAACGTTTTCACTCTTAACCCTCCGTTTACACCATAACGTCGGCCGATTAATTTGCCGTCCACCCCTCATTAATCCTCCTTTATCCTATCTTATCCATCCACATCATCATCTTCATCCCATTCGAGAGTTCCAAGTCCAATTCGACTCATATGCTTCATTTTAGGTTCGAACATGAGCAGGAATTTCGAACCCAAAAAAATGTATTGTTTGAATCAATTGATTGAGGGGTTTGACAGAACATGTGATGGGATTTTCGTAACATTCGGATCGAAGAAGTTATGCTCATTTGCAAATTTCGATCCAAGGTTGAAGATAACCCGATTTTGGTTCAATCCTTTTCCGAAAAAACCTTAACTTTTGCACTTAAAATAACTCAAATTAATATCTTATGAAATTCACACAATTTTATTTGATTAACACTTTAGTTAAAACAATTTTATTTGATGAACACTCAGATTAATATCTTCTTTGAGTTAAATTGCAGCCATATACATTGTTTAGTGCACACAACATTCCTCAGTAATATATTTGTAACACCCCATCTTATAATCTGGGCTGGAACCTGGTTGTGGACCACACCTGGGTCCACCAGAACAAGCCTGACAACAAATTCATGAATATTGGACCTTGCAACAAAAGGCACTGTTGGTGATTTGTGTCAAGTCATCAAATCCCTATTAGAGCATGTTGAGGTTATAGAGTCATATTGGTAATGTCGATTGGAGTATTGACATATATGACTTTCCATGATGGTTTAATAATTGTCATAAGATCCAAAGGTGAGTCGCACACCAATACCGAGACAAAAGAACCTCGTGTGCACCATCGCATGGCAAGGGCGCGCCTTATGGTTGGCGACGCTTGGAGTTGGCATGGTGCAAGGGCGGGGCTCGGCTAAGACCTCGAATTTGAGGTTCGAGACTCGGAATAGGTTGGGGCGCGCCTCGTGTATGAACTTGAGGTTCAAGACACGGCTACAAGGGCGCGCCTAGGGTGGTGCGATGACGCGGTGTGGCTAGCAACGCGCCTACAAGGCTGCGGTGGAGCTCTCGGCGCGCCTAGAGCATGGGCTTGGTGGGCCGGCCCAAGAGGCGCGCCCATGGGCTGTTGGGCCGCAAGCATGCACACATGGCATGGGCTTGGTGCCTTGCCATTTGGGTTGTGCAAGTGGGCTTTTGGATTGGGTTTTGGACTTCTCTTTTGGGCCTTTTATTTGCTGGAATTAAAAGCATTTTGGAGTCCAAGGGGGATGCACCTAGACGCCCCAAATGATGACAAGGAGAGAGGGAAGGAAGTTACAACAAACTCCCTAAAATCACTCTCATCCACTCAATTGTGTAACCGTTTTGTAACCGCCGGTCTTGGCAGGTTTTGGACAGTTTGTGGACGCCTATATAAGGGCAAAAGTCGGCCATTTTGATGGTAAGATAGACACAAGAAAATCAGTCCTTTAGTCCAAAGAAATCGGTGAGAATTATACACACAAAGTCGAGAAGACTTGTTGTTATTTTGAGTGGGAATTCACAAGTAATCCAAGCACTTTGTGGGCATCATGGATCGATGTTCTACATCAAGGAAGGAACCTCAAGAGACGTTGTATGGGCAGAATGTTCAAGTGAAGGAGGAACCCCAAACGTCGGTGGAAGATGACTTCGTTCAAGTGAAGATCGAAGAGGAATCGATAGACTCGAATAAGGTACGCTTGTTCTCAATGGTTGTGTCTTGCCAACACTTCCATTGGTTCGTTTTGTTACGTTTTATCTCACAACGGTATTGCATAAACCCTTGGCATGGAATAGGGGCAATATACGTTGAAGGAAAGATCGATTTAATCGTTCAACTCATAGCTTTATCTTAGTCGATTAACAAAGATATAAAAAGGGGTCGATGGTGATTGCCTTCATGGCCTACACCCATGAGTCTACCCTTCAATGGGTCTACTCGTCTTGCCTTGATTATCCTATGGATCTACAAGGGTCGACTTCCCTTCAACTTAAACAAAGTAAACATACTAAAATGATTGCATGCAAACCCTAAAAACCAACAATCTTCAACGTATATTAGTTTATTTGCTTTCGTTTTGTTCATATCCATGTTTGCTTTGTTGTGTTATCTTGTTAAGTTCGAGGATATGGCTAAACGAGGGGATAAAACGGTGAATGACATTACCTCTCAATTGAGGGAAGTCAAGATAGAGCCTCCGAGTCCCATTCGGCAAATAGAAGTTCAAGGCGGACTTCAAAACTTCGACGAGTGGCTAGAAGAGTACAACAAGAGTAATTTGTATTGGGATTGGGTCCTCGCTAACGTGAGGTGCAAACCTGATTTCAATGATGCCCTACAAGGTGAGGTCTTTGTGCCTCAATCCTCCATGGTAATGGAGACTCAAGGTCCAAGGCGTGGTCATGAGGCAAGGCATGTGTACTCGGCTTTCAAGCGCCATGGCAAGTCTAGGGTTAAGCACTCTTGTGCTAAACCGAGAAGAAGCGTCCCTAGGGGCGCGGCCTTGGGAGATGGAGGGGCCTCGGTTGGAGGCAAGTATTGGCAAGTGGTCTATAGGGATCAAAGGCCAAAGAAACCGGTGTATAGCTCTCTTTGTGGCGTAAGACGCCAAGGCTGATTTTATACTTGTAATTGTTTCCTATTAATGTACGTGTGTGTATGTACTTAGCATTAGATGTGTGCTATGAACTATGTGTGTATTTGTATGCCTTGAATAAAGGGCTTCAGTGTGTATTGATTGATCGTGATAAGATCATGGAATGTTTATGTTTGATATAAACTATGGTTTGATTCAATGTTAATCTTAACAACATGTGTGCAAGAAAAGGACTTAAGTCTAATTCTTGGAATCAACTTGAAAAGTTTGATTGTTGTTTCATTCACTAAGGATGATCCTATCCAGACTACCCTTGAGTCGACCATTCTTTGATTGGTACGACTCATGCTCTAGACAACCTTCGGGTCTACTAGAGTAATTAGATTACCTTCGGGTCTACTAATGTAAGGGTCTACTGGACCAGACTACCCTTGAGTCGACCATTCTTTGATTGGTACGACTCATGCTCTAGACTACCTTCGGGTCTACTAGAGTAATTAGATTACCTTCGGGTCTACTGGACCAGACTACCCTTGAGTCGACCACTCTTTGATTGGGACGACTCGTACTCTAGACTACCTTCGGGTCTACTAGAGTAATTAGACTACGTTCGGGTCTACTAATGTAAGGGTCTACCGGATTGCCCCCCACGTGAGAGGGTATGCACATGTTGGCCATGAATGCACTAAAGAACACATAGAGGAGATGGTAAGAGTCTCTTTATAAGATGCATGTGGAAGTTCACTTGGTGATTTCATAAAATCATGCTTCTTATGAAAAAGGGAAACAAGGAAGTCTTGATTGGTTTAGATTGGGACTTGTTGGGTTTTTAGGGTTTGCATGCAATCATTTTAGTATGTTTACTTTTTTAAGTTGAAGGAAAGTCGACCCTTGTAGATCCATAGGATACTCAAGGTATGACGAGTAGACCCATAGAAGGGTAGTCTCGTGGGTGTAGGCCATGAAGGCAATCACCATCGACCCCTACTTTGTATTAAGTTTCTTGGATAAAGCTACGAGTCACGGGATGAGATCCCGCTTTCCTTCAACGTATATTGCCTCTATTCCATGCCAAGGGTTTATGCAATACCGTTGTGAGATAAAACGTAACAAACGAACCAATGGAAGTGTTGGCAAGACACAACCATTGAGAATAAGCGTACCTTATTTGAGTCTATTGACTCCTCTTCGATCTTCACTTGAACGAAGTCGTCTTCCATCGATGTTTTAGGGTTCGTCCTTCACTTGAACATTCTGCCCATACAACGTCTCTTGAGGTTCCTTCCTTGATGTAGAACATCGATCCATGATGCCCACGAAGTGCTTGAATCACTTGTGAATTCCCACTCAAAATAACAACAAGTCTTCTCGACTTTGTGTGTATAATTCTCACCGATTTCTTTGGACTAAAGGACTGATTTTCTTATGTCTTTCTTACCATCAAAATGTCCGACTTTTGCCCTTATACAGGCGTCCACAAACTGTCCAAAAACTGCCAAGACCGGCGGTTACAAAACGGTTACACAATTGAGTGGATGAGAGTGATTTTAGGGAGTTTGTTGTAACTTCCTTCCCTCTCTCCTTGTCATCATTTGGGGCGTCTAGGTGCATCCCCCTTGGACTCCAAAATGCTTTTAATTCCAGCAAATAAAAGGCCCAAAAGAGAAGTCCAAAACCCAATCCAAAAGCCCACACGCACGGCCCAAATGGCAAGGCACCAAGCCCATGCCATGCGTGCATGCTTGCGGCCCAACAGCCCATGGGCGCGCCCCTTGGGCCGGCCCACCAAACCCACCACCTAGCTAGCATAGCTAGGTACCTAGCTAGGTCACCTAGGTAGTGTCACTACCCCTAAGCTCCATGAGCTAGCATCTAGCTAGTTGAGCTGGCTTGAGCTAGTGTGAGCTAGGTTGAGCTGAATTTCTGGCTAGTTGAGCTAACTTGAGCTAGTGTGAGCTAGATCGAGCTTCCATGAGCTAGTCCCTAGCTACATGAGCTTCTTATAAAGCTTAAACAATGAGTCTAGAGCATGTCCAAGCTCATAGAGCTTACTCTAAGCTAGTATGAAGCTTACAAACTCCTTTCTAGCATACATAGCCATGTGCCAAGCTAAACTCAAGCTTTGGTTCTTTCTTAACGCATCTACCAAGCTTAGAGAAGCTTCCTAATTCACATTAGAATATGCACAAAGCTAATAGACTCAATTACAAAGCTCAAATACATACCTTAGCCTCACAACTAGTGATCGGCGCCATAGGCCAATGCCCTAGGCGCGCCAAGTGCTCCACCGCAACCTCGTAGGTGCGTCTCTAGCTTCACCGAGTCATCTCACCACCCTAGGCGCGCCCTTGCAGCCGTGTCTTGAACCTCATGTTCATACACGAGGCGCGCCCCAACCTATGTCGAGTCTCGAACCTCAAATCCGAGGTCCTAGTCGAGCCTCGCGCTTGCATCGTCCCAACTCCGAGCGTCGCCAACCACAAGGCGCGCCCTTGCCATGCGACGGTGCACACGAGGTTCTTTTGTCTCGGTGTTGGTGTGCGACTCACCTTTGGATCTTATGACAATTATTAAACCATCATGGAAAGTCATATATGTCAATACTCCAATCGACATTACCAATATGACTCTATAACCTCAACATGCTCTAATAGGGATTTGATGACTTGACACAAATCACCAACAGGACTTGTGGTATACTTGTAGAGAGCAATGGTTGTATGAGAGTGAGATCTCTCATGGTTAAGTCAAATAAGTTTGACAAGGCTTGGAAAGTGTCAAATGGAAGATTTGATGCTTTAGCATGACAAAATGTTCATGACTAGACCGTTTTATCATATGGTTGAATCCTAAAGATTAATGACTTGTCTAATAAGAAAGTATGGTTTGATGTTGTTTTAATAATAACATGTTATTTGCCTTGATAAAGACATGGAAATGTCAAAAGGAATTGCTTTGCAAAGAATGGGATTGGCGCATAAGATGTCTAGGGTTAGAACTTAGACATGCCTAGGATAGGCCGAAGGCGCGCCGGGTGGTGTCGTGACTCGACATCGATCCTCGAAGTGGCTGAATCCCACGGAGCATCCTAGGCACGCCCTAGGAGGGCCGCTGCCTAGAACCCCCTCGGTGCATGGCACTAGACGATGATCGTCGCGTGGGGGAGGCGTCGCATCAATCGCAACGCATTGGCCTAAGCCTTGGCACGATCTCGGGATCGAACATGCTAGGCGCGCCGAGTCTTAGGGCTCGGCACATGGCAAGGGATGCGAGGAAAGGCACGGATCGCACGGCCCAACGCGTCGCAAAAGGAGTGCAAGACACTCGACACTCGACAACACGGTGCATGGTTTGAACCTGGACATGGTTGGCGTGCGCAAGGCGCTCCACGGCTGGTTGACACCAAAACCATGGCACGATGGAGTGTGCAAGGCGCGCCGAGGCTGGTTAAAACCAAGCCTTGGCTTCGGTGAAGCGCTCGACGCATGACGTTGGTGTGCTCTCGGTTGGCACATAAGGCGCGCCTACTATAAGGTATTCAATTGATTTGAATAAATTCAATGAAACCATATTTGAAGTCATGATAGGTTTTCCAGTTTAGGGTTTTGATAAATTTGTGATTAAGTTTGGAAACTTGGTTCATCACATGTTCCATATGATTGTTTGAAAGGCTCATGTTATGTGTCATTGGTTTGGATTGTTAGAACTTGTTTGAGAAATTTGAAAGGCTGGTTTTATGACTTTCAAATAGACAAGTTATGGTCTAGAAAAGACTATGAGGGATGTGTTAATTCCTCGGATCCAAGGAAAGTGTCAAGCGCCATGAAGGCTTAAAAAGTGACAACTTTGGTTGATTAGTCTTATGGTTGAGAAACCCTTGAAAGGATTAATGGAAATAATGACATGGTAGATAAAAGACAAGTCTTAACATGTGTATAAACACTTGTGATAAAGATGATTGTCATATGAGCATAATTCTTCTAGTTTTCTTTAATGAAAGATTTTAAGAAAGAAGAATTGAATCATCTAATTACATAGATGATGATCCTATGGAAACTTCCAATGAATTGGTGGTTAGGATGAAAGGAACATAAAGTGGACTACTTTGTGTTGAATGGCCAAAAGGAAAGGAATGTCATTTGGAAGTCTTTTAAAAATTCTATATGCTTTTGCATGATGTGATATAGAAAGTTTAGCCACTTATGGTTGATTAGTGTCTAATGAATCTATATTGAAATGACATGATCTACTTGGTAGAAACCAAGTTGTAAGGTTAAATGATAAGACCTTGTTCTTCATTGATAATTTGTGAAGATGTCAATGTATAGAGGTGAAGGTGGATTAGAGTGTTCTAAATCTTCATCTTGGTTGAAATACATTGAGATGGAAATAAGAATTCCATAGTTATACACATGATTGAGATACATCTTTGGGTGAATGAACACACGGTTATAAGTTAGGTGTGTCATGACTTGGGGACGCTCAAGTGGATATTAAGATGTGGATATCTTGACATAGGCCATTTGTCAAAGATATGGTGGATACATAGAGGCATTGGATGTGTATGAAACTTTCTAGGAATGAAAGTTTGAAGGCAAGTTGGATCACTCAATTTAGGAAAACCTTTAGTCGCGAATTGGTTATGAATTCCTACTTTGATTGATGGTGCACATTCTTGGAGTTTCCAAGAGGCAATTTGCTATACTCCGACTTCTAGTTGGAAAGTGACATCTAAGTATGAGGGAACCTTGTATTAAGGCACATTCCATAACTTAGAGTCAACTCGTTTGATTTTTGTTAAGCACATCGAATTTGTTGATTTCTCTCCGAGAAGATTGGCATAAGTGTTTGTGTTAAATTCAATCGAGGGATGGGGGTAACAATCCTTACAACTCTAAGATTTGGACACCCAATTCCCCTACATCGAAAGGTGTGGGCTGAATTCAATGCGGAAAGCCAAAGTCATGGAGTTGGAGAGCATTCATAATATTTTATATTATTTCCCATCAATGTTTATGCTCTAGACCACATGAAACCTAGTCTTGAAACAAAGTTTTCATTAATGAGTTTTGGTTGCTTATGTAGAGCATGATAGGAAACTCAACTATGCATATGTGGAAGTGTAAGGCTTCTTCCAAGTTAGAGTAACTAAGGATGACTCGACTAAAGCATATGTGAGAGGATAAGGGACGAAAGAGCCTTGGATAAGGGACGAAAAGAGCCTTTACCAAAGCGTCAAAAAGGATAAGCGTAAGAAACTCATGTGTGAGAGTTACTACATGTACTTAGACAAGTTGATGTGGTTCAAACCTTAGGAGCACCACGAATCTTTAGTGCATGAATGTGATGATTACAGGGTGTAAATTCAAGTCTACGGAGATTTACATCTATACATAGAGTTTGTATAATAAATTTCGAGTTTTGATGACATGGCTTAAATGGGAGAGGAATGTTGGTGATTTGTGTCAAGTCATCAAATCCCTATTAGGGCATGTTGAGGTTATAGAGTCATATTGGTAATGTCGATTGGAGTATTGACATATATGACTTTCCATGATGGTTTAATAATTGTCATAAGATCCAAAGGTGAGTCGCACAACAACACCGAGACAAAAGAACCTCGTTTGCACCATCGCATGGCAAGGGCGCGCCTTGTGGTTGGCGACGCTCGGAGTTGGCACGATGCAAGGGCGGGGCTCGACTAAGACCTCGGATTTGAGGTTCGAGACTCAGCATAGGTTGGGGCGCGCCTCGCGTATGAACTTGAGGTTCAAGACACGGCTACAAGGGCGCGCCTAGGGTGGTGCGATGACACGGTGTGGCTAGCGACGCGCCTACAAGGCTGCGGTGGAGCTCTCGGCGCGCCTAGGGCATTGGCCCATGGCGCCATGCATGAGTTGTGAGGCTAAGGTATGTATTTGAGCTTTGTAATTGAGTCTATTAGCTTTGTGCATATTCTAATGTGAATTAGGAAGCTTCTCTTAGCTTGGTAGATGCTTTAAGCAAGAACCAAAGCTTAAGTTTAGCTTGGCACTTGGCTATGTATGCTAGAAAGAAGTATTCAAGCTTCATACTAGCTTAGAGTAAGCTCAATGAGCTTGGACAAGCTCAAGACTCATTATACATGCTTTATAAGAAGCTCATGTAGCTAGGAACTAGCTCATGGAAGTTCAACCAAGCTCACACTAGCTCAAGTTAGCTCAACTAGCTAGAAATTCAGCTCAACCTAGCTCACACTAACTCAAGCCAGCTCAACTAGCTATATGCTAGCTCATGGAGCTAAGGGGTAGTGACACTACCTAGGTAACCTAGCTAGGTGGTGGGCTTGGTGGGCCGGCCCAAGAGGCGCGCCCATGGGTTGTTGGGCCGCAAGCATACACGCATGGCATGGGCTTGGTGCCTTGCCATTTGGGCTGTGCAAGTGGGCTTTTGGATTGGGTTTTGGACTTATCTTTTGGGCCTTTTATTTGCTGGAATTAAAAGCATTTTGGAGTCCAAGGGGATGCACCTATACGCCCCGAATGATGACAAGGAGAGAGGGAAGGAAGTTACAACAAACTCCCTAAAATCACTCTCATCCACTCAATTGTGTAACCGTTTTGTAACCGCCGGTCTTGGCAGGTTTTGGACAGTTTGTGGACGCCTATATAAGGGCAAAAGTCGGCCATTTTGATGGTAAGATAGACACAAGAAAATCAGTCCTTTAGTCCAAAGAAATCGGTGAGAATTATACACACAAAGTCGAGAAGACTTGTTGTTATTTTGAGTGGGAATTCACAAGTGATTCAAGCACTTCGTGGGCATCATGGATCGATGTTCTACATCAAGGAAGGAACCTCAAGAGACGTTGTGTGGGCAGAATGTTCAAGTGAAGGACGAACCCCAAACTTCGGTGGAAGATGACTTCGTTCAAGTGAAGATCGAAGAGGAATCGATAGACTCGAATAAGGTACGCTTGTTCTCAATGGTTGTGTCTTGCCAACACTTGCATTGGTTCGTTTTGTTACGTTTTATCTCACAACGATATTGCATAAACCCTTGGCATGGAATAGGGGCAATATACGTTGAAGGAAAGATCGATTTAATCGTTCGACTCGTAGCTTTATCCAAGTCGATTAACAAAGATATAAAAAGGGGTCGATGGTGATTGCCTTCATGGCCTACACCCATGAGACTACCCTTCAATGGGTCTACTCGTCTTGCCTTGATTATCCTATGGATCTACAAGGGTTGACTTCCCTTCAACTTAAACAAAGTAAACGTACTAAAATGATTGCATGCAAACCCTAAAAACCAACAGGCACATCAAGAAAAACCAAGAAAAACATCCAACTTCTTTTTACTAAATAAGTTTTAGGAAACATTATCCATGCAACTATAAACAAACTAAAACCACATACTAAACTTCAACTATACTACCAAGTTTCTATACAACATTGCTTTAGACTATCTTTCACCAAAAACAAAGTAGCCTAACAACAAAAGAGCTTAAACCAAAACATCTTTCCCCTATGACACATTGCGCCGAGAACGAGCATCGCCATCTAGAAAGGGATCTCATAGCACATCTCCCATACGAGGATCTTTACCTAAAAGCATTGGAACAAGAACACATTAGCTAACAATCCTGGTATGGCCAAACAGGCAAATCAAACATATAGAACAAAACATAGATTATTCAAATAACACAACCATTCATTCATATACATACAACATTATTATGCATACCAATATCACGTCATATAGTTATATAGACTAACATATCAATTTCCAAACCAACACTCATTTCCACGATAACTCATAAGCATGAGGTTATTCAATAAAAAGCTCATGCAACATATATCACAACGACCAGCAATAATTCCTACATAAACTAATCCACAATCATTCTCCAGTTCAGGCAACCCAGACATGCCTTCGAAATATTGAACACGGCTAGCGCGCACGCTCAACTCGTGCCCATTTTCTTTTCCCATCACCCTTCTTTCCCCGGATAAGCTTCTACTGGAACACTTGCAAAAATAATTAATTTTTTAAGGTGATCTCCACACGCCGTGTAACACTCCCTTACTTACCCTAGAGGTATTACCGCTAGTAACCCCGTTTAGGACTAAACCAGAGTTACCCAAGGCATTAACCTGACAGAACATGCTAGAACAAGGTAAAAGAAACCATTTAAAACCTAACAAAATTAAGTAAAATATTACAGCGGAAAAACAAGTAAAAGGTCTTATACAAACTTTAACTTAAAAAGGATAAAATAAATAAATAGAATAACCTTCTATTTGAACAAAGTCTTTAAAAAGTTTTCCGTAAGTTCTTAACTTCTTTCCCACTTCGCTTTGCAGCAACTTAACCAAGAACTTCACTCAAGCACAGCCATTGGAAACCTTTCTTCAACTTCTAAAGCTTCAAACCTCTGGATTCACCTCTTTAATCAACTTCCAAGAAGAGCCTGATGTGTCGTATACCAACGGTGGACCCCAGCCGACCATATAAAAGAAAGAAGATGGACGGGTTAGTCTAATGAAAGACTAAGCAAGTGGAGAAACTAACTTGGTTCTTATGGTTGTGACTAAACATATTGGCATCAAAATCCGATTAGGCTCGGATTATGATCCAACAGTTGACAGTCTTATAAAGAATAAGAAGGAGACTTGCATAATCAAGAGAGAGAACACCACAACGTGTGGCTCCTTTAAGAAGCATACACGATTAATGGAAACTTATACTAGCCACACAACATTCATAAACGTCTTCAACGACTAAACAACTTAACTTAATCAAAGTTTGATTAAGAATCATTCTTAATTAGGAGCAAGAATGGTTATCAAAAGAACTAACCATTCAGTTACATTAACGTGCCTATCGCACTCTCTTCATTTTATGATTTTAACATTACACAATCATTTTCATAACTTTCAATCGACCCAAACTGCTGCCGATAAATTTCTTGTAACTGATGTCGTCAGGGTGAGAGGGCCTATTTCATCCGTGACCACTTGACCCACATCAGTTCCTTTTGCACTTAGCTAGAGTGCACCATTGTCCTCCTTCAACGTGAAGCGAGACATGAGTCATGACTTCAATATTGGGATCCGCTAGCAAGCTACGCCCCCCAATACAGACTTTGCTATGAAGAGGTCATTGAAGTCTCGGCTCCTACCCCAGGACTACCTATTTTAAAACAGTGTTTCAGCATAGAACCACTAAAGAGATGTTTTGGAGTCTAAACTCCCATCTCTAACTGTCTTACTTCACAACAATGTCTCAGCATGAGACAGCTAAACACACAAGGTCACAGGTCCTAAGTTTAGTTCTAGCGCAAAAACTGAAATAACGACATGGTCGTTATTTCTAACAAAATAACAACCTAACAAACTTTATTCAACACACAAATTATTCTCAACATGAAGATCAAATGGAACTCAATTCCTCATTAACAATAATAACGCAAGAGAGATTCGTCCACTTGCCTTAGAAGGCGTGCTCAACGTTCTTAGTGATTCCAATAGTAATCTTAGTCACCCTTCTGCAAAATATAACAAAAGATTTCTCAACAACGAGCTCATGGATACACTTCTTAGTTGTATACTCAAATTCTACACTTTCCTAATCGATAAACGACTTGATTTCCGTATATCGATTTATAATTAATCCTTAGCTATCAAACTTTAAGGAGCCATCTTGGTGAATTTATAAGTAACTATCCGTTTCACTTTTGTAACAATTTTCTAAATAAAAATTGTTCATTACTAACGGTTCTTAAAGGTGACCAAATTTCGGATCATACTGATTAACAACGAATCCCGAGTAAATGTCCGAAGTCCTTTACCTGCCAATCGATGTTACAACTTGTATTCGCTATAACTGAAGATCTGGACGTCCGTTTCCCGAACGGTTTGAACCTACGAGATCGTAACAACGTTAAGGTTATAAAAATTTCAAAATTAATTAGCAAAGCGGAATTGAAAGGTCCTTACGGTGGCTCCGCAACCAATCCGCTAATTAATTAAACTCAACCTTTACTGTTATCAAGCGTTTCGGCTCGCTAGGCCTGTTAACGGATCGATCGGAGGCTAGCAGGGTGAGTTTGGATGGAGAGTAACTTCCTGGGGTGTCGAGGTGGTTGAGTGGTGACCTGACGGTGGTCCGAAAGGGTATGCGCACGCCCAAAACAGGTGCGGGAGGAACCTCGGGCGAGCTGCTCAAAGCCATGGATGACCCCGCTACCACCACTGGTTGGTGGCCCAACCAGTGCTCAGCAACTCCAGGGTGGTGGCCCAAGGCGAGGGGGTCGCTGGCGACGACGCATAGCGAGGCAGAGAAGATTGCCGACGATGATGAGTTCAATTCTTTCTTCCCGAGTCCGTCATTCTTCCTAATTCTCTCGTTGGTTCTGTTTCCTTTTGCAGCAGCAACTAGCCCAAAGATCACAGCGAGGAGGAAGATAAGAGGTGGCAGAGAAGGCGGAGGAGAAGAGGAAAGCAGCCGGCGGTGAAGGCACTCGAATTCTCCCGAGCCTCTGTTCCGTCCTCCTCCAATATCTCTCTGGATTCCTCTTTACTTAACAAGGCAGAGAAGATATTGGTTTTGATGCCAAAACCCGTCTCGGAACGGGATTCGCGTTAAAGCGGTAAAATTATGTACCTCGGCTGGAAAAACTTACTAAACGAAAAACGTCCCGTAAATTATGTAGACCAATAAAACCAATTTTCCATGATTTTATCTTGCTACCTTCAACTTTCAAGGTTTCCGTTTAGGATTTCCTGGAATCAACTTTTTTTCCTTTGTATACACCCGCATTCTCGTAAGCTAATATAACCTTATTGGGTCATGAATTTCTTATGGTCAAGACCATCTTCAATAATGTGCCCAATCCAACATAGATTCACGATTATACCACTCTTCATTATACACAAACTATAGAGTGTAATCATCCTTATCCTATGACATTTAATAAATTTTAAAAATATTTTCATAAATTAAAGAATAAATATCTTCATAAACTAATATTAATGAACATTAGGAAAATATAGAAATACAACTATAAAACTTATTATAGTAACAACTCACTAATATTAATCTTAATTATATTTTACTAATATTATGAACTATGACAATATATCAAGTCCACTATTTTAACTAACATAAATATAATAATGATCTAATATTAATTTTAAGAATATTATAATAAATTAAATTATACAATAAATCTATAAACTAATACTAAAAACCAATAAATCTATTATGAACCATGACAATATATCAAGTCAACTATTTTAACTCGTTAATATTAACCTTAAGTACATTTTATTAATATTAAGAATATTTATGTACACACCTCTTTCGTAGATGCATAATGAGGGTATGCTTGATCCGGAGGAAAGCACGTGAAACCTTGTTCCGATGGATAAGTCGTGTGACATTGCTCCGACAGATAAAAAGGATAACGTCGCTCCGATTGATGAGGAAGCTTCGGTGGTAGAAAGAAGTTTGGATTTTGTAAATGACTAATTCCCAACAAATTTGAGAAATACATCGAAGCATCATTTCGACCGGATTTGGGATTTCATTTTGAGGAAGCTCGGGAGGTGGAAGATAATATTGCTCGTTTGGATTCTGAAAAGGAGTATGTCCAACAAATTTGAGAAATACATTGGAGCATTATTCCTATCCGATCCGCATACTATCTTAGAAGAAATACAAGGAAGACATTACGAATAGAATGCACTGAAGGTGGCAATGCCAACTATTAAGCAAGCTTACCGGTTCTTTCCAGTATCTCGAAAGATCTAACATAGCGAGCATTTACGTTGTCTCGCTTTCCCCAGCGGAATACGCCTTTCAAGGCGGATACTAGAACAAAAACGCCGTTCTTTACAATGAACTTAACATTCTCTCGCTTTAAAACAACACACGACTGTTGTTGCTTTTGAGTAGTTAACACCCTTGGTCGTGTTAGTGTAATATCAGCTGTTGTTCTCTTGGCCAAATATGGGCCATGAAGAACCTCATTAGTATTGTCATTCCAACAAATTGATAACCAACACTTCCGGTCTTACAAAGCCTTAAAAGAGTCATTTCTTTATGGTGTGATCAAAATTCTTGTATGTGAAGTCACTCAAACTCAAGCTAACATCCCTACTTGTGTGGAATCCAGAATACATGTCCTCGGATGTTTGAATTTGTTTCTTTACATTGTTCATCAGTTTGATGAGGGAAGCCAGCGCTAAAATTCAATTCACTCCATAAAGCTTGATGTCACTCCTTTCAAAACTATGGCATGAACCATCCATCTCAATTAGAGATAATAGTCTTTGAAGTTATATGAAGATGAAATACTTCATGCATGAACACCTCAGCTAACTTCTGTACTCTTTAAGTCATCTTAATTGCATTAAAAAGAACACTCTATGTGAGTTTATTAACAACCTCCATATTGCATTTTTCTTTCATTAAGTCTTGAACAACTAAAGACAAGAATCCATTGTAACATCTTCCCATTTCTATCCTGAAACAGGAAGAGATTAAAACATTCTATCTAGTCTTCTATGCTCAATCAGGACTTCCAGACAAACTAAACATATCAAAACGAACTCGGTGACATTTCGCTTCATGTCAGTCCATCAAAAGTTTTATCTTAAATCCTTATACCTTTACTTGTTCCAGGATGAACTAATTAAGCAAATAACTATGTTTCCTTTGAATTAGGCTTTCGAAGCTCATCAACAATAGATACACATGAACAGTTTTGAAACCAAGCAATCCATAGTCTTCAATAACAATTCCTGGGGTCTTACCTTCTTGATCTTCCCCAGTGATCTTAAACAATATTACTTTCCCATACTGCTTTTCCTTGATCTGGTCAACAAATTTTTGAATAAAATCTTAGGGTATTCATGTAACCTTGTTGTCATCCAAACTAAACATTTAGTCCTTCTCAAATTATTTTCTTTACAAGGATTACTTAAAATCCTTACTCAATTTCCTTTCTTGGGATAAAATCTCAGTGTTACTTTAACCAAAAACATGAGATTTATCCAGCACATGACAAGGTAATAACCTATTTTGTCAATCTGTTACATCCTTTTCTCAACAAAACTCAGCTTGGGCATATTGACATCCAAAAGTAGTTATCTTACTCAACTGCTTCAAAAAAAACTCTTACGCTTTATTATACCAACATATTGGACAATCATACCTTTAGTCCAATAATTTCCAACAAAATTGTCTCCATTGACAATTTTCAGTCTTTTTTTCATCAAAGAACTGTTTAGACTTCACTTAACATTCTGACTTGTTGAGCAACAAAATTCTCAAGATTAGATATAGCAATTGGCAATACTACTAAAATAGTAGACAATGCCAATACTGAGTTAACTCAAAAGATTTTTACAAGGTAGCTAATATAGCAATTGCTATACAAGAAAACTCTCGTCTTTGAATCTCAATAACTTTACTTGAGAAAAACTTATATGATTACCAACTCATACTAGAAACCATTCTTTAAAACCCAAGAAAATCACGTATCCCTTAGATGACCAACACACTAAATAAAAATAGTCTTAAAGTTTGGCTCAATCACTTTACATGGAAAGAAATGCTTACTTTCAAAAATCTTATCAAGACAGTACCGCACATTACTCAAATTATGACAAAGATTTGTAATTCTTACAAATTCTTTATTTTATATAAAACCCAAGGAATTATGTGATCTTATTCCACCATGTGATCAGGATGGGGAAATAAAATTAAGCATAATCCTTTACTGCATTCTCATAGGAATAAGACATGTAATCTTGCCTTACCACGTGATCAGGATGGAAGACAAATTACATTCTTACTCACCACTATGAAAACCGTAAAAACACTTATTCTCAAATCGTCTTAACAACTAAAATTGCCTTAGAAATTCATATCTGTACTTTTCTCAAAATAAAAAAAAAGAGTCTCAACGGAGCAAAGACAAATTAATTCGTTTCTAAACACATCACTTCCCTTTTGAAGTATAACACTTCTTTTCTTCTTCAAGGTAGTTCCTGGTGACATACCTTGACCTTTCCTCACTTCCAATACACTAACATACTTTTCCGTACTCCATAGTATGAAGTAAATCCTCATTTGATACGACTTGGTCAGAACTCATCTTAACTTTACAAGTTCCAATAAAAAGGTTGATTAGTTGAATTCATTTACTTGCAATCCTTACTAAAGAAAAGGTTTCAACATCTTTATACTTATAACATAGATTCTCCTAAGATCATTCTCGATTTGTATATCATCTTGACATATTGCTTTAAGATGAAGTATTAATGATTCCCCACTAAAATTCAAAGTTTGAGTTCATCTACTCTCCAAAACCATAGATCTTCTGGAGCTTACTTGTCATCTCAACTCCTATATTCAAAGGTAAACAAACTTACTCTATAACAAGTCCCATGGTATTTACTACCCTTTTTATCCTTACATAAGGAAATTCTTTCAATTTCCAATTCCTTATCACATATGGAAGTACATGGCTCCACATAACCTTTGGAGATTCTTCCAAATTCTACCTTGGTTAAACAAATCAAAGATGAAATATTCCTATTTATTATCTTAATTTCAACCCACTTTGCAAGGGAAGAACCTATTGTTGGGAGATCACCTAACACTTAACAATTTCAACTGTACCACCTTAGGTATTGGATTTGACTAATATATAATCTTCAGAACCCAACCGTAGCTAAAATTACTTCCCAGGGTTATGGTCTAAACCTTATTGATCATAACATTGTATGATTGAGATTTTCCTCCCAACTGTTTACAAAACACAGATAGTTATACCAAAATCATTCCTATGAGTAATTCTTTAAGTCCTGAACCTCATTGTTTCTATCTTTGAAGAAACATAAGCCCGTACCATTGACAACTTAGAAATGTCTTTAGCATTGATTCCCTTACTGCTTGATTAAACATCTCAAGCCTCATATCCTTACCCCGAACTGGTATAATGTTACAAAATTCCAACAGAATAGCCTTTTGGGTTAAACACTTGAGTACCAATAATTCATCCCAATCAATCAACACTTGCATTAAGTGGTTAATTGAATATAAACACATTACCGATGAACTTCTACTTGTTTAATCCCTTTTAACCAATCCACCTTATTCATCACAACCTTGATGATTAACCACTTATACACAACTTTTACTGAACCAACATCCCTCCTTTCTTCCTTGCCATAGTCACAAAAGATTCCCATGTTGTTTCAGATTCTCAATCCCTTTCAACTTTAAAGGATACAACACATATAGGAATTCGAGTTTGTATCGGATTAGAATTGAGTTGCATTTTCATTAGATTATCAAATTAATTGATCAAACACTGGAGCACTTCAAAGCTCGTACTCTCACTTCCAAACAATAGAAAATATAGAATATCCAAAATTCTATACTATAGACTTACCAACACAATTTGTTGAAAAAAGGTTCCAAAGATAATCCTTTTCTTTTCAATATTCTTATATCATCTCACCATCCACATTGAACTTTCATAAACACTCCAACCTTGTTAAGATTTTCCAATCTTAAGGCCAAAAGTAGAGATTCCAACTTCTACTTCCCTTGAAACTCAACTCCAAAACTTTGAGTTTTTAAGAAAGTATTTTTGTAAAAATTCATAATCATATAACTTCAGTCTCAAAGAAACTTGACTTCAGAATTTCCTTTTTACAAACAAAGCATTAACATACGCATTTCAAACAAGGAAACTACCAATTCCTTTCGCATAGCTTTAAATCATGACCTTTTCAAGAAAAATTCTTAGCTTAGAATTCTTCATTATACAAGCTAAAGTAAAAACTTTTTAAATAGGAAGTCTTTAAGAAATATACTATTTGGTTTTCAAAAACTCACAAAGTTTTCTTGTCAACAAGAAAGGAACAACAAGAGTATATGTACTTCAAACTCTTGAAAGAAAGAAGCGAATCTGTTAAAAAATTGATCTAGAACCGGCTCAACCAAGAAAATCTTCACATGCTCTTATTATGGATCCTTCTCGAAATCCACTCTCATTTCCAAGTTTTCAAACATCCATCACAAAACCTTTTTCTCAAAAGTTATTAATAACTTATTCCTCTTTCTCTTTCTATCACTTCTCGAGTTTACCCTTGCAACTTAACCATTTTCCATAATGGTTCTATACTAACACCCATATAGAATTCTCCGTAATTCTATATAGAAGATGAAAGTCTTAAGGAAGACTTAGGAACTCTTAGCTCTGATACCACTTTTGTAACACCCCCTTACTTACCCTAGAGGTATTACCGCCAGTAACCCCGTTTAGGACTAAAACAGAGTTACCCAAGGCTTTAACCTGACAAAACATGCTAGAACAAGGTAAAAGAAACCATTTAAAACCTAACAAAATTAAGTAAAATATTACAGCGGAAAAACAAGTAAAAGGTCTTACACAAACCTTAACTTAAAAAGGATAAAATAAATAAATAGAACAACCTTCTATTTGAACAAAGTCTTTAAAAAGTTTTCCGTAAGTTCTTAACTTCTTTCCCACTTAGCTTTGCAGCAACTTAACCAAGAACTTCACTCAAGCATAGCCACTGGAAACATTTCTTCAACTTCTAAAGCTTCAAACCTCTGGATTCACCTCTTGAATCAACTTCCAAGAAGAGCCTGATGTGTCATATACCAACGGTGGACCCCAGCCGGCCATATAAAAGAAAGAAGATGGACGGGTTAGTCTAATGAAAGACTAAGCAAGTGGAGAAACTAACTTGGTTCTTATGGTTGTGACTAAACATATTGGCATCAAAATTTCAAAATTAATTAGCAAAGCGGAACCGAAAGGTCCTTACGGTGGCTCCGCAACCAATCCGCTAATTAATTAAACTCAACCTTTACCGTTATCAAGCGTTTCGGCTCGCTAGGCCTGCTAACGGATCGATCGGAGGCTAGCAGGGTGAGTTTGGATGGCGAGTAACTTCCTGGGGTGTCGAGGTGGTTGAGTGGTGACCCGACGGTGGTCCGAAAGGGTCTGCGCACGCCCAAAACAGGTGCGGGAGGAGCCTCGGGCGAGCTACTCAAAGCCATGGACGACCCCGCTACCACCACTGGTTGGTGGCCCAACCCGTGCTCAGCAGCTCTAGGGTGGTGGCCCAAGGCGAGGGGGTCGCCGGCGACGACGCATAGCGAGGCAGAGAAGATTGTCGGCGGTGATGAGTTCAATTCTTTCTTCCCGAGTCCGTCGTTCTTCCTAATTCTCTCGTTGGTTCTGTTTCCTTTTGCATCAGCAACTAGCCCAAAGATCACAACGAGGAAGAAGATAAGAGGTGGCAGAGAAGGCGGAGGAGAAGGAGGTGGACGGGGCAGAGAAGGCAAAGGAGAAGAGGAAAGCAGCCGGCGGTGAAGGCACTCGAATTCTCCCTAGCCTCTGTTCCGTCCTCCTCCAATATCTCTCTGGATTCCTCTTTACTTAACAAGGCAGAGAAGATATTGATTTTGATGCCAAAACCCGTCTCGGAACGGGATTCGCGTTAAAGCGGTAAAATTATGTACCTCGGGTGGAAAAACTTACTAAACGAAAAACGTCCCGTAAATTATGTAGACCAATAAAACCAATTTTCCATGATTTTATCTTGCTACCTTCAACTTTCAAGGCTTCCGTTTCGTATTTTAAATCCTTTATAGTACATAATTAAAAAGACGGCTTATCCAATAAATATTCTTTTTCCACTGAAAAATCCTAGAATTCACACCGATCCATAAAATCATTTCTTTATGATTTTAGGATATCACAAAAAATTTACTAGGATCTAAATTCCAACAAAAATATTGGATTAAGCGTTAAAACAGACAAAGAGGTTAAAAGGATATCCGAGAAAAATTCAAAAATATCTTTAAAAACCACAGTTATTACATTAGTACCCCCTTAAAAATGGTTTCATCCTCGAAACCAAGGAGAACTCGGATCATAAGGAAAGATAGCACAAGCATACACATACACACCACCACTACAAACCTATATAGAAGTTTGTAGTACCCCCTTAAAAAAACATGATGTTACTTCTGCACAAAGCACAAAACAACCACTGCTTAGTTACCAAACTTCTTATTTACAACATTCATTCTTTGGAAAAATGGCTTAGCATTTCCTGTCTAGTTTCTCAAGTCTTTTCTTCACCTCCATTTTTAAGCCAATGTAACCTAACCAAAAGTATTTTTCTTATTCACGATTCAACTGGCCTTTCTTCATAGGGGTCAATTGGTTGAATATCCATCTTATTATTGTTGAGTACATAAGATATATTGAACGCATACTATCTTAGAAGAAACACAAGGAAGACATTACGGATATAATGCACTAAAGGTGGCAATGCCAACTATTAAGCAAGCTTACCAGTTCTTTCCAGTATCTCAAAAGATCTAACATAGCGAGCATTTATGTTATCTCGCTTTCCCCAGCGGAATACGCCTTTCAAGGCGGATACTAGAACAAAAACGTCATTCTTTACAATGAGCTTAACATGCTCTCGCTTTAAAACAACACACGACTGTTGTTGCTTTTGAGTAGTTAACACCCTTGATCGTGTTAGTGTAATATCAGTTGTTGTTCTCTTGGCCAAATCTGGCCCATGAAGAACCTCATTAGTATTGTCATTCCAACAAATTGAAAACCAACACTTCCGGCCTTACAAAGCCTTAAAAGAGTCATTTCTTTATGGTGTAATCAAAATTCTTGTATGTGAAGTCACTCAAACTCAAGCTAACATCCCAACTTGTGTGGAATCCAGAATACATGTCCTCGGGAGTTTGAATTTGTTTCTTTACATTGTTCATCAGTTTGATGAGGGAAGTCAGCGCTAAAATTCAATTCACTCCATAAAGCTTGATGTCACTCCTTTCAAAACTTTGGCATGAACCATTCATCTCATCCGTCATTCTTCCATCATATGCATGGCCCAATAAGGTCGTGTCAACATTGTGATTGTGCTTTGCACATTTGACTATCAACTTTCATGTTTCGTTTGGTTGAAGGAGCCCGTGCAACTCAAATGGACAATTGCACTTCTTTGACGCATATTTTGGCTTTGTCTTTTTAGGATTTCCTGGAATCAACTTTTTTTCCTTTGTATACACCCGCATTCTCGTAAGCTAATATAACCTTATTGGGTCATGAATTTTTTATGGTCAAGAACATCTTCAATAATGTGCCCAATCCAACATAGATTCACGATTATACCACTCTTCATTATACACAAAGTATCGAGTGTAATCATCCTTATCCTATGACATTTAATAAATTTTAAAAACATTTTCATAAATTAAAGAATAAATATCTTTATAAACTAATATTAATGAACATTAGGAAAATATAGAAATACAACTATAAAACTTATTATAGTAACAACTCACTAATATTAATCTTAATTATATTTTACTAATATTATGAACTATGACAATATATCAAGTCCACTATTTTAACTAACATAAATATAATAATGATCTAATATTAATTTTAAGAATATTATAATAAATTAAATTATACAATAAATCTATAAACTAATACTAAAGACCAATAAATCTATTATGAACCATGACAATATATCAAGTCAACTATTTTAACTCGCTAATATTAACCTTAAGTACATTTTATTAATATTAAGAATATTTATGTACACACCTCTTTCGTAGATGCATAATGAGGGTATGCTTGATCCGGAGGAAAGCACGCGAAACCTTGTTTCGATGGATAAGTCGTGTGACATTGCTCCGACAGATAAAAAGGATAACGTCGCTCCGATTGATGAGGAAGCTTCGGCGGTAGAAAGAAGTTTGGATTTTGTAAATGACTAATTCCCAACAAATTTGAGAAATACATAGAAGCATCATTTCGACCGGATTTGGGATTTCATTTTGAGGAAGCTCCGGTGGTGGAAGATAATATTGCTCGTTGGGATTCTGAAAAGGAGTATGTCCAACAAATTTGAGAAATACATTGGAGCATTATTCCTATCTGATCCGCATTTCAGATTTCATTTTGAGATTCTTCGGGTGTTGGAAGATAATTGGAAATATTAAAAGGATTCCAATACATGTTGAGAAAATAAGAAGAATAAAAGGAGGGAGGAATGATACAAGTTAAAATGAAATGTGAATGAGTTTATATAGACAAAGAAATTTACTCTTCCGAAATTTACTCTCCCAGATTGTCAACTTGGCAATCCGCGTTTTTTCTCCCCCGGATTATTAAGTTGGCAATCCGGGGCGATGTATTGTGCGGTGGAGATCTGGCCTTGAAAATTGGATCCCCATAGGATCGGTTTGTAAGTCGGGTTCTATCCTGACACACCTTTGATCCTCGGAGCAAAAAAGCCTTTTCGCCCGAGGATAAAGCAACAACCGTTTTCGGGAGAATTAAAGATACTTTTGAGAATACAATAATATTTTTTAAAATTACCGTCCATGCGATTATTTATTGAATCAACCTTTTTTTTATTTACCTAGTTTAATTTTATCCACCAATACTACTATCCAACCCTCTTATTTATTCTTAGTTTTTATCTATACACGGAACCCAACTTTAGTTGACTTTTTCAGGTCGGGATATGTTTTGATAGGACTGGGCTAGTCTAGATTTATCTAAACTTGTGTATGAGCGACGTTTAAACGACGTCATCTTGAGCGGCAGCTCGAATCGCACAATTCACAAACGTTATTTCAGTCCGTGGTGTAGGTAGTTCAGCAGGTTTATCCCGCCATGAATACTCTCTCTTTCCTCTCAATTCCTCTCAACTCTGCCCTTTTCTCTCCACCTTCCAGTTGCAACAAAATCGTCATCCCTTTCCCAAGATTAGGGTTTTTCCATAAGCCAGCTCTAAATCCTCTCCATTTCCGCCTATCTTTCTGTTCTCCGGTCCCAAACTTTTCCGCCGTTGCCGAGAATCAACTGTCCGACGCCGACGAAGACGATGCCAACGAAGATGAAGAAGATGACGATGACGACGCAGCCGAAGAGTACGATGACGACCTCGTATTGGATTCCGCCGAGGAAGAAGCGCATTCGGAGGATGAAGAGTTCGAAACCGCCTTCGACGAGCTTACCACTGGTTTTCAGAGCGCCAAGACAAAGTTTCAGAGGGTCCAGAAGTTCTGCAACGAGGTCAGAGAATTCGGAGAAGGCATTATCGACGCCGACGAGCTTGCGTCCTTGTACGATTTCCGGATTGATAAATTTCAGGTGCGCCGCATCTGCGTGTTGCTTCGTTTGCATAAATTCAGAAATTGATTTGATACAATTCAGAAATTGATTTGTTCGTTTTAAATTATCCTGTTGGCTTTCTTCCCGAGTTAGCGCTTGGCGATAAAAGCGTTTTTGAGAGGTTCATCGGTCGTGGTTTCGGCGCCTACAAGTAGTGGGAAGACCTTGATTGCGGAGGCTGCCGCCGCTGCCACAATTGCTAGAGGAAGGCGGTTGTTCTATACAACTCCGCTCAAGGCATTGTCGAATCAGAAATTTCGTGAATTTCGGTATTGTCACGATTGTCAAGTTGCTTTGGTGTGAAATTTTTCAATGGAAAATAGTGAGTTAGGAACTCGAGATGCTCTTTTGCTCACTAGGCAAATTTGTTGTAATAGGGAAACCTTTGGTGATAGCAATGTTGGGCTTCTGACAGGAGATTCTGCAGTCAATAAGGATGCTCAAGTCTTGATCATGACTACGGAGATTCTAAGAAACATGTTATATCAGAGGTACAAGACATTATCAATGCATCGTGTATTACTTGGATTAAATTTGAATATAGATTTGTCATTATATAACTGTATTCACAAGGCAGGAGTCATATACAGTCTAGAACACACTTTACTCTGTCCCTTGTCAATTTCAAATATTTATTCAGTATTTCAGTTAAGTATGATGTTCTCAATAGGTCTCTAACAAGTGATTCTTGCTGAATTTTCTCATGCAGTGTTGGAATAATATCGTCTGGAAGTGGACTATTCGATGTTGATGCAATAGTCTTAGATGAAGTACATTACTTGAGTGATATATCTCGTGGTACAGTCTGGGAAGAAATAGTATGCCTACCTTCCTTTTTCTTCTTGTACACATTTCTAAATGGATGATTTTGTGTTGAATTTTACTTAGAATTGCAAGATCTGTTTGTTTAGGTTATCTATTGCCCCAAAGAAGTCCAACTGATTTGTTTGTCAGCAACAGTTGCAAATCCAGATGAGTTGGCAGGGTGGATTGGCCAGGTACTATTTCTTTGTTTGAATTGCAAGTCTAGCCCTACATAAAACCCATACTATGCAATGCCGGATAACAATTTTTTTTTCACATATTGCTCTTTTGTTCTATTTAGATTCATGGTAAAACAGAATTGGTTACATCTACAAGACGTCCTGTTCCATTGACATGGCATTTTTCAACAAAGACTTCTTTGTTTCCTCTTCTTGATGACACTGGAAAAACCATGAATAGGTAGTCATCTTCACTTTTTTATGAAATTCCTTTTGGTCTTGTTATATACTGGGGAGTTTATAGTATGTTTGAACTTTGTATTGGTTTTGGTGCTTACAAGTTCTGTTATTATGCTTATTTCTGAGTTGACAACAACAAGATTGACCCAGTGAGGTTCCGCTACAGCGGAATCTGGGGGGTCAAGATGGGGGTACCCCTGTCCAAGGAAAAGGGGTACGCCCGATAAAAATAATTAAACACTCTAAAAATCAACTCATTTGAGAAAATAATGGAGCTATCTTGAGGAATAAATTGTATGGTATATCACTAATATCAGTATACCATGTGAATGCCCTATTATAAGGATAAGGAGGGAGGCAATCCAAAGTCAATTGCTTTATTAGTTGACTGTTGTGAGCCTGACTGATTCATTTGTGTTAGCAGTATACTTGCAATTTTTTTTTCTTGAGATACTCAATCCTGTCTCCCTAATTATTTAGTAGCTTAGGTTCAGGACATGTACCTCTCCCAAGTCCCAAGTACTGTTACTAAGTCCCTTTCCCTTGTATAAGAAATATCATTTCTTCTATATTATTTAACCACACCAGAAAGAAAACAGTAGTTTCTAGTTCGCTATACTTTTAGTTTACAAATTGCACGGATGTCTCTTGAATTTAGTTGCGACAGTTGCGATGAAGTTAGTTTTGCTGTTTTCTTTGTTTAAGAGTTATTCTTTTCAGGTGTTAGATTTCCTTTTTAGTTTAAAAAAGTTTTCCTCCACTATTTTGACTTTCTTTCTTGATGGAAACAGGAATCTTTCTCTAAACAACTTGCAGCAATATGCTTTAGGAGGTAGGTCTTATAAGGATGATGGACTGAAGAGGAAGAATACTAAAAGGCATCAAAGTGATGAGATCTATGCTGAGTATGGAATCATGTCTGGAAGGTCTTCTCTTTCAAAAAATGACATAAATTTGATCCGTCGTTCTCAAGTATGGATCTAATGTTAGTGATCACTTGTTTCCTAGTCATTTTTCTAATATTATTGATCACTGCATTGTTCCAAATTCTTGCCCTCTATTTACCATACTCAAGTTTTCATATGACAAGCTCTTGATCTTTTAGGTTCCTCAAATTGAAGATACTCTATCGCATTTAAGGGGAAAAGACATGCTGCCAGCAATCTGGTTTATTTTCAGCAGAAAAGGATGTGATGCAGCTGTCCAATATGTTGAAGATTCTATGCTTCTAGATGAATGTGAGACAAGTGAAGTTGAATTGGCACTGAAGCGGTTCCGGAGACAATATCCCGACGCTGTCAGGGAGTCTGCTGTGAAGGGCCTTCTACATGGTGTTGCAGCACACCACGCTGGCTGTCTGCCAATTTGGAAATCTTTCATAGAGGATCTTTTTCAGCAAGGACTAATCAAGGTTGTTTTTGCAACAGAAACACTTGCTGCAGGTATAAACATGCCTGCAAGGACAGCTGTTATTTCATCACTGAGCAAAAGGGGTGAAACTGGACGTATCCAATTAAGATCAGGTGAGCTGCTTCAGATGGCTGGGCGTTCTGGTCGTAGAGGTATTGATGAAAGGGGTCACGTGGTGCTCATTCAGTCTCCCTATGAAGGTGCGGAAGAGTGCTGCAAGCTTCTCTTTGCCGGAGTAGAACCTCTTGTTTCACAGTTTACTGCCTCATATGGGATGGTTTTAAATCTTCTTGCGGTATGTGAGTTTATGTTCCATCCATGCTTATCTTGTTTGATCCATTTAATTTGATTATATATTGCTATATGCAGGGTTCCAAAGTTACTCGTAGAACAAATGAAGATCAAGGAACCAAGATCTCCTTAGCAGGGAGAACAGTGGAAGAAGCAAGGAAGTTGGTTGAGAAAAGTTTTGGAAACTATCTTGGGAGCAATGTTATGCTTGCCTCAAAAGAGGAGCTTGATAGAATTCAAAAAGAAATAGCAAAGTTGAGTTCAGAAATTACTGATGATGCTATTGATGAAAAGAGTAGGATGCTGTTGTCAGCGATTGCATACAAGGAGATGGCAGGATTACAGGAGGCTCTGAGCGTAAGATACTCAAACTTGCTTCCCTTCCATCTAGATTGCAGTTTATGCATCATTTGATTATTTCCCTTCTCCCCTCTACAAGTACACATTTGGTCCTCTCTATGTAAACTTCTTTCAGTTTTTATGCTTCTGTTATCACTGAGCTACACTCAAACCAACAACTCTTTGATTCTAGAGCTATGTTCCTGAATGAGGTTGTGTACATTCCAGTCTGTAAATCTTCTTCTCATGCCAGTTACGTCTCTACAGATTGAAAAACGAAGACGGACTGAGTTGCGGAGAAGGATGGAACTAGAGAGAATGTCTTCTCTCCTACCTCAGCTGAAAGAGTTGAGAGATGGAAATTTACCTTTTATTTGTTTGCATTACAAAGACACAGATGGTATTGAACAATCAGTCCCCGCTGTGTATTTGGCCAAGATTGATGCGCTTGATGGTTCAAGAATTAAGAATGCTGTAAGTTCTCATGTTATTTGCTTTCTTCCTCTCAGACCTTTGTTTGGGTGATATAAAGCATTGGACTTTTTAACAAAGTAATTATCACACCTTCCAAATATTAATTAATTGAGAAACTAGATTTATCCGACACATCTTATGGTTGTGTGTGTGCGTGTGTGTGTGTGTGTGTGTGTGTGTGTGTGTGTTTTCCCGCTTCATTAGAAGCTTTTTGCCTTTTTGTATGTGGTTGTAAATTCACTTTCTTAACTATAGCAAGATAGTTTTACTCAAAAAAACTCCAACGAGATATTTGTTTGTCATTTGGTTTTGGCAAGTTTTTCAAATAACTTCCCATATGGCTGGTCTTTGAGCTCAGCTGGTGGGAAGGTTCGAATGACATTCTCAGGAATTATTCCTACAATAATAGCTTGCTCTCTTGAACACCGAACACGAACACTGTGATAAGATTTTATCACCTGTTCTTAACTAGTTAATCTGGTAGTCTGGAAGTTTTTTTTTATATGATGACAAAACTTCAAACATATGAGAATTATTGAGAGATTGCTGGTAGGCTGGAGTGGATGCCTGGAAATTAGAGAGCATCTTGCCGTCACTTTGATTCTGATGTTTTATTTTTATGAAATAATTGTACTTAAGTTGTTTAGACTTAGTTTCAAAAGCTAAAGCATATGGATGGATATCATGGCTTTATACTGCATGCATTTTTTATATAACAAATTGAAATTTTCAAGCTTCTTGTTTTGTTATTTCATTGAGCATAAAATTATTATAAGGTTTGATACCTCCTGCTTGCAGGTTCTATCTAATGACTGCTTCAAATTGAGCATACCAGAGCCAGAGCCTGAAACTTCTGGTGATGGCATGACACCTGATTTTGTGCCATCTTATCATGTGGCTCTTGGTTCTGACAATTGTTGGTATCTCTTTACTGAGAAGTGGATCAGAATAGTTTATAAAACTGGTTTTCCAAATGTTTCCTTGAATGCAAGTGATGCTCTACCTGAGGAAATTATGAGGATGCTTCTGGATAAGGAAGAAATAAAATGGGAGAAGCTTGCGGATAGTGAAATGGGTGGTTTATGGAACATCGATGGTTCTCTTGAGACATGGTCTTGGAGTTTGAATGTACCAATGTTGAGCAGCCTGTCTGAAGAAGATGAGGTAATTTATATACTGAGGATTTTGTGTTTTCTGCACTATCAAATTATGTTTAAAGTGTTTATAAGACCTTATCATTGGCAATTGCTATTTTCATTCAAGCTGAACATGATATCATTAAATGGTTTTTTTTTTTTTTAATGAGGTTCTCAGAAGTAGGAACTAGTTTTTCTTTTTGCCAACTTGCCTTCTTTTCTTAGTTGGGAGTTGGAACCATGCAGTCATTTGTTAGAAGAGATGCAAACTTCTCAGCTCAAACCATTATAATATTAGGTGCAGGAATTGTCACGAGCATACCTTGATGCAGTAGAACGTTACAAGGATCAGAGAAATAAAGTATCACGACTGAAGAAAAAAATTGCTCGCACTGAAGGATTTAGAGAATACAAGAAGATTGTTGATATGGCTAGCTTTACTGAGGAAAAGATAAGGCGTTTGAAGACCAAAGCCAATCGTCTGATTAATCGAATAGAGATGATTGAACCATCAGGTTGGAAAGAGTTTCTACAGGTAATCTTGTGTGCAAATTTTTCTGGTATTATTGGCCACAATGTAGATGTGATTAATGTCCACCCCCCCCCCCCCCCCCCCCCCCCCCCCCCCCCCCGGATACCATCAATATATTGTTTCTACCAAATTAATACTAATTGATTTGTCTAATCTGCACCAGGTCAGCAATGTGATACACGAAACTAGGGCATTGGACATTAATACGAATGTGATATTTCCCCTTGGTGAAACAGCATCGGCTATTCGAGGTGAAAATGAGCTTTGGCTGGCAATGGTTCTTAGGAGTAAAGTCTTGGTTGAGCTCAAGCCTCCACAGCTTGCTGCTGTCTGTGGTAGTTTGGTATGTGAAGGAATAAAGATTCGTCCTTCGAAAAACAACAGGTACGTTTATGGTTTTGGTTCTGTGAAGTAACTTATATTAAATAAAGGAGCAGCAGCAATATAATCTGCCCTTCTATATGTAATGACTTGGCTGCAATCTCATGTGGAATTTTAATAGATGTTTTTATGTGAATTTACATGAGCTTGTTATATTATATCATGCTTCTACTGTTGGGCTTATGCATATGTGAGTATGTGAGGCCATTGTATACAATTCTACATGTCTGATATTTTACATTTGTGTTTGTTGTCATTATTCCTTGTGTAGGTTTAAAGCTTCACTAAATCCAAAAAAAAAAATCAAAATATTTTATTTGACAACAACAACAACAACATTTACCCAGTGAGGCTTCCCTTGCGGGAAATCTGGGGGGTCAAGATGGGGGCACCCCTGTTTTGTGATGACAATATATTTTATTTGAATGGAGAAAAAAAACTAGTTTTGTGATGACAATATATCCACTAGTAGACATATGCCAAACACGGCTGTAATGATAAACATTTGGGGAACTGGAGGTTTGTTATTGTTCCATTCTTCTATCTTGAAAGCCATCTGTTCAAACCCGGGCTATAGTTTTAAGTGCTCTAGCTTTCTCTGTATTTTTTGGATGCAGTTTTATATATGAAGCTTCGAATACTGTGATCAAGATTATTAATGTGTTGGAAGAGCAGAGGGAGTATCTAATGGATATTCAGGAACAACATGGTGTAAAGGTGAGTTCATCAACATTAGTGTAAGCAGAGACTCATTTTTTTTCGTAGTCATTAGCTTCAGGAGAGCGAAATTCATATATTTTATTTTCTTTATTATGCAAATAGATATCATGCTGTTTGGATAGCCAGTTTTCTGGTATGGTTGAAGCCTGGGCATCGGGTCTAACATGGCGTGAAATTATGATGGATTGTGCTATGGATGAGGGGGATCTTGCTCGCCTGTTACGTAGGACTATTGACTTGTTAGCTCAGGTATCAACATTCTAATGCATCGTCTATACTGAGAAATGTAGAAACAGGGGGAATGATTGACCCAATGAACTTGTTTATGGCTTGTAGATTCCAAAATTGCCTGATGTGGACGCGGAACTGCAGAGAAATGCAGTGGCAGCATCTGATGTCATGGATCGTGTGCCCATAAGCGAGTTGGCTGGCTAGCAGAAATTCTCAGGTCTGGACACGATGCAGTTCTGCACTTGGAACTCTTTCTTAATCAGAGGAATGGGTTAAAGCCAGAATTAGCACTTGCGCAGTTGAACGCTGTGTTTAAAGGTTGGGTTGGAGTGGCAACTGATGCGGATACAGTCAAGATTGCATTTAGCTGCTTGTGCGTCGATTTGAACACATCATTTTACTAGCCTGGCCTGTTTTAGTGTTTTTAAGGGTCACGTGAACACCCTTTTACTACAGTTCCCACCAGCTTCTCCCAAATTATACAAGGACGGGATAGATACACTATGCCGTGAATTAATTAACGGATAAGCTATTTAGCAATATGAAAGGAAAAATGAAAATTGTAGTAAAATTTTGATTTATTTATTTATTATTCCGTAATCCCACTTAAATATGGGGTATGTAATCTCAATTGTGTTTAAACCAGTCGTTCTCCTTCCCGGGAGCCATGGCCATCTGCTGAAAGCATACGTCCAGGTAAGTTTTCTACCTCTTATTTACTCAATAATATTGCAGCTAATGTCTACATTCGAAGCAAATTACTCGAGCAACGTCTGTCTTGAAAGTTTTTTATTTTTATTTTTTCGGTCTTGCATCCATGCTCATACAGTCATACTCTGTGATTCCATCTTGAGAGAGATCTTCCCACTCTCAGTCCCTTCATATTCATACATGAGAATTTTAACTTGACTTTACACCTGTCAAAAAGTTTGTGTTGTTAATTTCAAACAGAATGATTACGAAAGGCTCCGTAGATAAATACTCCGTACAATTCTATATTGTGCATGGCCAAAGTGCACGAAAGCCTCCTAGCAACAGAAATTCCACCTTCTGTTCTGAGCAACAGAACTTTACTACACGTGTCAATAGAAAAACCCTCTTCCTATTATTAGCCCATTCATTTTTAAAAAAAATGATCATCTTCTTGCCCACAACCCCAACACCCCAAATTTCGAAATCGTTTCTTGTTCAATTTTCTCTCATCTCCACTACAACAATGTCTCTCACCCACCTCTCGAAATCCCGACTCCGCCATGCCGTCCGCCCACTCACCTCCGTCCACCACAGCTTCTCCTCCTCCGACGCCACTGCCCTCACCGTGGAAACCAGCGTCCCCTTCAGCGGCCACCACATCACCGACCTCCCCTCCCGCTCAGTCGAAACCACGGCAACCGAACTCATGTCCTTCTTCCGCCAAATGCATTTGATGCGGCGGATGGAGATCGCCGCCGACTCCCTCTACAAATCCAAACTCATCCGCGGCTTCTGCCACCTCTACGACGGCCAAGAAGCCGTCGCCATCGGCATGGAAGCCGCCATCACAAAACAGGACAACGTCATCACCGCTTACCGTGACCATTGCATTTACATGGCCCGTGGTGGGACCCTCCTCGAGGCCTTCTCCGAACTCATGGGCCGGAAGACCGGCTGCTCCTATGGGAAAGGCGGGTCCATGCACTTTTATAAGCCCGAGTGTGGGTTTTATGGGGGCCATGGGATTGTGGGGGCCCAGGTTCCGCTTGGTGTTGGATTGGCGTTTGCTCAGAAGTATCTTAAGGAGGAGAAGGTGACGTTTAGCCTTTACGGAGACGGAGCTGCCAATCAGGGGCAATTGTTTGAGGCTCTTAATATGGCTGCTCTTTGGGATCTTCCTGCAATTTATGTCTGCGAGAATAATCACTGTATGTCCTTATTTGATGTGCTTGAAGCAATTGGATTTGTTTGTTTTGGTTTTGGTTTTTGATTGATGTTTAGTTGTTTGTGTTCAATGCTGTAAATTTAAGATGGGATGGGAACACCCGGATGGAGGTCTTCAAAGAGTCCTTCCTACTATAAGCGTGGTGACTATGTTCCTGGATTGAAGGTATTTTCCAACCATTTCACTACAATTTGTTACATATGATTCATGGATGTGAGTTGGTTATCAATGTTTTGGTATATACTCATAAGTAGTTTTGGTACTCTATTTCCGGAAAAGATGTCCCACTTTCATTTTTAATCCTTTCATTGACAATTGGGAGAATTGTTTCAAAATATTGTCTTATTGATGACACAAGCACCACTTCCATGAACGTTTCAATTTTTTATTTGCCATGTTTTTGAGCTTATTAGACATCTAGATGAGACACAGTTGAAACACATAGTAAACTTAGTAACAATTGTGCCTTTGATAACTACTACCCAATGATCGTGTTTGGAGGATCAAATTATATTCTACAAAAGTGTACAATGTGGTTTAGTTTCAAGTTTCAACCATGATCTTACTGAAATGTTTTGGTTCCTCATGGTAGCATTGTTGTCAATTGATTTGTTTTAAGGCATTGATTTCAAGTATGATACCTCTAAATAATCATTTGATAGATATGGGCATCTCTTTTCTCCCACAAAAGGAATTTTTGCCTTGAGTTTTAACCATAATCATTCCTTGTAAAGAGTTTTGGCTCTTTCTAAAAAAGTTGCCTTCAATACAAATTTTTGAGGGCTTGATTTCTAGTTTCTAACTTGTATAGATTCATGTGCAATTGGTCATGTGATATGGGCATCTTTTGTATCCCATGCATCAACTTTTTCCTTCACATACAATGATATTTTCAATCTTAAATGAGCAAGAAGCTTCAGATGGGTACATAAAACAATACCATATTTGCTTCACAATATGGAGCACAACTATTAACTATTATAGTAACAGCTAGTCTAGCATATTTCGCTCTGTTTTGTTACTAATGTCTTCTTACGCTCTCCACAGGTCGACGGTATGGATGTCCTAGCAGTGAAACAAGCCTGCAGATTTGCAAAGGATCATGCTCTAAAGAATGGACCAATAGTGAGCACATGATTTTATTCTGAATTTATGAGTTTATTGAAGTTGTGTATCATTTGAACAACATGATCCTATTTTAATGTGGAATGAATTTCCTTGCTGTTTTTTTTTTCTCCAGATCTATTAATACTTTCATGTCTTGATATTCCTTTTGATAGATCCTGGAGATGGACACTTACAGATACCATGGGCACTCTATGTCTGATCCTGGGAGCACCTACCGCACCCGTGATGAAATATCTGGTGTTAGACAGGTAATGAAGCACCGTCAACTTCTTTCTGTTCCATTAAACATACCTGTTAATGATTGTTTCAAGGAATCTTTCAATGAAATTGTACGTTTTCTACAGGAGCGTGATCCCATTGAAAGAGTGAAGAAGCTGATATTAGCTCATGATATAGCTACTGAGAAGGAACTTAAGGTATAGTTAAAGTTTACTTGGAATAGCATAACGATGTTTTGCTGATACATGTAATCTATATTACCTCCATTAAGTTGTGAGTTATTACAACTCTTATTGCACGTCTTAGTTGGAAGATACTCCTAAAGTCTTGGTAGGATGACAAATGGAATTCATTTTCTTACAATACCTTGTACATTGATTTTCACTGTCAGGATATTGAAAAGGAAGCTAAGAAAGAAGTTGATCAAACTGTTGCTCGAGCTAAGGTAAGAAAGCATATTGCTCTTTGTTTCTAATGTATATTGCTTTTCCTGTTGGAAAGGAATTATGTAATGTTTCATGTGCCAGATTGATCAAAAAATTAACACGGTTGTAATAATGTATCCAGGAGAGTCCAGAGCCTGATTTTTCAGCCCTGTATAAAGATGTCTATGTCAAAGGTCTTGGGACTGAGGTATAGCACTTCCCATTGTATAAAGATGTCTATGTCAAAAGTCTTTTTCGAGCCTTTAAGAATAATGAACTTGGTTTATTGATCTATTGTAGAGTTTTGGAGCAGACAGGAAGGAGTTCAGGACCATTCTTCCATAAAATAGAGTCAGCAGATTGCTATAATTACAAGGTTTAGCTTCGTCCTCATATCTTTAAAGTGATATCAAATATGATTGTGATAATGCCGAGTGTGCAAAGTTCTCTTTGACGTTGAATAATCCTATCAGGAAATTGTGCATAAAATAGCTGCCTTGTCACATAGTTAGGACTTTGGGGCTAATTTGTGGCGGATTTATGTTTAATGGTTTGTTTGATGTATTTAACAATGCTCGTTATTTTTTTATTCTTAACTTACGAGTGAGATGATTCAACTGATGAGAGGGCTGTTTAAGATGTCACTTTGAAGCTTACCAAGTTCACTTTGTTGATTAGTCGTAAGTTTATTGTAAAATGCGGAGGAGTTTAGGGCTGCAAATTGATTGTGAGGAATTGGGTGCTATAATATTGGATAGAAGGTGAAAAGTGACAACTGACGTGTTAACTGACAATCCACTAAGGGTCCGTTTGGCTTCCAACTACAGAAACCTAAAGGGAAAGGAAACGAACCTAGTCTATTAAATGTCGTGATATATCAACAACAAATTTCTTCTTGCATTGGGTCATCTCATTTTTCATACAAAAATGAACCGCAAGCCCTCTTGTTGTCTTCTATCTATTTCCCTAATCTAAGGGTGAAGTAATAAAATTGTGAAAACATTTCCTTTCCCCCCTTATCTAGACCAAATATTAGAGTCTTTAGTTAAGATAAATATCTTTATCAATGTATGGTGATACATAAGTGGATTAGATTCGTTTTCTTTTCGTTTAGAGCATTCCCAACAAATTCCCTATAACTTTCTTCTAAATAGGGAATAAAAACTCATATTATCTAAAAATACTACTCAAACTTTAACAAATTCTCTATTTTGAAGAATTCTACTTATATTAATATTATTATTTTATATATAAAAATATTAAAATTTTTAATTTGACTAATTGCATTGAAAGATGATTTATTATATACAGTTAATGATTCTTCAGCATTGTCATACCTCTCATAATCCGTCAGTTTGCCAAAAACCTCATGGAGTGTAGACTTGATGGTGATTGTGTTTTCCTTCAACAGCCCCCCGCTGGCTTTATGTTTGGACAAAGGCCTTCAATCACAATATCAATAATATTTTGATATTTTAATGTTTCTGGAAATTCGTGTCGGGATTGCTTAGTGTTGAGCAAAAATGTACACAAAATTGCAAAACACATTTAAATTATTTTTATTTTAGTTCAGCCCTCTCTTTTGACTCTTTTGATTAAAAGTAATACCGATACAAAATATTAAGTGGTTTTTAAGATTTGGGCTGCACCCAGTTTTGATGGGTTGCCTACGTATCTCTTTTAAAGAGAATCAAGCCTTACGTAGTTCAAAGTGTTTTGATTTTAGTGTTTGGTTTGATTTTCACGCATCAGTGGAACGAACCCGAACCCACCTTCTAGGAAGGGTTGCTCAGATTCAAACCAACTACCATTTGCGCGCTGTGAATAAAATTAAACCCACCTTCTAGGAAGGGTTGCTTAATTTCTTCATTGTCAAACATATGACTTAAAGTTTATATATTTTAAATTTGATTTATGGCTGAATATGACATATTTATATATTATGTCAAATGTCCTACGTATCCACTTATATGATGTGGAATCAAGTCAAACGTAGTTCTAGGATTCAAATAATATGATTTGAATTTTGACTTTATATTTATATTTAAAAGTCATCTTAATATTTATTATTTGACTCGACCTTATACATGTCGAATCTCCTACATGACTCTTTTAACAGAGATATTGAGTCCAATGTAGATCTCAAAGAACCAAAGGTTCGATTAAATATGATTTTCGTTTTTAATCGTGAATGAACTCAATGAACTCAAGTTTTCGTAGTTCAAAACTCAAGGCTTTGGCATTAAGTTTGTTTATTTTTGTTTTCATGCATCATAGGATCGAATGCAGACCCTATCATTTGCATGTATGTTGTTGTTGTTGTTGTTGTTGTTGTTGTTGTTGTTGTTGTTGCTGCTGCTGCTGCTGTTGTTCACATTAGGATCCATAGGCGTGCTCACCGGCGTGAATTTTTCACAATTAAATCGGTTTACCAACTTCTCAATGTAATGGGATTGTGTTAGGGCCAAACCCATACCATCCCTTATTATCTTAATTCCTAAGATCACATCGGCCTCTCCAAGATCCTTCATGGAGAACTTAGTAGACAAGAATTCTTTTGTCTTATCCACTAACATTTGGTTTGTACCAAATATAAGCATGTCGTCAACATATAGACAAATTATAACTCCTTGACCAGAATTATCAAACTTGCTATAAACACACTTATCCGCTTGATTAATCTTGAACCCATTGGTTAAGATTATTTCATCAAACTTATTATGCCATTGCTTAGGCACTTGCTTAAGTCCATAAAGAGATTTGATCAAACGACATACCTTATGTTCTTGTCCTTCCACTACGAATCCTTCGGGTTGCTTCATGTAAACCTCTTCATCCAAGTCTCCATTTAAGAACGCCGTCTTCACGTCCATTTGATGGATGACAAGACCATGAATGCTCGCTAAGGCAATCAAGAGTCTTATCGTGGTGATTCTTGCCACGGGGGCATAGGTGTAAGAATAATCAACACCCTCTCTTTGTCTAAAGCCTTGGATAACCAATCGAGCCTTAAACTTGTCAATGGACCCATCGGCCTTCATCTTCCTTTTGAAGATCCATTTACACCCTAATGGCTTGCATCCGGGTGGAAGGTCCGACAACTCCCATGTGTTGTTGCCAACAATGGAGTCCATCTCATCTTGGATTGCTTCTTTCCAAAATGAAACATCTTGAGAAGTCATGGCTTCGTTGAAAGTCTTGGGATCCTCATCCATATGAAAATATGAAATTCTTTGACCCACGTTTTCTCTAGACCCTTCAACCAAGAACATCTCAAAGATGGGCTCGTGAGACTTGTGTCCCATTGCAAGTGCCTCATGCACTCGACGTCGCTTTCGCTTTTGAGCCCTCGGCGTAGACACACCGGCGCCACTCGTGCCAAGCAATGCCACGGCGTCGCCCTCGGCGTCACTAGGCGCGCCGGCGTCCTCATCCTTGATCTCCGCAGCCTTGCGCCTTGGCGATCTCAATTCCTCACTCGGGTCCGATCCCTCGAGCATCGGCGTCACCCCGCTGTCGTCTCCACTCGGCGCCAAGGGCGCGCCTTGCGACGCCCTTCCGGATGTGCCTTGTGTCGCGCCTTGTGGCGCGGCGGCACGGGACATGGACCATGTTATTCTCGGTCCAAGCGCCGACGTTGGTTCTTCCTCGGTTTCCATTGGATCCGAGGATGGATCAACTTCTTCTTGGTCCTTTTCTCTAGGCCTCGGACTAGATGTGAATCTAGTCTCATCAAATATTGCATCACGCGATTCTATCACGGTATTTACCGAAATTGCATGATTTGGCTCTATAACAAAGAACCTATAGGCCTCAGAATTATGTGCATATCCAATGAAGATGCACTCGACACCCCTGTCTCCCAAAGTCTTTCGTTTAGGGTCCGTTAGTCTTACGACCGCACGACATCCCCATATACGAAGATGGTCAAGACTAGGCTTTTTCTTGAACCAAAACTCGTAAGGTGATTGACGATTCCTCTTGCTAGGCACTCTATTCAAGATAAAGTTTTCCGTTAGCATCGCCTCACCCCAAAACGAGTTCTTTAACCCGGAGTAGGACAACATGGCATTTACCATGTCCTTAAGCACACGATTCTTTCGTTCCGCCACCCCATTTTGTTGAGGTGTATATGGAGCCGTTGTCTCATGGATTATACCACAAGACTCAAAGTACTCCTTGCCCATATACTCACCACCACGATCGGTTCGTAGTCTTTTGATCTTATTTCCGGTTTGCAATTCTACCTCGGTTTTATATGCCTTGAATCTATCAAGTGCCTCACTCTTTGAATGAACAAGATAGATATAGCAATACCTAGAGTAGTCATCAATAAACGTTATGTAATAACGCTTTTGACCCAACGATGGCGTTGCATGCAAATCCCCCAAGTCCGAATGGACTAGGCCTAGGACTCCTTCCTCTCTTTCAATCCTCTTGAAAGGAAGCCTAGTTATTTTGGTTACCAAGCAAGTTTTACACTTTTCTTGTGTAGGCTCAAAGTTAGGAATAACTTGATCCTTTGCCATATCCAACATGCGTTTCATGTGGACATGCCCTAACCTCGCGTGCCACAAATCATAAACCGATTCATTTGACACCACCATGTAATCATACATAACTTTATTATTATTGATTACATTAAGTAGGAACATCTTGTTCTTATAGTGGCCGAAGCCTACAAATATTCATGCCCTACTTATTACTAGACGATCGGCCTCAAAGACCAATCGATATCCCAACTTATTCAATACACCACCACTTACAACATTCTTTCTAATGTTGGGTGCGTACAATACATTATGTAGAATAAGTTCCTTCCCACTTGTAAAGTGTAGAAGCACGTCTCCTTTTCCTAAGACCGGAGTTGTCGACTCGTTTCCCATGTAGAGAACTAAACCATCCTCCATATCCTTCATGTGCTTGAACCATCTTTTGTCCATGCACACATGGGTGGTGGCTCCCGAGTCAAGCCACCAATTTAAATTCTCATCCTTCAAGACAAGACATTCATCAATTTTAGATACACTAAATAATGAATCATTTTTAGATAAACCAAGTTCCATTGGAATACCTTGCTCGTGGCTTGCGCCTGAGCCCGACTTAGGCGTAGGCGCGCCCTTGTCTTTGCGCACGAGTTTGGCGTCGCAATCCCGTTTCATGTGGCCAATCTTGCCACAATTTGTTAGTTTTAGTTAGTGTTGTTAGTTGAAGGTTAGATTCGGCTCTTGTAGACCCCGAAGGGTAATCAAGACGATTGAGTAGACCCCGAAGGGTAATCTCGTGAGTAGACCCGAAGGTAATCTCGTTGGGTGTGGACCAAAAGGGTAATCACCGCCGAATAGTGTTAGTTTATGAAAACCACAAGTTAAAACTTTGAAAGCATAAACAACATGACTTGACTAGATAAGGCAACGAGTCACGGGGTGAGACCCCGCTTTCCTTCAACGTTTATTGCCCCTATTAATATGCCTAGGGATAAACCACAATAACGTTGTGAGATAAAACGTTGCTATACAATGAACATGTGGCAAGCATGTATCATCATTGAATATATACGCACCTCGTTCTTCAATAAGTGTCTTGTGAATTGATGTAGAATAATCAAACACAACTTCTCATGATTTTGTTAGAACTCACGACCCTCTTGAGAGAATAAATTCTCGAACATTTGAACAAGAGGCGTCCCATCTCTATTTATAGGCAAGAGGATGGGCGGTTATGGAGAGAGAAATGGGAAGTTATTTTGTTGAGAAAATTAAGGAGAAAAACAAGGAGAAGAAATAGGAAAGTTGTTGTAACCACCTTGGTAACTTCCCTTAACAAACTTTCAAATTTCAAACTTCATCCTTATCCAAAACTCAAGGCAAAGCCCAAAAAAGGCCCATGAGGCGCGCGGCCCAATCCAAGGGGAAGCTAGCTCCGAGCTAGCTTGTCGCGCCCATATGCTCGAGACACGAAATGTGCGTCTCGTCCTTACGAGGCTCGGTGAAGCTTTTGCGAAGCCAAAAGGTCAACGCCCTAGCTCAAACCCGGCTCAAACCAAAAACAGTTCCTAACTTGAGCTAGCTTAAAATCGAGGTTCCAAGCTTTGGTTAGCTCTCAAATTTTTCCACATAGTCCTTGAGCTTTATTTCTCAACCTAGGAATCATCACATTGCCAATACATTACATGAATCAAGCCACATTTGCAAAACAACCAAAACAGCACCCTCGACGCGCCTTGGCAACCGCGGCTGTTGCGCGCTTGCACTGTCGCAGCGGCGCGCCGGTGCTTGTGCCTTGGCACTAGGCGCGCGTCCGCTGGCGCGTCTCAGCGTGCCACGCCGACGCATGGTGCTTGGCACATTCGAGGTTCTAGCCAGGGGCGGAGCCAGAAATTTGTTCCAGTGGGGGCTAAATTTCTGGTTACTAAAAAATAAATTTGTATTTTTCTATATAAAAATGATTTTGTATGGAAAATTTTGTATTTTTTAATAAAATTTTGTATTTTTTTGTATAAAAATTATTTTTTTGTATATGAGACCCTTTTTTCATAAAAAAATGTTTGCTAGTTGAAAGATAGGAACCATTTGACTGTATTTGACAATATATATAGTACATGTTCAATCACTGATATGTGTAATACTAGTAATATTTGCACACTTTTTACACTAATAATATTTTATATATTTAAAATTTTGTTTTAAAAAAATCCAGTGGGGGCCCAATGTGCATCCGCCCCTAGTTCTAGCCTCGTGCCTTGGCCAGCCCTAGGCCGTGAACCTCAACTAGGGTCCAATCGATCAAGGCGCGCCTCTAGCGTCCTTGCATCGATGCCACCATGATTCCAACCTCTCTTTCAACCCTTAGAACCACCATTGGGCCGATCACTAGGCCGTGCCTCCCGCACGCCCAAGCCTAAGCGATACCCTTGATAGTTCCCACACTTATCCATTCATAACTCACACCAAATGGATTGATGACTTTCACAAATCACCAACACAATTCCAGCATGTCCCTTTTATCTTTTCATTAGAGACACGCTTGCCGCATGTGCTTATTTTTCCACCCTTGGACTTCTTGGGCCACTTGGCGCCCTTGCCCTTGCGTTTGGCCGCCTCTATGGTGTTAACCAAATGGGCGGTCTTGTCCTCATTCTTCTTCCCTTATCGTTCATTTTGAACTCCTCCTCAATCCGAAGATGGGAGCCAAGTTGGACAAGATTCATGTCTTCCTTGGAATGTTTGAGAAGATGTTTTGCCTCTTTCCATGAATGAGGCAACTTATCCACTATGGACGAGACGGCGTAATCCTCGTCCATAGCAATACCATGTTGCTTAAGTTGTCCCAAAATGCGAACCAACTCATGGTATTGATCCATCACCGGTCTAGACTCCACCATCTTATAATTGTTGAAGTTAGAAACAAGGAACTTCTTGGACGAAGCATCTTCGGCCAAATATTTCCCTTCGAGTGCATCCCACAAACCACGAGCGGACTCATAGTTTTGATACACATCGAAGAGGGAGTCCGCCATACCATTCAAGATATGACCACGACATATGTAGTCGTCATTCTCCCATTTCCCATAACGCCTATGTTCGAGCGCTATGGCTTGCCTTTGTTGGCTTTGTTCCTCGGTCTCATTCTCGACCACATCCGGTATGGGGGGTGGTATTTCTGGACATGGTGTTGTAAGCACATACACCACTTTCAAAGAAGTAAGCAAGAAATGCATCTTCTTTTGCCATCGACGGAAATCCAGGCCCTCAAACTTTTCGAGTTTCATGAACTTAGAGGCCATCTCCTTAATCGATGATTCACTCGTTTTTGCCATTATCAATTGCCTTGCAAGTCACAAATCAACAAAAACTAAAACAATAAAATAAACGTTGAAGATTGTTAGTTTTAGTTAGTGTTGTTAGTTGAAGGTTAGATTCGACTCTTGTAGACCCCGAAGGGTAATCAAGACGATTGAGTAGACCCCGAAGGGTAATCTCGTGAGTAGACCCGGAGGTAATCTCGTTGGGTGTAGACCACAAGGGTAATCACCGCCGAATAGTGTTAGTTTATGAAAACCACAAGTTAAAACTTTGAAAGCATAAACAACATGACTTGACTAGATAAGGCAACGAGTCACGGGGTGAGACCCCGCTTTCCTTCAACGTTTATTGCCCTTATTAATATGCCTAGGGATAAACCACAATAACGTTGTGAGATAAAATGTTGCTATACAATGAACATGTGGCAAGCATGTATCATCATTGCATATATACGCACCTCGTTCTTCAATAAGTGTCTTGTGAATTGATGTAGAATAATCAAACACAACTTCTCGTAATTTTGTTAGAACTCACGACCCTCTTAAGAGAATAAATTCTCGAACTCTTGAACAAGAGGCGTCCCATCTCTATTTATAGGCAAGAGGATGGGCGGTTATGGAGAGAGAGAGTGGAAGTTATTTTGTTGAGAAAATTAAGGAGAAAAACAAGGAGAAGAAATAGGAAAGTTGTTGTAACCACCTTGGTAACTTCCCTCAACAAACTTTCAAATTTCAAACTTCATCCTTATCCAAAACTCAAGGAAAAGCCCAAAAAGGCCCATGAGGCGCGCGACCCATTTCAAGGGGAAGCTAGCTCCGAGCTAGCTTGTTGTGCCCACACGCTCGAGACATGAAATGTGCGTCTCGTCCCTACGAGGCTCGGTGAAGCTTCCGCGAAGCCAAAAGGTCAACGCCCTAGCTCAAAACCAGCTCAAACCAAAAACAACTCCTAACTTGAGCTAGCTTAAAACCGAGGTTCCAAGCTTTGGTTAGCTCTCAAATTTTGCCACATAGTCCTTGAGCTTTATTTCTCAACCTAGGAATCATCACATTGCCAATTCATTACATGAATCAAGCCACATTTGCAAAACAACCAAAACAGCACCCTCGGCGCGCCTTGGCAAACCACGGCTGTTGCACACTTGCACCATCGCAGCGGCGCGCCGGCGCTGGTGCCTCGGCACTAGGCGCGCATCCGCTGGTGCGTCTTGGCGTGCCACGCCGACGCATGGTGCTTGGCACATTCGAGGTTCTAGCCTCGTGCCTTGGCCAGCCCTAGGCCGTGAACCTCAACTAGGGTCCAATCGATCAAGGCGCGCCTCTAGCGTCCTTGCATCGATGCCACCATGATTCCAACCTCTCTTTCAACCCTTAGAACCACCATTGGGTCGATCACTAGGCCGTGCCTCCCGCACGCCCCAAGCCTAAGCGATACCCTTGATAGTTCCCACACTTATCCATTCATAACTCACACCAAATGGATTGATGACTTTCACAAATCACCAACAAATGGTACGGTTAATGTGTTAATTAACCGAACATTTCTATTTTGTTTTGCCCTGTATGAGTATTTTTTCTGTTTACTCTACGGGAGACTCTCCATTTGTGTTTTTTTAATTTCTTTTCCGGTGAAAAATGGAGTGAGAGTCCACCCATGAAACCACTTAACCGACTCCCTTAAATAGAGAATCTCAAAGAGGTTTTTTTTGTAGTAACCAACCACCGGTTACCAAATTAACAAGTTTAATTAATTTGTTTTATTTTGATTGTTATTTGGGCCAATTTAACCCATAAAACTAACCAACTCAAATTTGGGCCCAACATGATTTGTAAAAGCCCATTTTTTAGAATGAGAGTTTTTTTTGTTAAATTTATGATAAATTAACCAAATTTATTATTTTAGTTAATTCTCAGCATATCATATAAAATCATGAAAATTATAAATTCATGAAATTTTAGTCGTCAACACTTAGCTATTGAGTAATCTCAGGAAACCTCGTTTTACAAAGAATATATATATATATATATATTTAAAATTGTTCAGTTCTCAAAATTATCCAATAGTTTGTTTCTTAATCTTTAAGTGAGCTTGATTAAGTTTGTTTCTTAACCTTGAAGAAAGCTCGTATGTTAAGAATGATGTTAACTTTGCTAGGTTACTCTTATTCTTTTGGGTGAAAAAGTCAACAAGCTTTTTTATGGATAAGATAAGATAAAAAAAAAAAGAGGAAATGAAGGCTTTAGAAGACACCACCCATTTCCTCTCATTTTCGCCTCTCTTCCATTTCTTCATCCCTCTCTTTTTGTCCACCATCACCATCTTGTTTTCCTTCTTCTTAAAACCGGTGAGGAGCCTTAATTTGGATCCACCAACATGCCTTATGAGTGTTGGAGCAACAAGAAATGGATTGATCTCAAGATTGAGAAAGCCTATGCACATGTCAAGTTAGAGAAGGAAGAACTTGAGGATGATCCTGATTTTGAGACAACAATCATAACTCGTGCCATGATTTCCCTTTACATTAAAGGAAAAGAAAGAGGTGACTGAGATATGGGGAACTACATAAGAAGGGACATCAAGGATGTTACCTGTTACAAGTATCAAGAGAAGGGGCACTATGCCAAGAACTGTCCCAAAGGTGATAATACTGGGAACTCTCGGGGGTTTTTAAAAACCCCCGAGAGTTTTTTCTCGGCCACACATATAAAATGGGTTCAATAACCCCCTAGAGTAGTATAAAAAAACTCCTGAGAGAACTTTAATCTGTACTAGTGTATGTTGCCACTGCTACGTGGAAACTAGACTCTAACGAGGAGCCAGAAGTGTTAGCAAAGCCCAAGATGTGCTCCATGGATCTTAAGAGAAAAACTTCTGAAGAAGAGGTATCCCATGAACAATTTCCTGCTAGTTTTGATGATTATGGTAAATCAGATTTGATTAAGCTTTTTAGAAATATGTTTTGAGGAAAATTTGACTTTACAAGACAAGCGTAATGAATTTGATGAGAAATCTTTTAATCTTGAAAATCAAATGTCTGAGATGCCCAAAACTGATGTTGTTCCCTACAAAGAATGTGAGTACGTGAAAAAAGGGAAATGAATCTCTTAGGGCCCGTTTGGTACCCATACCTAGACATCAGGTATGAGTATCACCCCATATCTCATGTTTGGTATGAGGGTATATGGATATCAATTGATATTAGTTGATATCTTTGATATCCTAAAACCCACAATCTGATATACAGAAAAAATGGGGGATATGATCTATTTCTTTTCCAACTCCTCTCACTTTGTTGATTCTTCCCTTTGCTCCTCCGACTGCTTCTTCTCTTTGGCTTTGAATGGCGCTTGGCTCTGACCAGTGATTCTACTGGCTCCGATGATCGGGCCTACTTGGAAAGACGTCACCTTGTACTCCCTTCTTCATTCTCCTCCATCAGCCGTTTTCCCAAACTTATGTCCGCCACTTCGCCCATGTTGAAGAAGACCAGATCTGGGCGAGATCTGGTATTTATCTCCCCATTCCAGTCCTTTTTTCAACTTGTCCGCCCACATTGAAGAAGACCATTTGACCTGCTCAGTTGACCATCTCACCCTTTTTTTTTCTATGGATCAACAATTTCAAAAGTAATGGGAGATAATTAAATTGATAAATTAATTTGTTAAATTAATTATCCAATGGATTTTGTTTAATATGATTGAAATTAGGTTTAATATAATTAATTATCTTCAAACTTTATAAAGTAATTATTTTATATAATTTTAAGATTTAATATTTCATATCCAATTTTGTCTTACCAAATAGGATATGATTGATATCTTTAGCGTACCAAACGAAGATATGAATATCAAATCCCATACCCATATCCCATATCGATACCGATACCGATACTGATATCTGATATACTTGAGATATCGATACCAAACGGGCCCTTAGGGAATTTACCGTGTCTTTTAAAGGACAAGTGGTTGTTGTCGAAATAAAAAGGGATGAAATGGCTATGGATCTTCAAGAGTCAAACAAAATTGCTCCTTTTGTAATTATTTTACCTAATGGCTCAACCTCTATTTCTATTTCTACTCGCACTATTATGCTTTGGAACAATATGATTATTAAGAATGTTCTCTTTATTCCCAATTTTACCTACAATCTAATTTCCTGTCTGAAATTAACTTCTAATTTGGGATTAATTATTACATTTACTGACAAATTATGCGTCATTCAAGACCGCATTTCGAGGAAAGTGATTGGAGTAGGTGAGGCAAGGGATGGGATCTTCTGGCTTTGCTCGGGTTGCAACATGAGTTTTGCTAGTCAAGTTGCTGCTTCTTCTTCTACATCTTTAGGGCCATGACACAAGCCTATGGGTCACCCTACTTATTAGTCTATTACGCATTTACCCGGTGTTAGTTATTTTCGCAATAATAGTTTAGTCGAACCATGTTATATTTGTCTTTAGTCAAAGCAAACTAGAGAGAGTTTCCCATTAAGTTTTAATAAAGCAAATAATTTACTTGAGCTCATTCATGATGATGTTTGGGACCTATAATCTCTTGTATACTTGTGGTGCAAATTACTTCTTGACGAGTGTTGATGATTGTTCTCATTGTATTCGGGTCTACACGATGGCATAAAAAGTGAGGTTGTTAATGTTATGCAAACATTTTGTACTTTTGCCAAAATACATTTCCAAAAACAAGTCAAATGCTTTCGCACTGATAATGACACTATTTTTTTGCCTCTAAAGTCTGTCTTTTACAAATCCTACGTCATATTTCAAATTTCTTGTGTTGCTACACATCAACAGAACAAGCGAGTTGAACGCAAACACTGACATTTGCTCAATGTCACTCATGCCCAACGTTTTCAAGCTTCACTTCCTATTACTTTCTAGGGAGAATGCATGTGTACTTATCGCTGCTTATCTTATCAACATGACTCCGTCGAAGGTCCTTTCTTCCAAATCAGCCTACGTGATGGTATACACCGCCATCTTATGATCGTATTCGCATCTTTGGATGTCTTTGGTTTGCCTTTCTTATGCCCAGAAACCAAGACAAGTTTGTTTCTCGGGGTAGAAATTGTATTTTTCTTGGCTATCCATATGGAAAGAAAACTTGGCAACTCTTTGATATTGAAACTCACGCTTTTTTTACCTCCCGGGACGTTGTATTTGATGAGACACATTTTCCATATGGCATTGTGCAGCCAACTGCCACAAATGATGGCTCAATACCAACTGTGTATCCTTCGGTTTTTTATTTGTCATCCCCAGTTTCATTGGATATTGATGTCAGGGAGTCGATTTGATTCTGTTGATTTTCTTACCCCACCTCTTTTGATAGGGGGAGTTTTGATTTTACACCGACCCCGACACCTTTGTTGTCATCTAATGACGAGAATCCACCGATTGTTAAGGCTAATTCAGAGGTTGATGTTGAGGTTGAACTCGTGGCCGACGAGCCTAATGAGGCTGATGCTCCATGTCGCAACTCTCGACAACATCTGCCATCAACCAAACTTCGTGATTTTGTTTGCCATACGACCTACCCCCGACCTCTTGCCTACATCGACATCTACTCTGTTATCCTCCTCTGGTATTCCCTATTTTATTGTATATTTTATCTTATCTTGTTACTATGTATTTGATTTATGTCCTAAGATAGATTTATATGCCTTAGAGTAAGGCTGATTTTTGTATAAAAACTTTGTAAATCTTGTTAATTAATATGACAGGAAAATTCATGCATGCTTTGCTGTTTGTTGTTAAGACAAATATGCTTATTTTTTTTGGTAGAAAGACAAATATGCTTATTTGAGGAGATGTAATTTTCCTTGTCGAATCGGATTATGAAGGGGTATTAAAAGTATAATAAATGATCATGAATACAAAAGTGTTGTCCTTTTTACAATGCTAATTCAAATTTGATCATCAAATAGTATATGTTTACTACCCCTACCAAAATCAATCACAAACAATGAAACAAATCAATAATTTGCACTTACAATGTTCATTCCATACCTATCAAATATTTGGCGATGTTCACTACAACCATAATTAGTGCCATAATTATAATTACTGCTACTAATATGATTATAATTCATAGGAACAATAGCCGTGTCATGATCATCAGAAAGGTCAATCAAATCACCAACCCTGACCTCTTCCTCGAACACCTCCCACTTGTGAGTAATAATCGTCCTCAGCGTAGACTCGACCACACTTGATTCCTTCCCTTTCTGTTCATCCTCATCCTCTACTGTTGCCCGGCTGCTACTGCCGGAAGCGGTGTCGACCGTCGTAGGACCTCCATTGATGATCCTCTCGAGCTCTCGAATGTCTTCTTCAGAGACCTTCTCCGCCTTAGGGCACTCCGACTCGCTGAGTAGCCCGATCCCGCTGCAAATGTCGAAGAAGTCGGTGATCTCGTCAGCTTGCCGCCTCGACCTCCGCAAAACCTCCAGCGCGGCCACAGCCGACGCCGGCGTCGCGGCCGCGTAAATCCGGATCATGACGTTGGCGATCCCGTCGCAGATCTTGCTATACACGTCAAAAACCTCAATGATGACGCAGTCCATGGCTTCGAGGATGACGGCATCGCAGATCCCCGGCCGGATCTGGAGGAGCAGGTCCAGAAGATCCTGCCACCGTTCCAGCTTCCTTAACCTCTGCGACACCGTCTCGTTCTGCTTCGACTCCTTGTCCGCATCTTGAAAATCGGAGGAGAGGCTGACGGATTTGCGGTCGAGGAAGCTGAAGTAGGATCGGACGAAGTTGTGGTCGAAGCTGGAGAGGTCAAACGGGAGACGGCCGATCTTCCTGGTTGGCGGAATGTTGGTGCAGAGGACGCCGTGGAAGAGCATCAGGCCTTTAATGGCGACGGTGGGGGAGCGGGTGCGGGTGAGGCGGCGGGAGAGGGCGACGAGGAAGGGGAGAAGAGACGAAGGACTAGTGCGCACCCAGGTGAAAACTCGCTGCGTGTTCTTGTAGTCCACGAATCGCTCTTCGTGGCTCGTTGCTTTGATCACTGCAGCCTCCAGTGCAGGGTTGCGGAACTGGTGGCGCCGCCCCAGCCCCGCCAGCCACAGGCTGTTTCGGTCCTTCAAAGCACCCGAGACGCGCTGCCATAGCTTCATCTGCAACAGATTCTGATGAATTGGAGAGCAAAGATTGATCAGATTTCAGTTGATTGTTCTAGCTTCGCCTCTGTTGAAATAATTTTTGGCAGCTGCTTGCTTCTTGACGGTTTTGGTTGGGATTTGAGATGGAAATTGGAAGGAGAGAGATAGAGAGGGCGTACGAAAAACGTGGGAGTCATGATGAATCCACGAAATATTTCTTCCTACAATCCTACCCAGCGCTTTCGATCTCCTTCGCCCACCACAATTCAAAAAATCTTGCCGGCCGTTATCTGAAAAATAATTTTATTTGGTCCAAGTTATTTGAAAAATAATGCTCCGCGTAATGCGAAGCTGGAGATGAAAGGGGTGGGAGCGTGGGGGTAATAATGGGCCCCGCAGCTCAGCTTACCACCGGACAATTAAACGCGTGACACTCGCGTGCAATCCAAACTATGGAATCCCGTTTCCTTTTTTCATTTATTTATTTTTCGGCTTCTCTGGGAAGAAAGAATCTTGGGGTTCTAGTTCTACCTTTCTTCTTCTACCAGTCATTCACATTCACTCCTCCTGGCCATGGCTGAAGCTTATTTCTGATCCATTTCACTTTTCGTGGGCTTCTTACGTTCAACCTCTCCAGAGGTTTAGACATGTGAACTTATTGCTTCCCTTCCCTATTTCAGTTTTCCCCTTTCTATTTTCCCTCCCATTCCCAAGGTCATGATGGGCTTTTGAGTAGAAACTACTTTTTAACCGTTTCACATTTTGAGATACACGAAAGAGGTGGAAGAAGACACTACCACTGTTGGTGGGTGAATCTTATAATGTAGTTTCATGGTTGTGGCATTTGAGATTTATTTTGGGTTGTTTCAGATTCTTACTAGTAACAGCTAGACACACCAGATTAATGAGAATATTATTACAGTGGCTGAAAAGTTAGATAGGAAAAGTGAGGGTTTGGGTAGGGGTGGTGGGGTTATTTGAGATGGGTAGAAGCTTGTAATTATTAGACGAAGAAAACAATGTCACTTGAAAATGGCTTCCCATCTAATCTCCATCTCTCTGCACATGTCTTCTGCATTCCTTTTTGTCTCAACTCGTTCATCTGCTAATTCTATCCATCTAGTTTCTTCCTTATCTGACTGATTCACTCCTCACTCCTCATTACTATTTAATAGTAATAACAAATTCGGTCCTCTCGTGTGCGCATTTAGGTCCGCCGTGAAAGAAACCAATGGACGCTCCAACTGCTAAGAAGAAGGTAAACCCTAATTTTTTTTCCTCGTTCAAATGCAACGCATGTGCTAGATTTGGTCATAAATTGGTATTTCCTTTCTTCATCCTGAAAATTCCTTTTGTTAACCTCATGTCTAGTTTGTTTTTTCTGCAATTATGGTGCTTGGATTAATGAATTGAGATTTAATGTCAGTAGGACTTGGGTATTAGACAAGTAATCTATTCAGCTGGAGAGTTATAATGGATTTTAATGTGTAATGTACTTATTATATGCAGATGGAAGATCCAGGGGCAACATGTGAAGATTCCCTTCAAGGATCAGTCTCATTTGGTAGGTTTGCTGATAATTCACTTTCTTGGGAGAAATGGTCTAATTTTCCAACAAACAAGAACCTGGAGGAGGTTGAAAAGTGCTCTAGTGCTGGATCAGTAGCTCAGAAGAAGGCTTACTTTGAAGCTCACTACAAGAATATTGTTGCTCGAAAAGCTGAGCTAGAAGACAAGGAAAAGAAGAGGGGAACCAAGACAAGAAACTCTATGGATTCTGAAGACCAAACTCATAGGGCTTCTTTGAGCGACTTTAAAGCCGCTGAGCTGGAGGTGCATGTAGACAATCTAAAAAGCCAGAACTGTGTTGATGCAATTGAGTTACAAAGCGAAGTGCAGAATTCTGGATGCGAAATCAGTAGCTCTGAAACAGTCGAACCTAAGGATGCTGTTGATGAAATGATTGAAAGTAATGATCCATTGCCACTTACTGAAGATGTTAAGGATGAATCTTGTTTTAGACCTGGAACTCCAGAGTTGCATAAATCAGAGGAGTCTGCCGTAGTAAAAGCAGAAGCTCCTCCACTGGGATCAGAAGAAGTCAAGGAATCGCCTAAGAACATAGCTGGCACCAGAGATTCTAATAAAAAAGCAGAGAGGGACAAAGTTAAATTAGAAAAATCTCTGAAATCTGAAAAGGTAAGTGCACATTATAGCCTACTAGAATTGGACTTGATGTGGAGTTCAACTCTGAATTTTTACCAGAAGTGATAAAACTCGTGTATTGTTTGTTCCTCCAGGTGACTTCAGCAAAAAGGGTAGTCAGTACTAGTGGTGTGAAGAAAACACCCACTTCCTCCACACCCAAGTCTTCACTTATGCAAACCTCTAAGTTTTCAAGGCCTATATTGTCTAAGAGCATTACTCCTACACCAAAAGCCTTGTCTATGAAGGAAAATAGCACCTCTCCCTTGACCAGTAAGAAACCTACAAGTGTGGAAAGCAGGAGATTAGCTGCTACATCCCTGCACATGTCTCTCAATTTGGACACTGCAAATTCAGAACAAGCTATCGACTCAAGAATGAGAAAATCTATGATTATGGAGAGAATGGGAGATAAAGATATTGTCAAGCGAGCTTTTAAGGCATTCAGAAGCAACTTGAACCAGCTTTCTTCTTCCAGTCCCACCAAACCGTCTGCTGCGAGTGAGGTAATTCCAATTGTGTACATATATCATCCTTTGTTTTTATACTCTATACTATTGAAGCATTGTTCTTCTATTCTTTTGGTTTCTAAATTCTAAGAGTTCTAGTTGTGTGCACTGTGCAGATTCCTGGCAAGAAAACACATGCCAAAACATCGTTAGCGGGAACTCCTTCAAAGAAAACTGAAGGGTACTGCGTTTTATGACATTGAGTACTTTTCTTCGTTATGTTTTACATGTTTAACTGATGGCACGTGTCATAGGATATAAAGTATTGTTGTAATTGATGTATGTCGGTTGAAATTCGACAAGTTAGTTAGATTTGCAAAGCTTCTACAGTTGCTTATAACTTTCGGGCTACATTGGTAAAGCTTCTATGTTTGCTTACAATTTCCAGTTACATATTGTTGTGTGAATTTCACAGGGGAAACAAGCCGTTGAAGAAGTCTAGCCCTCTTAGTGGTCAGACAGGTCTTGGAAAGACCTCACCTTCGACCAGGTTATTTGCATTTTTCTGTGAGCTTTAGAACTAAATGTCTAGTTCTCGATATCATGCTTCTTGACAAATGACAAGAAAAAAGTTATATTCATATTGAATACAAAATATTCACCTTGACTTTTTTTAATTTATTGGTATTATGAAACAGGGTGCCAAACACTGTGGGTGTTGATCAGAGAAACAATAAATCAGTTTCATCAACCCATTGCTTGAGGAGTCATGATAAGGGAGACCGTGGAAATAAGGTAAGCAAAGCACTGATATTGCAGTTCATTTTGGTATTAAAGCCCCTTTCCCCTCATGGAATGCTTATGCACAAGATTCTTTTTCTTTGGCTGCCGTCATGATTTCTCATTCATGTTTCTGCCCCTTTTTTCAAAGGTATCGAAGAAGCTTGAAGACAAAGTGAACAGTAAAGCTGCTGAGAGAACTCAACTTCAGTCTAAGGAAAAGGTATGTATAACCCAAGTGATTTGTGCCATGTATTGGTAATCTGTAATCATCTATCTATAATCTATGTTATATAATTACATGTGTGGATATTCACGTATCCGTTCCGTTTTCATTTCCGTTTCCGTGTAACATAGCATAGAGCTAGGAGCTGAATTTTCCCTTAGGAAGACCTTTTCATGAAAGGAATTTTACAAATTGGTAGTATTAGATGGCTCCAGATCTTTTGATGTCACAAACTCAATATGTGATATCAACTTACAGATTTCTATTTAGTTGCAATATGAAGCTTTCGAGCCACACATCTTTAATCTTTTGGGTGGAGTTTCTCGGAGATCTAAGAGTAGTTGATTTTAATTTGTCAGTGTCGTCTTTGGACTACCTATGATGGAATTGAGGCCAATCCAATGTTTTAGAAAGAGATCATGGATCACTCTTCTATTAAAGATAACGATCATTCATGTGTGATGTTCAATTTGAAGTAGTGTATCCATCTAATTCTTCAAACCCTTGATATGACGCAGAAGGCAGTGGAAAACAATAGGCTGCAAAACAACTATAACACAAAAACCATACCAATCTCAGGAACTTTTGCATCAGAAAGCTCTTCATAGAAGGTGTGTTTTGTGATTGTTCCTTCCACAAATTCAAGACCAATTACTTTTTGTTAATTCTACATGTCACAATGTGTCTTTGATATGCTTGTGGAAACTTTCAATGGTTGAATCTAGAAAAATAACCAATTTATTATACTGTGTATAATTTCATGGTATTCAAGGGTGTCAGTGCATGATGCTTGGGATAGACCGCAATCCATTTTGATGTTGCTGGATGAATATTCAAAATTGGGCAGTCTGCACTCAGATTTGAAGAACCAAACATCAGTTTGTGGGGGCAGCAGATATAGCACATTTTGGCTAAAGTAAATAGTTCTATTAGTGAGAAAACTAGCTGTACAAAAGGAGAGAGATTTGTTTTCTGTGTAACTGTGTAAGAGATGATTTGGCTTTTCTTTATGCATGAAACAATCTGCTATTATGGCTTTTGTTCTAGATGATTTTATGTCGCTGCAGAAATGCTGGAGATCAATTGATGCTTAACACGATTGAGGTGTTACTTCCTAAGTTCGCTTTCCAATATTTGTTTGGCTTGCAGAATAGATACACTAGTGGACTGGAAGTCATGAGCGGCATAAGTGGATACTTGTGATCAATTAGTTTAGAATATTTTTGTGTTATAATATTTTAAAAATCTTTATTTAAAGCTAAATTTAAAATAATAAAATATTGTATGTAAAGAAAGATTCATGATTTTGTAAAATATGATTTCACCATATGAAATCAAGAAATTTATATGATTCACAATATGTAAATATGATTTCTATCTAATATCTTTTATAATTTTGACTTGTTACAATTTGGGATTGGATGATATATGTTGTAGTAAAGAAAATCAATATATCAATATATATATCTTCTAAACCTGAAGCACTTTTGCGCAGATTCGTCATTATGAATTTATATCTCAACCAACCTATTTTTAAAAATGATTTTTTAATAAATTATATATTATGTAATTCTATTACCTTATGGAATTTTCAATTTTATCCACTCACCTTACTTAATAATTTTTTTTTATCGATTTTATATGAGATTGGATAAATTTTTAACTCTATCCATTATTTTTATCTTTGTTCATGTTCATTATATTATAATAATTAATTATCTTATATCCATATAGTATAAATAAAATATAGAACAAATTTAGCCCAAAAGCATTTTGGGCCACCCTATTTAGGCCCTTGTTAAGCTCCTTTAAGAAATTAGTTTTTTGTTAAGTATATAAGGTTTTTTTTTTGCTCTCCTCCTCAGATTCTCTCTCCCCGAGTCCGTGTTCTGTCCGGCGACCATTCCTCTCTCACCTACACACGAAGGATGACGACGCCCTAGTATTCTGCTCCTCTAATTCCGGCGATTCACGATCGTCGAGCAACGGATGACGACGCTGCCGCCGAACGAGTTGGGAGCGTTAGGCTCTTCGCACAATCTCGATTTCAAACTCAATTGTCGACAATCTCGATTTCGAACTCAATTGTTTCATGAGTTGCCCCGATGGGAAGTGCTATCTCAATTATGGTGATGGGAGTGCTACAATACTCCCAATCCTCACCACTGCATAGACATCGACATCGACGAGCAGATCCCCGACACAAAGATCCATGAGGTTGCGATCCGAGTTGAAGACGACGTCGTCGGAAGTGGAAATGAGGAGATCGGAAGGTTGGCACTGGCGACGGTGGAAGAGCGACCGATTAGCGGCGGTGGAAGAGCGACCGATTACCGGCATGATTTCTCCGCACTGATCTCTCTGGAAAGCAACTACTCCTCAATTGCTGCAAACATGATCGGGAGCGCTCGTGGCCGGAATCGTCGATTGAGCGGTAGATAGAATCGAGGAGAACGACAGAGGAGGATCGTTTCCACGGCAACAATCTCTGTTAATTCCGCACCTGTTCTCCCTATTCAAACAATGTAAACAGATAAATGGAAGAGAAACAATAGAAAAGCATGTAAACAAAGTAGTAGTCTGAATTGATGATGGTGTTTTGCTTGCTTTTCTCTGTTCCCTTGTCTATGTGAATAATGGGTGCCACTAAGTCTAATTGGAAAATTAATGTCATGCAGGTACAAATTAAGATGTTTTTGAATACATAATTTCTGCAAAATGAGTAATACATCAGAAATGAGCAGGAAATTGCTCTTCACCTTCAATTTGACCAGCAGACCAGGTATGGTCTTTTGTTATTGATTCATGCAATTTTGTATTAATTCTTATATATCTTTGACGAGCTGTGTTGAATTGTTGATGTCTTGTTTGATTTTGGAGAGAAGTTGTCTCCTAATTGTTCTAAAGTAACTCATATTTTTGAAAACTTCAAATTGGTGTGGAAATGTAAATATGCAAACTATCGACTGATGGGTTACTGATGTACCCTATACTGATGCAAGTTATTGTATCTTACCAAGTATACATATATATTGTGCATTGTCATCTTACTGTGAAGTTGATTCTGTGGGTTAAGTAATTAAACGTGATGATAAATATTTGATGACAACTTTTGTTTTTTTATTTGTGATGACAATTGTTTTTTATGCGGTGATGACAAATATTTTTATGTGGTGATGAGATTTGATGACAACTATTTTTTGTGATGATGATAAAAACAAACAAATTTTGAGTGATGACACTTGATGACGGTTGTTTGTCTGTAAGACCATTGTCATCAAGGCCCTTTTGATGACAAATTAATCGAACCGTCATCAAGTAGTGATGATAATTGATGACAATCGAACCGTCATCAAATAGCGATGACGATTGATGAGAATCGAACCGTCATCAAGTAGAGATGACATTTATGATGATAGTTGATGACAATCAAACCGTCATCAAGTAGTGATGACAATGATGATAGTGATGACACATATTTGATGACTCTTAAGTGATGACACTTGTTTGTCATCAAGTCCTTTTTTATGACAAATTACTCGAACCGTCATCAAGTAGAGATGATAGTTGATGACAATCAAACCGTCATCAAGTAACGATGACAAGTGATGACAGTTGATGACGGTTCGAACCATGTGATGACAGTTGTTTTTATATGGTTGAATGCCTTTGATGATACTTTTTGTTATCAAAAGTTGTCATCAAGACATTTTGATGACACTTTTTGCCTTTATTACACTTTTTGTCATCAAAAAATTGTGATGACGGTGAAAAAAATTGTGATGACAGTGATGACGGTTGTTTTTATGTGGTTGAATGCTTTTGATGATACTTTTTGTCATCAAAAAGTGTCATTAAGACATTTTGATGACACTTTTTTACCTTTTATTACACTTTTTGTCATCAAAAAATTGTGATGACGGTGAAAAAATTGTGATGACGGTGAAATAAATTGTGATGACGGTTATGAAAGTGATGATTGTGATGATGGTCAACACCGGTCAACGATCGGTCAACGGTCGGTCAACGCCGGTCAACGACCGAGTCAACTCGGTCAACGGGTGAGTCAACTCGGTCAACGACCGAGTCAACTCGGTGGGAGTGGGGGTGGGGGGAGGGTGATGGGTTTTTTTGCTATTTACCTAATTTTCACACCTTCTTTAATATCCACCTAATTAGCCTCTTTTTTTTGCTATTTACTTAATTAATCCTAAAATATACTATATACAAGAATTTATTTATATTTTCAATTTACTATGAGATTGTATAACTATTTATTTCTACAATTCTTTTTTATCTTTGTTTATGTTCATTTTATTGTAATATTTAATTATCTTCTATCTATACTAGTTTTACCCGTCGTACCATGTACGACTACGATTCGATATTTTATAGACATTATAAATAGAATATTAATAAATAAAAAATAATATAAATTTTAATATAAGTAATTTATTGCTTGTAGAATGTATAATTTTTTTATCAAATATTATATTCTTCATATTTTATTACTTTTTATTTACGTAAATTTAGGGCTTATCAAATATTTTAATACATCTATTAAATATTTTATTATCTATTTTTATAAATTTTATAATTCTAAATATTTATCATTAATTTTATATAAAAGAAAATCACTATATATATCTATAAATAAATTCGTCAAAAGATATATGCTAAAAGATTTATATTTATTCTAAAATATTTTATCTTCAATCTTAAATCCTTGTATAAGGAAGTTTTCAAAAGATATCGTTATACTAAATAGATATTTGTTTGATGTAAAAGATAGATTTAAATGTTAAAGAAGAATTTAATAGAAAAAGTTAAAATATTCGGAATAAAAATTAATTTTGTAATTATAAGGTGGGGCCAGAATCGTTCTGGTGGCTCGAAAAGGGATAACTTTAATATATAGTTATAGATAATATAGATAAAATATACTACATAATTGATCATATGGTTATTTTTTTCAAGAGTATACGTACAATATTTATAAAAATTATACTATGTGGATAACGAAATTTGCAAAAAGTATAGTTAAAATTGATCAATTTTAACGATTACGATTTGTTGTACGGATATTAACTTTATCGGGAATTTTTTTCCATTATATTATAATATTTAATTATCAATTTGGTATGATTATCAATTTGAAAATTTGGTACAAGTTTTCATTATTTTTATCTTTTCACATGTTTATTATATTATAAATGATAGTTTTTTGTAGATAAGATAGGTATAATTTTTTAGAAATATCCTTACATATATCAATTTAATCAAAATTTAACAAATCTATGTATATATATATATATAAAAGACGCAAGGAATAAGGCCACCATGTTTTTAATATAGATAAGTTCTTTTATCCATAAGTTCTTTTACAATATATTTTTATCCATAAGTTCTTTTATCCATAATTTATTATGGAATAAGTTCTTTTATAGTTAGAGTAAAATAGATAAGTTCTTTTATCCATAAATATGATAAATATAAAATCATTTTTATAGCTTTTCTATCTATAAGTATATTTTTAATATTAAGTTTCTATCCATAAATATGACAAATATAAAATAGTAATTTAATATCCCAACTATGCTTTTTTACTTCAAATCCCATAATTAAATTAATTTAATATCTCCAAATGAAATAGATAACTTTTATATCTATAAGTATAAAATATGGACCCTATTTTAATTTACAGGTTTTCAATATTAAATTTTCATATTCTTTTATATTAACTTTTTATTAAAAATTATACTAACATGTTTAATTAGTATGAACCATATATTTAAACATATATTTTTATATTAATTTCGGATTTTTATATTAATTTTTTTGTTTATAAGTGTGCCAATGTTTTTAATGAATATTGACCATAGTTTTCATATTAATTTCGAATTTTTCAATATTAATTTTCTATGCTTTAGAATGATAACTTTTTACATTTTCATCTATAAATATGTCGGATTTTATATATTAATATTATATTTTAAATATGATAGTTAAATTTAATATTATCATTAAATTTTAATTTTAGTCACGAAATTATTTATATTAATATTGCATCCATAACTATGCCCACACTTTTTATTGCTTGAATTTATATTAACTTTTAGATTTTTGTAGATTAATTTTTTATTCACAAATACGACAAATTTTTAAATTTTCTATCCATAAGCATGATGATTTTTTATACCATTTTTATATTAATAAGTATGACAATTTCTTAACTAATATCGGTATAGATATGTTATGTTTTACAATATATTAATTTAATAGTTCATAAGTATGTTGATTTTTCATATTACAGATCCCTTAATAAATAAATAAAAAAATTATTGATCCCTTAATGTAGTTAATCGGGTCAATTCAGTCAAGTTTAGGCTCGGTCATTTCATGTTCGGTTGAGTACAAGTTCATATCATTAAAATTTACCGGTTGATTGGGTCAATTCATTGCGGTTTTTGTGCGGATTCGGGTCAACCCAATGAGTTAAGAACATCAACTTTTATAAGATTATTACATAAATATTATAAATAACATTTTTAAGAATAAGATAATATTTGTATTCATTTTAATAATTCAAGATATTATTATAATTAATTTAAATATTTATAATATTGTTTTATTATATAAATTATAATACATATATTACATTTAAATAATATATTACAATTTTTATTTGAAAAAGTCCCCGGTCAAGGCCCGGTCATCAACTAGTTTTAAGAAAAGGACAACTTTGCTCACACATCCTCTAATCTTCTCTTGTGTTTTGCCTTGTTTCTTCTCCCACACCTATAGGTACTAACTAGTTGTACCCGTCGTGCCATGAACGACTACGACTCATAAATTTTTAGATATATTATAAATATGATATAATAAATTAAATATAAAAAATAAATAAAAAGCCACAAATAATGTAATTTCTTAAAAAAATTAATCAAATTGAATTCTTTAAAAATCCTTTGAATAAAAAGTTAAAAAGATAATTAATAAGAAAAGATTAAAAATATAGAATTTTTTAAAAATAAAATTCTTCTATATTTACATAAAAATCCAAAAAAAAAATTAAGAAAAAGATAATATAATTTTTTATAAAAATTTAATTTAGGCAAGTAATTATATAGATATTTAAAATTTTTACTTTTTTTTTATCAAAATTTTATTTAAGATAATTTTTTTAAAACATAGATAAAAAGATAAAGATAAAATAATTTTTTTTATTTTTAATTAAAATTCGAATCAATTTTTTCCACATAAATAAATAGAAAGGAATTTAATTGGAAAAATATAAATAATTTTTTTAAATATAAGGTGGGTGAGAAAAGTTACAACTTTAATATATAGTTATAGATTTTATTTCAAAGATATATATTTCATATCGGGTATATTTTTTTGGAATATTTTTTGTTTATCTTTTACCAATATAATAAATATAATGTCCTTTTCTTTATCTATTTATGCCTATTTGAAGATAACTTTTTTGCATAATTATTTTTTAATAATTTTATATTTCAATTAACTATAAAAACTATTATTTAATAAGGAGGTGATGTGGCGCGATGTGGTGGCAGAAATTGCTTCGGCTTTAGTTAGTACTAATAGATAAAATGACAAACGTTGATAAGTCTTTTAAGAATGCACTTCTTTCAACCAATGGATCCACTTCTAACCTCACATCAAAAGCTAAGGAAGCCTTATGCGGGTCACCAGGTGAGAATGAAGATGACTCCGAGAAGGAGCTTGTTGAGGGTCGATCTTGACTCTGACTTTGCAGAATATGTGTGCAAGCTCTCAAGAGTAGAAAAAGATATCAAGATGTTAAAGGAGACATTCCTTATTGGCACTTTGTGGAGGGGGTAGGCTGAAATCATGAAATTGAAGCAGAAACTTACGGTTGAATGGAGTTTTGTCATGGGTGGAATTGAAGTTGTTGATCGATCAAACAACTGGTTCAAAATTCAATTTGCAAGTGCCATGGAAAAAGAGATGGTTTGGAAATGCAGGCCTTATCATGTGTTCGGCCTTCGATTGGTTCTTATGCGCTGGAAGGAAAGTTTTAATCCTGTTCATGAAGAAATCAGTGTAAGAACCGAAATTCCAAACCCTAATTAAACATGAATTAAGGAAATTAAGATCAAACAATTCAGTAAAATTACATAAAATAATAATACCAAATACCAATGAATTGTAGAGGCGAGATGTCGATCTCTTTTCTTAATTCTGAAAACGCTCCGTAGTGTGACGGTTCTTTAGTGTTCCGAATCCCAGGATACAACTACTACGATCTCTTGCTTTGCACAACTCAAGAACAAGAGTCTAACGAACCAAAGATCAGTGTGTACTCTCAGACTCTATTTTCGAAGAAGAGAGAACAGAAGGAGAATTTTTTCAACTGGCGTCTGAATGAGAATCCAGCAGTTATCTTTTATCTGCTGATAAAAACAACCACTTCTCAAAGAATGTGGCATGTTTGTTCCAACTGATTAGAATATCAAGGAAACCCTTGACTTGTTCTTTTCAGCTTTCTAAATGGGCTAAGCCCAAATTTAATGTCCTGCAACCCTAATGGGCCAGGCATTTCTCATTTACATTTTGAACTTTATTTTATTAAAAATACAATAAGTTCCAACAATCCCCCACATGAATAGAAATGACTCTAAACACAAAAAGACTCGATAGACGGACTTTTGAGAGTACGATCGAAAAATCACTGCATTTGAGATGGTAGCTTTTTTAGCCTTGAACCGCTCATAGTGAGTAGCTGTTGGACAGTTTCATTTTCTCACAGAACTAGGTTCTCTTGTTGTGTTCATTTTGGCCTTGAACATCCCTGGTTATTCATGAGTGAACTTGGAGAACGTAGCCTTGTTGTTCATTCTCCTAGAAACGGCCCCATTTCACACTCAATAGGTGACTGACCATAAAGAGTATCTTGTCATACCCCACTTTTATTTCAAAGCTATGGAATCATTAAAAGCCAAGCTTAACCTCAACTCATACATGTAGCACTGCTCATCATCCTAGGAACTGGGAAGAGACATCTGTCTCTTAGTGCTCACTTTGGATTCAACTTAATTTAGTTTTCCCTTTGAACCTACATCTTGGGATCTCCAGTCACATAGGTAGGGTTTCCATCAAGCATCCTCCTTAGTCATAGGCTTCAAACCCATTCCTTTTGATGGTTTTACAACTTTCTCTCTTGACAAACCTTTAGTAAATGGATCCGCTAGGTTGTCAATCGATTTGACATAATCTATTGAGATTACGCTAATTGAGAGTAGTTGTCTAATGGTTTTATGTCGTCTTCTTATATGACGTGATTTACCATTATACAAACGGTTCAGTGCCCGTGCTATGGCCGATAGACTGTCATAGTGTACACTTATTGCTGGCACTGGTTTGTCCCACATTGGAATATCTTCCAAAAAACTTCGAAGCCATTCAGCTTCCTCTGCTGCTTTGTCTAAAGCAATGAACTCAGATTCCATTGTGGATCTGACCAATAAGGTTTGTTTGGAAGATTTCCATGATACCGCTGCACCACCTAGTGTGAATACATATCCACTAGTAGATTTTCAATTTCTGGAATCTGATATCCAGTTGGCATCACTATAGCATTCCAGAACTGTTGGATCTCTTCCATAGTGCAACCCATAACTTTGAGTATATCCCAAATATTTCAATACTCTAGATATCCCTTTCTAATGTTTGTGCCTTGGATTGCTTGTGTAACGACTTAGTATATTTACCGAATGTGCCAAGTCAGGTCTTGTGCAATTGGTCAAGTACATCAAACTTCCAATAACTTGTGCATACTCCACTTGTGCCACTCCCTCACCCGAGTTTTTGGTCAGGTGAAGATGAGGGTCTACGGGAGTCTTTGCATTCCCACTTGAGTATTTCTTGAATCTCTCAAGTACTTTTTCAGCATAATGATCTTGAGATAGGATGATCCCTTCAGAGTGTATAGTGATTTTTATCCCTAGTATGACATCTGCTATTCCCAAGTCTTTCATGTCAAACTTCCCACTAAACATGACAGCATGTTCTTAGTTTGTTTGATCATGTCTTTATTGCTCCCAATGATGAGCATGTCATCTACATACAAACACAACAAAATATATCCATTTGGAGTATTCTTGACGTAGATGTATTTATCACTTTCATTTATGCTGAACCCATTTGACATCATTACATTGTCAAAATTTTCATGCCATTGTTTTGAAGCTTGTTTAAGCCCATATAATGACTTTACGAGTTTGCACACTTTTTTGCTTTTTTCCAGAGACAACATAACCCTCAGGTTGTTTCATATATATCTCCTCTTCCAATTCCCCATTTAGGAAAGCAGTTTTCACATCCATTTGATGAATTTCGAGGTTTCTTAATGCTGCTATTGCTATTAGCATTCTGATTGAAGTTATACTCGTGACTGGAGAATAGGTGTCAAAGAAATCCACACCTTCTTTTTGTCGGAATCCTTGCACCACAAGCCTTGCCTTGTACTTCTCAATTGAGCCATCCGTTTTGAATTTTCTTTTGAAAATCCATTTGCACCCAAGTGGAAAATCGACTAACTCCCATGTATGGTTTTGCATAATGGAGTCGATCTCACTGTTGAATTCTTCCTTCCATGAAAGTGCGTCTGGTGTAGACATGGCTTCTTTGTACGTTCTTGGATCATTCTTTAAAAGAAAGGCCATAACAAATTCAGATCCAAAGGATTTTTCCTTACGAGCTCTCTTGCTCCGTCTAGGTTGATCCTCTTCCTCTTCTGCTTCATTTACAGAAGTGCATGCTTCTCTTTGTTCACGTGTTCGTTTAGAATATTCTCTATCCTTGCAGGGAAACACATGTTCAAAGAAAGACGCATTCCTTGATTCCATTATTGTATTAGCATGTATGTCAGGTATATCTGATTTATATACCAAAAACCGATAGGCACTACTATTGTGTGCATATCCGATGAAAATACAATCAACTGTCTTAGGTCCAATTGTGACCTTTTTAGGAGGTGGCACTGCCACTTTTGCTAGGCACCCCCACACTTTAAGGTATTTGTACGATGGTATTTTACCTTTCCAAACTTCATATGGCGTCTTGCTAGTGACTTTATGTGGTATTTTGTTCAGAATATAATTGGTGGTAGCAGCGCTTCCCCCCACATGTTCTGGGGTAACCCAGATTCTTGCAACATTGCATTCATCATTTCTTTTAGAGTTCGGTTCTTTCGTTCTACAACTCCATTAGATTCCGGTGAGTAGGGAGCAGTTGTTTGATGAATAATGCCATGTTCTCTACAAAATGCATTGAATGGTTCATCATACTCGCCTCCTCTATCACTTCAGACTGTTTTTATGGTTTTGCCAAGTTGGTTTTCAACTTCCAACTTATATTCTTTGAATTTTTCCAAGGTTTCGTCTTTGCTTCTTAGCAAATATACATAACAATATCTTGTGCAATCATCGATAAAGGTCAAAAAATATTTTTTACCGCCTCTAGTTTGCACAAATTTTAAATCACACAAATCTGTGTGTATTAAGCCTAGAGGTTCGGTTGTTCTCTCTACACATGGGGATGGAGTTTTTGTGAGTTTGGCCTGTACGCATACTTCACATTTGTCTTTACTCAATTTTCATTTCGGGATTAGGTTCATGTTAATCATTCTACGTATAGATTTGTAACTCACATGTCCCAAACGTTCATGCCAAATATTAAAAGACTCAACAACATAAGCAATAGGATTCTTTTCATTCATTGAAACATCAGAAACAATAGTTTTTGGAAGGACTGTCATTACATTCATTTTGACCAGTCCATCCTTTACATATCCCTTGCCTAAATAAATCCCATTTTTAGAGAGAACTAGTCTATCAGAAACGAGCTTCACAGCGAACCCGTTCTTGCTTAGCAAAGTGCCAGAGATCAGATTCTTCCTTATTTCTGGTACATGCATGACATTCTTGAGAGTTAACTCCTTCTCTGAAGTCATCTTCAACACCACTTTTCCGTGACCTTCAATCTTGGAAGTGGACGAGTTCCCCATAAATAGATGCTCGTCGTTGTTGCTCTTCTGATAGGTAGAAAATAGTCCCTTGTTAGAGCATATATGTCTGGTAGCACCTGTATCATACCATCATTCCCTCGGGTTGCTCCGAACCATGTTGACCTCAGAAACTACAACACATAGATCTGCCTCCGAGAGGTCTTCAGTCAAATTGGCTTGATCCTTCCCTTTTTCTTTGCGTTGGTCAACCTTGCTTCGACACTCATCTCCCTTGTAACCAATTTTTCCACATTTGTGGCATTTCCCACTGAACTTCTTGGCGGGTTGCTTCTTAAAGCTGCTAGAGCTTTGGGGTGGAGCTTTTCGCTTCCCCTTGTCTTTGTGCTCGGCCAAATTAGCCTTCTGTTCAATTGATGTTCCACCATCAGCCTTATGGTTGGTTGACTCAATCCGCAGTCTAACAATCAAGTCTTCAAGGGTCATAGCCTTCGCTTGTGCTTAAGGTAGTTCTTGAAATCCCTCCAACCTGGTGGGAGTTTCTCAATAAAAGAAGCTACCTGAAACGTCTCACAAATAGACATCCCTTCCGCAATGATTTCATGCGTAAGCAATTGCAGCTCTTCAACTTGTTCCATGATGGGCTTAGAATCCACCATTTTGAAGTCCAAAAATTTCGCCACAACGAATTTCTTAGAGCCTGCATCCTCAGACTTGTATTTCTTTTCCAAGGCCAACCAGAGTTCCTTGGAAGTCTTGATCTTGCTGTACACATTGTACAACGGATCAATCAGGCGGCTTTGAACCCAACCTTTGCACAGAAAGTCCCCTTGAGTCCAGGCATCAACACTGGATAGGGTCCTAGCATCTGTATTCTGTATTCTGAGACGAAAGCACAAGCTTATCCTCAGATAGATACTTTTCTAGCTTCAAAGTAGTCAGAAAGAAGAACATCTTCTGCTGCCACGTCTTGAAACCAGTTCCATCAAACTTTTATGGCATCAACCTTGCGTTTACAACGCCAAGGATAGTGGGCATCTGAACGATGGCACTAGTCTGATAAACATTAGTTCCTACATTAGTAGGTGGCAAGGTAACTGCTGGCAGACCACTCCCAAATTGAATTTGGCTCATCGACTCAACATTACCCTCCATAGGACCAGCAAGAGCACTTGAATCAGCTTTCTCATTTGAGTTAGTCATACTTCAATACTGTTTACACACAAATAAAACAAGATTAGTATGATAGCGAGAAACAAAGTTCAATGAAAATAATTGCACAATTTGATTATTTTTTCCCCTGTTCGAACACGAACAGAGCAGATAGCAAGATTTCAAACTCCAGATCTAACAACACCAACTAGATGAAAGGGTTAGTGCAAATAAACCAGATAAATTGCTGGAAAATTAAATCACTGAAACTGAAAAACAGTACACAGCAGTAGGCACTAACACACCAAACTGAGATGCATATTAAAACCAAGAAGCTTACAAGAGGACAAAACCTACCGACCGAACAGGATACAATTGCACCGTATTAACGAAAGATGAAATTAAATCCACAAAGGACAAAAGCGGTCGAACGATCCACGCAACAGAGCACAAGAATTGAAATAAAAATATGCTCACATAAACAATTGAATTATAATAGCAACAGGAAAGTAGGGGCAACACTTGAATTAAATAATCAAGCTAATGTCATGATCGATCCCAGCACATAAAACATTAACCGAACAGAACAGTAATTAAGAATAACATGCAGGGATTAAAACCAATTGCTCATATAAGACAAACAATACCGATCCGATTCAAACAAACACGATTAAACAACCAGAGAGGCAATCTATTAGAAACACGGATGAACAAATACACGGAAATCAGTATAATAAATACTGATTTTTCAGAATTAAGACTGTAAGAACTGAAATTCCAAACCCTAATTAAATATGAATTAAGGAAATTAAAATCAAACAATATCAAACAATTCAGTAAAATTATATAAAATAATAATACCAAATACCAATGAATTGTAGAGGTGAGATGTCGATCTCTTTCCTAAATTCTGTAAACGCCCCGTAGTGTGACGGTTCTTTAGTGTTCCGAATCCCAGGGTACAAATACTACGATCTCTTGCTTTGCACAACTCAAGAACAAGAGCCTAACGAACCAAAGATCAGTGTGTACTCTCAGACTCTATTTTTGAAGAAGAGAGAACAATAGGAGAATTTTTTCAACTGGCATCTGAATGACAATCCAACAATTATCTTTTATCTGCTAATAAAAACAACCACTTCTCACGTGGCTTGTTTGTTCCAACTGATTAAAATATCAAGGAAACCCTTGACTTGTTCTTTTCAACTTTCTAAATGGGCCAAGCCCAAATTTAATGTCCTGCAACCCTAACGGGCCAGGCATTTCTCATTCATATTTTGAACTTTATTTTATTAAAAATAAAATAAGTTCCAACAATCAGAACCCTAGAGTTGTGGACTAGGATTCTTGCTTTGACAACAGAGTACATGAGCTATGATATGATAAAGATCATTGTGGAGTTTAATAAGATTGGAGGGGTTTATCAAGCTTCATCCTTACACAGAGTTAAGATCGAGGGCAAAATATGCAAGAGTGTATGTTAGAGTCAAGTATGCCAAAAGCTTTTAGGCATATGTCATTCTCCTGGATTTCAAAAATCTAAGGATGCCAACAGTTTTCAAACTCTGGTATGAAGGTGCGTCTGAGGAGTGCGTTAACTGTGGTGAGGTTGGGCTTGTCTTTGGGGAATGCCCTTGCAGAACTCAAATTAATAGGAATATCAAAGTTACCATTGAAAAGTGTCTTGCTAAAGGCATGTTCCAAGAAGAAGGCGACAAGGATTTCACAACAAGAAAAGCACAAGAAGAGGAAGCAGGATGGACTAGGGTGGTAGATAGAAAAGGGAAGAAACCTATGGTGGAGAGTTACAAAGCCAAGATCAAGATTCGGTATGCTTTGAGAGCTGGAAAAGGTCTTAAGATATGGGATATGGAGGCCAGAGAGGGGTTGGACTACATGGACACCAACCAAGGACAAACTTCTACAAGTCCATGTATGGGAGTGCGTATAATGGTGCTGAAAAAAGAGGTACGATTGTTCCTACTAATTTTGCTTCTTCTAATGCGGTTGTTCCTTCTATTTCAAAGAATGCCATGAGGATGAGGGTTATCTCCTCCAACTAGTGATATGGTTGGTATGGACCAAACCATCTTCGACTTTTGTGGCAATCTCCCACTTGGCTCAATTCAATAGGATGAGCGTTATCTCCTCCAAGATGTTGTTAGAAGTTACACAAATACAAAGTGGCCTATAATTCACAATGTGATGGATAATGATGAGGAGGATACTGATATATCATACAAAAGCATTCAATCTCGATCATTTATGGTTCAAAAAATTAACAACATGCATGTTAGGAAGGAAGAAATGTCAATGACTGATTCTGGAAAGAGAAAGTAACTAGAAATGGATGATGATAAGGCCTCCTCTGCTATGAAGAGGATGAAAAATATGGATCCACGATCTATCAACTTTTAAAGAATCCTAGTTTCAAGCCGAAGTGGGCTTATAAAATTATCTCATTTTTCTAAATTCGGGTATGATCTCAACTAGTTGCCTATGTTTTTGCTTGTATTCATCACTTGGTCTAGAAACTAGGATACTAGCACTTGTAACATCCCTATTTTGCAACGATGGGTATTACCACCAGTGACTTTGGATTTTACCATCCAAGGTCACCCAAGGCTTTATACGGTATTAAATTTAAATAAAATGCGGAAATTCAAAGATATTACATATTATAAAAGGTACTTAAACATGAGACTTCAATTGTTGTCATTACATTCTTAATTTGGTTCAAAATAACAAAACATGAAAGAGTTTAAGCAGCGGAATTAACGAAACATTATCTTTGTAAAGCGTAATGAAACCCAAAATGAACGACAAACATCTTTGAGAAGCCCCGACCTTCCTTCCTTCAACTTGTTAAATCTTCGTCTTCAAACCTTCGATGGCGGTTTCCTAGAGTCTGGCATTTGTCGCTAAGGGCAAGAAATGTTAGGCAAAATGCGAAAATAGCGGAATTAGTCTAAGGAGACTAAGCAAGTGAGAATGGAATTCTCAAGGATAGTTTGGTACTTAACAATTTATTAAAGGGATATAAACGAAATGTATTTGAGAAGTATAGACTTTATGTATGTGGAGCTTAATGCCGAAAATGAGTAAATCTCGAGGCGAGATAACTCTAAACCGGAAAGAAGATCTACGAGATTGTAGAACTTCTTAGAGTAGAATTAATGTTGGGAATGTTTTAATTACATTCAAGTTTCTAGAAAACCTCTCCCGCCCTTGTCGGACCGAGAGTCGGGTCGATCTTCTAAAACCGGCCCGGTTTTGATGTCTTTTAGTGTGCACTAGCACTTATCTTGTTACGTGTCAAAACTTTGCATAGAATTTAATAACTTTTAAGGGTGTGGAGGCTATGAAGGAGCCGAGTCCACTTAAGGGGAACAAAATTCCGACACCTAGCTAGGGTGTAGACATCCCTCCAACGAGTAGGAGCGGACATTAGATCATGATCCTTAAGTCGCGGGAAGAGAGGGCGTATTGTCATACCACTCAGGTGTTCGGGCCGTGCCCACACTCCTTATTAAACTATTTAAACTTCATAACGAATCTCAAAAAGAGATTTTAAACAAGCAAGAGACACACAAACAAGCCTAATAATATTTCTAATAATAATAGTAGTACTAGTAATAACGCTAACAAGAGGGCGTTCTTTCTAACAATCGATATTTCCTAGATTTATTTATTTTAACAAACATGGTGTTCCCATCATAGAGAAATGTAACGGAACAAGGTGTTCCCATCATAGAGAAACGTAACGAAATCGAATTATCGAAAAGTTTCAAGGAGAATATCCACCTGCCTTGAATTTCTTTCGAACTATACGACACTTGGAAATTTAGAACGATTTAGTGTGGTTCGTACGATTCGACCTAGTCATTTGAAAAAATGATGAACGAATATATATTAAACTCCTTATTTTAATCTCAAATATTCCTCTCTCTTATTTTCCTCTTCTAAGAGAAGGAATGTTAATCTAAATTATTGTCTTAATAATTTAGAAAGGAAATATTTAATAATAATTCTTTATTATTATTTTCAAGATGAAGTTCTTAAAAGATTTGTATAAAATTTAAAATATTTACTTTTAAGAAAACATGCAAGGATTTCTTTACTCATAAGGGAAAATCCTTTTTAAACCAGATGCAATATATATTTGAATGGACTAAAATATTTTGCATGACTCTTATTATTTCTAAGACCAGTGTTATTTTAATCCATAAGCTTAAGTAAAATTGATAACTTTGACATGCAAGGGAGTTTTAAAACCATCAAGAATCCTTTTTCTACTACAAGTATTTTTATACCTTGTTACTTAAATAATGAACTTCTCATGATCAAAAACTATTTCTAGGTATCATAATTATTTTGTTATAAAATTATATTGAGGTCTAAAATTAACATGCGTGTATGTACAATTTCATAAAAACTCATTTTATTCCACACGCATAACTTATTATATTAGTTAAATAACTTGAGCTTGTGATAAATCCCTTTTTTTGATGAAGAAGGTCATAACCATTTTATTTCAACATTCTACCTAGCTCCAAGTTACATGCAAGAATGGATTTTTCCATAACACTTTACAAAAATTACATGCAACAACTATATTTAACTTAATTAAGTAGATAAAACATTTATACGTCTTCTTTTAAATTAAAAAGGTCATAACTAAGTTATCTAAAAATCATTTTAAGTCTAAGCTGACATGCAATAGAGGTTTAAGTTATAAAAAGTCTTTTTAAGCTACATGGAAAGACTTATTTGGATTATTTAAGCATATTTTGTTCTTATTAATTTTACTTTAGACAAAAGTTCATACAAAAAATTATTCCAAAGCTTATAACATGATTTAAAAGACATGCAAGAATGTTTCGTTCATAAAAACTTTATTTTATATGATTCTCAAGTCATTTCTTTCATAATAAAAGGATTCTTCTATAATAAAGGAAAAGAAAGTCTAGGCTCACAATATTAAAAAAAAACAGAATTTTCAAGTTTAAAAATCACTCTTATACTCTTAAGATTTATTAAATTTATCTTATAACTTATAGAAGTATTCCCCTTTGAATTTCTTGCATGCATGTCATTTTCCATGAGGATTCTGTACAAAAGCTATACTTATAAAAATCTGATTTTTTTTCTTCTTCTCCTTAAAAATCAACATATTATATGGTTCAATTAAAACTCAAATTATTAAAATCAACAAGAAAAATGATCAAAATAAAAAGGAGGAAAGAACCCTCACATTTGTGCTAAGTTTAATTTGCAATAAACCGAACAAAGGAGAGCGGAACGGAACGATGAAGGGCGTGGCTGGCAGCAGCCACTCCGGGCTGAGCAGGGAGGTGGCCGGCAGTTCTGGGCAGCACCGGCGAGGAAGGGTGGCAGCAGTGGTGGCCGACGGCAAGGGTGGTGAAGTGGGAGCTCACACTAGGATCTTTTTTTGGTGTTTTGGTGGTAAAAATCATCACCTAAGAGAGTGTTTTAAGGGCTGGAATATTGCTAGAAAGGAAGTGATTTACAAGAGAAGGAAGAGAGGAAGTGAGGTGGATGTCTTTGATGACAAGAGGTGGGTGTCTTTGATGACAAGGGGACTTTAAATAGGCAAATATATTAGTGTAAGATCATGTGATGATGAGCAACATGCTCTTGGCATGGGATTGGAAGAGATTGCCAAATTAATTTGATGGATTGCAAGAATAAAATTCTATGCACAAAATCCATTCTATGATCCCCATTATTACCTCATATGATTATTTTATAACTCTTATAATGTATTATTATTCTAAGAATAGAATTTGGGTGGAAAAAAAGATTGTTATAAGTTATTTTATTTGATAAATAATTAAATATTTAAGAAAATCATTTAACGGAATTAGCGGCTATTACACATAACGCGTAACGAGATTTATTAAACGGGTCATCGGAACTTGTTCGGAAAATTCTAAAAATTGTCTGAGCGATATTATAATTTATTTGAACTAAGAAAATCATTTTACATGATTACTTTCTGTCACTTCTAAATTCTTAGACCTGAGTTCCTAGCTTACGGTCAAAATGGGTAACGACTTTGCTAAGCGGGTCTTAGAAAGTGGTCTAGAAAAAAATTCAAATTTATTCTAAAAAAATCACGGATATTACAACACTTACTATAGTATTAAGTGTTTCTTGGTTATGTCTCTATGGTATCGATTATGTATTTTGCCTTCATAGTGTTTGTGGTCGTAAGAAAGGGTCTGATGTCCTCTTAGGGAAAGCTAAGGTTTCAGTTTGCTGGTGTGTGGTAAAATATGAAGTTTGGTTAATGAATGTTATGTTCTATATTTGTGTTGATACTACCTTTTTCAGCAGCCCCCTTTCTTTTTACTTGTGTTTACTGCTTGTTCACCTTATCTGTTTGGGGATGTTCGGCTTGCGCATGGTTCTATAGCATCATAAAGACATCCAAGTTGGAGAATATTGGGTTTATTAACACATTACTCTTGAGTGAGGCATATAGCCAAGTGCATGAACTGATGGGCATGTTGCTTTGGATGATTCAGTTCCTAATAAGTTTATTTGTGGCCTTGCTTATGACTTACGATTATCGCTATTAGTGTTGTACTCTATCTGGAAATAGGCTTTTTAGTCAACCAAGGGACCATTTACAATCGAGACTAGCTTTTGGATTTTCAAATTGCATCTCCTTAGGTGTTAAGTGGAGCAGAAAGGAGACAATATCACCGAGCATAATTTGGATATCAAAAAACAAAGAAACATTTTAAAAGTATTATTAGGAACTTTTATGACTATAGTTCATTGAACCATATTGAGAGATTAGTGTGGATGACACGGTTAAATTTATAAGGTTTATGTTTTGGGCAGGGAAATCGCACTAACGTGTTACCTGCTAAGATGCGGGAATCCTATCCAAACAGAGTTTGCAACACGTTATAAGCTACAAGCAAGTGGTAAAGCAAAATAAAAGACAAGAAGATAATAGCTGAATAATGGTGGGATTTGTATTATGATTCAGAACGTAAATGAATATTTTGAGAACAAAAGAATGTTTGAAATAAAACGACTAGATAGAATGGACTTGAGCTCTTGCAAGTGATTTCGAGTATGAATGTTCATGTCTCCCTTTCATCCTTGCCTCATCCTTATTTATAGCTTCCTTCTCCACTTCGACCGCTGGCTAAAACGTCTGGCAAATCCCGAAGATCTCGCCCTCGTCGTTAATGAGGTAGTCGTTGAATGGTGATCATGGGATCCGAGATTTCAGCCTCGCTTTGACTGCTTCATCGACCTTCCCTTCTATTAAATTACTAGGGCCAATTGTTCTGGGCTTGCAACGCTTCTTTTGGGCTGGATTTCGGAGAGGCCCAACAATACCCCCTCAAAAACCCGGGAAAATTCCCTCCACCGCTTTCCTAGGTTTTTTGATTTTGTAACTCGGAAGTTGTAGCGATTAAAGACGCGTCCAATCAATCCTTATTTATAGCAGTCATGATGATCTTCCAAGACTTCAACTGTGCTTTCTGGTGTCCAGGTACGTCTCCTTCCTCTCCATCTTTCATCTCCTCCCTTTTCAATTATGGCGACTTCTAGTTCTTCTCCAAAACACTCTCTCTACTGTCTCGAAACTGCCATTCCTCCTTCCCTTACTTTTTCCAGAATTCTCACCCCATACCATCAGAGGGATAGTACCTCGGAAGATCCCCATATCTTCGCCTTCTCTGCGAGCTTCCCTTCTCATGCGGAAATTTTCTCTCCTCCTCCCGGTATCTGTGCAGATTTTTATGCCGACAACTGGGTGTGCTTGTACGAGTACCCCTTTCGTATCGGCCATCGTTTTCCTTTTTCCCCACTAGTCGTCGATTTCCTTACCACTCTTAATGTGTCCCCTGGGCAACTACTTCCTCAAGTTTGGAGGCTCTTGTTATCTGTTGACCAATTGTGTTCCTCTCATGGTCTTCCTTTCAAAGCTGCTGACTTTTTCCTGAATTATCGCCTTTCCAAAGGTGGTCCTGGTCGTTTGACCTTGAAAACCTTTACAAATAAGTCTGACCTAAATTTAAACATATCAAAGTCTGACCGGGGTTGGGCTGATAAGTTCTTCTTTGTAAAGCTATCTTCTTTGGGAGTCGATACGTCTTTTCTGAAAACTCGATGGCGTCCAACAGGTAGTGTTTCCCTCTTGTACTCGTTACTCTTTTTTCAAGTCTGACCACTGGTTATCTTTTGTGCAGAGAGTCTTGTAACTCCTCAACCTCGCAAGGTGTCATCCCAGGTTATTTCCCATATAGAGGCCTTATCGCTGAAAGATAGATCCTACTCCAAACTGGTGAAAGCGTGCTTCACAGACCCTGAAGACACCGAGATGTCGAGTAAGTTCTCTTTTCATTCTGTTCCTTTTTTTGACGCCTTTGTTGTCCATTAACCCCGTTATTTTCATGTTGCTAGGTTCCAGAACTACCAGATCCACTGTCGCGTTATCTACCTTAGAAAGAGTTGAGGCTAGGAAGAAAAGGAAAGCGGAGACAGCTTCTACCGCATATACGTCTTTGGTGGTGGCTCTTCCTCCAAAAACTGCAGGCGATGCTCCAAAGGTTTCTTTGTTAAAGAAAAACACTTCCTCCCGCATGACTGATCTTCCCAGCACCATGATGTCTCTAGACATGGATGCGAAGAAGTGCCTGAGGTCTTTGATGCCTCTTCAAGTGGATTGTCTCCAGGGTTCAGGTCACCGGTCCACTTTACCAGAATTCTTTAGCGAGATACTAGCAGCTCAGTGGCAGGTATCTTGTTCAGCAACTTTCTTTTCAAGTCTATATTACTTCAATGCGTCTTGATTTCTGATAGCTTGTTACGTGTTTTCTAGGGTTTTCAACTTTCACTCTCTGCTTTCGAGGCTTTTAAGGACTTGCTAGATCAACTAGCTCAGAGCAAAATCAGCCTTCAACTTGAAAAAGACAGAAGTACCATTCTGGGGCATGAGAAAAATGCTCTAGAGAAGAAAGTGCGTGAGCTGTCGGCCAACCTCGAAAAGGCATCAAAGGAGTCCAAAGAATGGAAGGAAAAATTTGAGATTTCTTCAAGTAGGGAAGCTGCTTTTGCTAAGGAAGTCGAGGACACCGCGGACTATTGGTCGTGCCGAGCTCGGGTGGAGATGATGGAGGAGTTCGCAGCAGGGAAGCACACCTCCTTGGATGCAGTGAAGGAAAGGGAGTTGTTCGAGAGCTTGTTCTGTGATGAAGTGATTGAAGCTAAGAAATCCTTGGTCGTCGACGACATTGCTTCTGTTGCCAAGGAGGTGGCTCAAGTGGAAATGGAGAACCAGAAGTCAGCCGAAGGAGTTTCCAAGGAATGATTTCCCCTTGTTTCTTTTTATCTCTTTAAACATTTCTCTAGCCCCAGTATGTTGGGGTTTAAACACTCTATTTTGTATGGCCGCTTATTTTAGGGTCTTAGTGTGGACAATTTCTACCCCTTGTTGGTTTTTAGGGGTTTATGCTATTAATGATGCTTTTGTTTTATGTTTTTGGATCTGTTTTTCTTTGTCTTTTTTGCAGGTGAAACAGGTTTGCCACTGAAGAATGAAGATCAACGTGTTGTGAGAAGTTTGGTTTTATTGATAGATTTCTCGTTGTAATAGCGCTTTTTATGTAAGATGCTGAGAGAGAGAAAATAATGTATTTATTAGAATGTAAATACTTGTAATTTATAAAGTTGTGAATCGAGTTACAAACATTTTGCGAAACTCTTCTTGCTCTAGAGTTTGTGTTACGCATTCTCATCTCTTGCATCTCTTGACTAGTCGTTATGTGCACAACGTTGCCTGATCATAAGGCGAGGGCCTATGTTTTGGCCTGTAACGTCACAAGGCGTCCCTTGATAGTTTTTATATAATCGTTGTTGTTTTCATGTGTGTATGAAGATGTAACAATATAATGTAAAAAAGAGAGAAGTATGTGATGTATACCTTATTTTGACTTTGCATGTTCTAAAAATGATATAGCTTCAAATTCATCGCGTTCCAGCTTCTAGGGACCGTCTTCCCATCACATGATATCAACTCATAGGCTCCTTGTCCTACGATCTTCGTGATTTGATAAGGTCCTTCCCAATTGGCTCCTAACTTGTCAGCATTTAATTCTTGCATGTTTTAAAAGACTTTCCTCAATACCCAATCTCCCACTTGAAACGCCTTTGCATTAACACGTTTGTTGTAACTCCGAGCTACCCCCTGTCTATATGCCGCCATGCGAACTGATGCTTCATCTCGTAACTCGTCAACCATGTCCAGATGATGTAACAAGTTAGGTAGATTTGACTCCTCGGTAGTAAGTCCATATCGAACTGTGGGCAAAGTTACTTCTACCGGTAACACGGCTTTGCATCCATAGACCAAGGAAAAAGGCGTATGGCCTGTAGCAGTCTTAGGAGTCGTTCGATCTGACCACAGAATAAGGGGTAACTCATCGGCCCATCTTCCCTTTGCCTCCTTGAGACGCTTCTTCAAGTTATTGATGATTACTTTATTGCTTGCTTCTGCCTGACCATTGGCTTGAGGATAACGTGGTGTCGACATCACCAACTAAATGTTGTATTGTTGGCAAAATGATCTCATCTTGTCGCTGATGAATTGGGATCCGTTGTCGCACACTATGGTGGATGGTATTCCAAACCTACTCAGGATATTTCTTGATGCGACCATGCCTAGGGTCAGACACAGTTACGACTAGTCCTAGGCGCCCGAAACCATGGCGTCCCCCTTGGATTAGGACTTAAGCTTATTTTATGTATTTTCCTATTTTTAGCATATTTCTATTTATGTCTTTCCTGTTTTGGTTGTTGTTACTTTTAGTATTGTCTATTTATGGTTTATGGGCTTTTGGACGTTGGGCCTTTGCTTGCATGCAAACCCTAGTCCACTAAGCCTTGTTTTTTGCTAGGGTTTTGGAGCTCCTCTATATAAAGGAGTCTCCTCTATTGTATTTCTTACGCTTTGAATGAACTATCGTTATGCTGTCGAGATTACTCCAGAACTAATTCTAAAAGGCGTCGACCCAAATTCTCTTCTCATCCCATACTCTTCCGATTTCCCTCAAAAGAGATCACCTCCTTAATCCTTTCACTTCTTCTCTACCCAGTCTAGTCGTTAAATCGGCTCAAACCTATCAAAACCGACGTGAGAAAGGCCATTTACGAGTCCAAGATCGATCCTTCGTGAATCCTTCAACGGGGTTCACATCAATTGGTATCAGAGCCTCGGGATTGCGTATGTCTCACGTCTTGTAAGTCATTCGAACCTTTGATCACGCAATTATCATATACATTCCATCGATTTGGCTCGATCTATCCTTAAAAAAAAGAAAATACAAAAAAAATTTGCTAGCCGAAACCTGTTTGGATAAGTAAATCTTGTCCGACCTTTTTCCAAAAAAAAAATTAAAAAAAAATTCTTGCCCTAATTCGATTGTGGTGTGATTGAATTAATTTACTTGCATGTCCTGCGTCCTGCATTTCCTATTCTTAAATGCATGTAATTGATTGAGTTGAAGATCCTATCCGGTTGATTTATCCGTTTGCTCCACGTATATCTTTGCTTCCTTGTGTAAAAAGATATTGTTGTTTGGCAATAATTAATTAATCTTTTTTGGATAGTGAGATCTTATCTCCTTGATTGCCTAATATCAGATTTGTGGACTTGCCATATTGTACCTTATCTTGCCACTTTATTAGATATGTGCATGATCTACTTATGCCATTTACGTGACTAATTTACTTAATCACGTTTCTTGATCTGCTTACCCAAATTTCAAAATCCCATGCAGACACTACTTAACCTTATTTTATTTCCATCCCACATAGCCACGCCAATCTTGACATATCTTGTTTGTTAATTCAAATACTTATTTAGGAGATCTTAGTTTTTTTTTTTTGGCCTACAGTGAACCGCCGAAAAAAAAAATCCGGCTGTACAACCAAAAAAAAAAGAAAAGAAAAAAACAGCCTCGGTAATTTTAAAAAAAAAAGAGAAAGGGAGGCTAATTCTTGTGTTTGATCTTTTGCATGCAAATTTTTTTGGTTGAAAAGCTTGTCTTGCAAGTTGTTTAATTCTAACACCATATATCGTATTTAGCCTTAAGTCGTCCTCTCGACAAGCCAAATTAGCCTTGACCATGCGTGTTCAATTGTTTGGGTGCTTATATTGATAGTGAGTCTTTATACTATTGGTTCGCTTTTACTAGCGTCTAGTCATGTCTCATACAGGACTTCAACGAAGACGCTTTGCCGGGTATGATGACCCCGGGGCGTTTTTGGATTGGGCAAAGCACATGGCCAAGTACTTCAACCAACGAGACTACAACAGATTTGAGCGTTTCGACATCGCCATTGGTTGCTTCACTAGCTATGCTCGGGATTGGTTTGATCGTTTGGAAGATGACCGGTGGTCTAGGAAGCGACACCCAATTGAGACATGGGCCCATCTTATGGTCCACATGGCTCGACATTTTGCCCCCAATGTCGACGAACAGTCATTCTCCAAGCATATCGTAGATCTCACCAAGGGTCGCGTGACATCGACACCATTGCCCGTGGTCGCGTCGCGGCAGCCCATGCCTAACGCGTCCAATAGCGTGCCGATCGTGCTACCCTTGGTCGTGGTCGAGGCCACTAGAGCGCCCGCCGATCATGTTCCCATGGCCGCACAACCCATGGTCGAGGTCGAGGCCAACATGGAGCCGACCGCGCCTATTGTCCCGCCCATGACTGCGCCTCATGTGCTCTTGATCGAGGCCACCGAGGAGCCAACCCCAACCATTGGCACGCTCATGACTTTTCCATCCATGGACACGGTCATGGACGCCGAGGAGCCAGCCATGCCCACGGTAGAGCCCATCCTCAACCCTTATGTGCCCATCTTTGCGCCGATGCCTTCTTCGACGCCGGACCAGCCACTTCCCACGCCCTTCCATTTGTTGTCCGACATCGAGTCCGAGATCGACCTTGAGCCTACATTGACACCATACATATTGATTTTTGAGAAGATCGCCCTTCTCTACATCACCTCGACGCGAGGACGCGTCGAATCTAAGGGAGGGAGGATGATGCGACCATGCCTAGGCTCAGAAACAGTTACGACTAGTCCTAGGCGCCCGAAACCATGGCGTCCCCCTTGGATTAGGACTTAAGCTTATTTTTATGTATTTTCCTATTTTTAGCATATTTCTATTTATGTCTTTCCTGTTTTGGTTGTTGTTACTTTTAGTATTGTCTATTTATGGTTTATGGGCTTTTGGACGTTGGGCCTTTGCTTGCATGCAAACCCTAGTCCACTAAGCCTTGTTTCTTGCTAGGGTTTTGGAGCTCCTCTATATAAAGGAGTCTCCTCTATTGTATTTCTTACGCTTTGAATAAACTATCGTTATGCTGTCGAGATTACTCCAGAACTAATTCTAAAAGGTGTCGACCCAAATTCTCTTCTCATCCCATACTCTTCCGATTTCCCTCAAAAGAGATCACCTCCTTAATCCTTTCACTTCTTCTCTACCCAGTATAGTCGTTAAATCGGCTCAAACCTATCAAAACCGATGTGAGAAAGGCCATTTACGAGTCCAAGATCGATCCTTCGTGAATCCTTCAACGGGGTTCACATCATTTCTCTTTATGAAAGAAATGACCTGAGTGTCTTTGACTTCTTTGAAGGCTTCGGCTTCAATCCATTTAGAGAAGTAGTCGGTCATTGCTAAGATGTAGACGCGTTGTCCTGAAGCTAGAGGGAGCTTTCCCACGATGTCCATTCCCCATTTCATGAATGGCCAAGGGGAAGTTATGGGATGTAGCAACTCCGAGGGTTGATGTGGTATAGGTCCATGACGCTGGCACGCGTCACATTTGCGGGCGAACTCCACTGCGTCTTTGTTCATGGTAGGCCAGTAATAACTCATCTGGCTCGCCTTCCTTGCCAAGTTGCGACCCCCTGTATGATTTCCACATTCTCCATCGTGTATTTCTTGTAACACCTTTTGTACCTCTTCCTCCTTTACGCATCGGGCGTACATTCCTGACGACATCCACTTGAACAGAATGTTATTCTTAATAGCGAAAGTGGAAACTTTTACCTTAAGTCGTCGGGCTTCTTCTTTATCATCTGGTAGGACTCCATCTCGTAACCACCTTAAGTAAGGAGTTACCCACGAAGCATCTTCATCGGAATCTCAAATCTCGAACATATCTGCTTCTTTGATTATGGATGGCGCATCAAGGTACACAAAAGGTATCTTGTCGTACTCTCTTGGGTCGATTGCGGATCCAAGGTTGGCTAAAGCGTTTGCTTGCGTGTTAGCATCCCGAGGAACTTGCTTTATCTCAAAAGGCTTGAAATGTTTTATGATTTCTTGAACCTTTTCTAAGTATGCCTTCATCTTTGAATCCCTGGCAGTATATGAGTTCGTAACTTGATTTACAATAAGTAACGAATCACAAATTACCTCAATTTCTTGCACGTTCAAGTCTTTAGCAACAAGTAACCCTGTTATAAGCGCCTCATATTCTGCTTGATTGTTAGTGGCTTTGAATGTACATCGAACAGCCTGGGCTATCCTATCCCCCTGTGGTGACTTCAGGACTACCCCCAGTCCTACGCCTACTTGATTTGATGCTCCATCTGTATGCATCAACCACTTGCCGTTACCTGTTACATGTAACACATCTTGATCCTCTTGTTCCAAAGTGGTAGGAGTGAAGTCGACCATAAAATCCGCCAAGGCTTGAGACTTCATCGTTGTTCTTGGCTCGTAAGTGATGTCGTAACCATTTAAGTGGATCAACCATCTTGTTAATCGACCTGACAATTCTGGCTTTGACATGATACTCTTTATTGGATAGTTAGTCCTCACGATGATAGAATGACTTTCAAAATAAGGACGTAACTTTATTGAAGCCATTACCAAAGATAATACAAGTTTCTCCATGGGTGAATACCTGGTTTCCGCATCAAGCAAGGTTTTACTTACGTAGTAAATGGGCAATTGGTCTCCATTCTCCTCTCAGATCAAGACGGCGCTCACTGCTACCTCAGTCACAGCCAAGTACACATATAACTTCTCATCTGGCTTGGGTTTGGAAAGCACCTGCGGGTTAGATAAATATTTTTTCAACTCTTTGAAAGCTTCTTCATGTGCTTCCGTCCATTCAAATGACTTGTTCTTCTTCAAGACATCGTAGAACAACTTGTTTCTGTCCGAGGATCGAGATATGAATCGGTTCAATGCAGCTACTCACCCTGTTAATTTTTAGACGTCTTTGACGCATTTTGGTGATTGTAGCTCCATTATGGCCTTGATCTGGTCTGGACTCGCCTCGTTTCCTCTTTGCGTTACTATGTATCCGAGGAACTTCCCTGATGTTACTCCGAAAGAGCATTTGGTTGGATTCAGTTTCATTTTGTAGCTTCGTAGGATCTGGAACGCGTCCTTCAAGTGGGTAATATGGTCCTTCGCTTTCAACGACTTGACTAGCATGTCGTCAATGTACACTTCCATTGTATCCCCCAATTTTTTCTGAAACATCTTATTAACCAATCTCTAATAAGTAGCACCTGTGTTTTTTAACCCGAAGGGCATAACTTTGTAACAATAAGTTCCTTGATTGGTTACGAATGCGGTTTTTTCTTGATCGTCGGGATGCATCATTATCTGATGGTATCCACTAAACGCATCCATGAAAGTTAAAAGCTCATGCCCCGCTGTTGCATCCACCATTGCATCGATATGAGGCAAAGGGAACGAATCTTTAGGGCATGCCTTGTTTAAATCGGTAAAATCCACACAAACACGCCACTTACCGTTTTTCTTTTTTACGACTACCACATTCGCAAGCCAATCAGGATATTTTACCTCTCTAATTTTTCCAGACTCAAGCAAGGATTTTACCTCATCGTTGATTACCTGATTCCGTTCGGGTGCAAATTTACGCCTTTTCTGCTTCACTGGTGGCACCTTCTTATTGACATTGAGGGCATGTGTGATCACGTTAGGATCAATGCCCACCATATCCTCGTTTGACCACGCAAAGCAATCACTGTAGGACCGTAGAAACTCCACTAATTGTTTACGTAAAGTTGGCTCCAAGTCTGCTCCTATTTTAATTTTCCTTGACGGATCAAGTGGATCGAAAGCTACTTCTTCAAGTTTTGGCGTCTCAGGCTTTACGTAGTAAGTGGTGTTCTACAATCCTTTAATTGCTAGTCTGACGACTTATTCCCCATTTCAAGTTGTAAGTTCTTAGAAGTCGTTGCTCTCATCGTCACGGAGTAGCATTCCTTTGCTAATTTTTGTTCCCCCTTGATTTCTTGAACTCCCCATGGCGTCGGGAACTTCACACATTGATGGTAAGTGGAAGGGATTGCCCTCATCCCATGGATCCATGGCCTGCCCAAAATGAAATTAAAGGGTGAAGAGCAATCAAGTACTTGAAATTTTACCTGGTAGTTTATTCCTCCTGCGATGGTTGGTAAGAATATTTCTCCCAACGTGTTGCGCGACTCGCCACTGAAACCTACTAAAGTCGTAGATTTCTTGACAATGTCATCCATCCCAAGACCTAAACTATACAAGGCATCCAACATGAGCAAGTTAGTGGAGCTTCCATTATCAACTAATATTCGTTTAACAAGAAAGTTGGCTATCGTTAAAGAAGTTATTAGACAGTCATGGTGAACTTCCTCTTCTTTGACATCGTCGAAGGTAATTGGCATCACATCGAGACCCGTTCGCGAAGGAGCTTTGGGACATTCTCTCCTAGTGTCCCTTGCGATTCTTTTAGCTGCGGAATACGTTATGCCACAAATTTCTGATCCCCCGGTGATGACGTTAATTACTCCGGTGTGCTTCAGAGGTGGAGGAGGACTAGCTTTCCCTTTGTTGCGTTCTAACTGCTCCTTCGCTTTTTCTGATATTAAATCCTTAAGATACCCCCTGCGCAATAATTCGCTCACCTCCTTCCGCAACGCGATACATTCGTCCGTTCGGTGACCATGATCGAAGTGGAATTCACACCATCTAGACTTGTCTTTCTGATGCGAGGGCACATTACTCTTTCGAGGCCATTTGATAGCATCCCCCATGCTGTTGAGAGTTTGAACTACCTCCGTTGCGTCTACACAGAAGTTGTAATGGGAAAGTCTGGGAGGCAGCCTAGGACTTTCATATCTTTCACCTGGCCTGGCAAATGTTGTATTGACGGTTGTTTTGGCAGGGGGTGCAGTGGAATATGGAGCATATCTAGATTCTCGCCTTCCTTGTCTTCGGTCTGGCCGGTGAGGGCTGATTGCTTTTTCAACAAAGAGATCGTCTTCCTCCAATCGCACATGTGCTAACGCCTTCACCTGCACTTCATCGAAATTTGAACAAGGATATTTAGTTAACTCACGATACAACTCAGGATTACAAATCGATATGCCCCTTCAGAATGCTTCCATGGCTGTAGCGGCATCGCATCCCTCAATTGTCACTAGTTCCTCATTGTAACGGTTGAGGAAGATCTTCAAAGATTCACCCGGTTTTTGAATAATGTGGTATAAGTCGCTCGATCGTTTCTTAACATGTCGACTGCTTGCAAATCTCATCCTGAACTTGTCAATCAACTCAATAAAAGATGAAATACTTCCAAGAGGTAAATGCGAATGCCAATTGAGTGTGGGTCCGGATAACATGTTCTCGAACCAACGGCACATAATAATCTCTATCATATCAAAAGGGATTGTGCTAATGTCCATAGCCTGCTTGAATGCAGCTATGTTTTGATCAGGATCTGTTACCCCTTCGTACTTGGGTACGTCGGGGACGTGATATTTTCAGGAAATGTCGACTCTTGTGATAGCGGGCACGAAGGAAGAGTCGGTGTAGCCATCCCTTCTTTCCATTGCTATCGGTTGAGGTGCCCCTGGGACCTGAGTGATCCGGTCCTCTAGAGCTTTGAGGCGTTCCCGTAATTGGGAAACCTCAGCGTCTTCCCATACCGCCCTTAATGAATTACCATTTACCTGATACCCAGTTACTGGTCTGACGACATCAGGTGTTGCGAGGCTTGGATCATCCATGTCCCGTCTCGGTTCGAGTCCGAGTAGCGGCACAGCCTTTTAAAAATTCGAAAAGGTCGAGTGTTTGGATGAGAAGGCTATGCAGCAAGCGGAGTTGTACCGAAAAAGAAATTTCGTGCGGTCGGGTGGGAGTTGATTGTACTTGAGATCGAAGCAGATTGCGTTCATTAGTCAGAGTTTCAATTTGCTTTTCATATACCTCGGTGGATTTAGCGTTAGCCTCCTTCTGGCTTTCCAGGTCCTTTTGAAGGGCGATCATTGTTGCACGGAGCTCCATGATGACATCAGAATCGCCTCCTCCTACTCCTCGTTCTTCGGAAGTACCAGGGTTGCCGTTGGTGTTCCCGGAACCTTGTTCAACTCCATCTACGTTCCCAGCTCCATCTACGTTCCCAGCTCCATCATTGTTTCCAACTCCATCATTGTTTCCAGCGCCATGGTTATTTGCTTCTTCATTGATCTCGTGATTTTCAGGATTTCCTACATGACTATGAGTAGTTTGAATTCCTTCCATCTCGTTTGATAGAATCTGTAGCTCCTTTAGCGTGGCTTCTTTTTGGCTAGGGCCCCACGGTGGGCACCAATTATTTTAGGCAAGGAAATCGCACTAACACGTTACCTGCTAAGATGGGGGAATCCTAACCAAACAGAGTTTGCAACACGTTATAAGCTACAAGCAAGTGGTAAAGCAAAATAAAAGACAAGAAGATAATAGCTGAATAATGGTGGGATTTGTATTATGATTCAGATCGTAAATGAATATTTTGCAAACAAAAGAATGTTTGAAATAAAATGACTAGACAGAATGGACTTGAGCTCTTGCAAGTGATTTCGAGTATGAGTGTTCATGTCTCCCTTTCATCCTTGCCTCATCCTTATTTATAGCTTCCTTCTCCACTTCGACCGTTGGCTGAAACATCTGGCAAATCCCGAAGATCTCGCCTCCATCGTTAATGAGGTAGCCATTGAATGGTGATCATGGGATCCGAGATTTCAGCCTCGCTTTGACTGCTTCATCAACCTTCCCTTCTATTAAATTACTCGGGCCAATTGTTCTGGGCTTGCAACGCTTCTTTTGGGCTGAATTTCGGAGAGGCCCAACAGTTTATATTAAGATTGCCTATTGGAATGTTCCAGGTATGGGGAGAATAAAAATTGGACTCATATTGAAACTTTTAGTTAAATTAATCACATTAACATTATGACCATCATGGAAACAAAGACGGAAAACCCACCATCTGAGATATGTTGGAGAAAGCAGGGTTTGACAACATTATAGTGTCACCGGCTAGGGCCTGATCTGGTAATTTATGTGTGTTATGCAGGCCCATCCATTGGGCTGTGCAAAAAGCCCAATGGAACAGGGCCCCCAATTTTTAGACGCCCCCATATTTTTTTAATGTATATATATTATTATTAGTTATGTATAAAATCGGTATTAGGATATTAACTATCATTCTATCAATGTTGATTTCTTTCTGTCCTTTTCCAAAAAAAGGCCCTTCATCTTCTCCATTACTCTCCCACGTTAGAGATTTTCTTCTCCCAATATGTCAATTAATGGAGCAATCAACGCCCCTCTTTCCATTTTTTCTTTTCAAACTTCTCTATTTATCTTGTTGCAAACTCTTAGCCTCACCCTGCACACTCAAACTTCTTGCAATTCCCCCCTCCCCCCCCCCCCCCCCCCTTCCAATTTTCTTCCATTGATTTTACTCTTTATACAACTACCAAAGTAACTTTGTCAAGAATTAAGCATCTTTGCTTTGCAATTGGAACCAGGTAAAGGGTAAGATGATTTTAATTTTGATTTTGATTTTTCAATTTTAAATTTAGAGGATTAAGAATTTTAAAGTTGAACTTCGGAATATGGGTTAATTTAGTATTTGATTTTAAATTTTAGAAGATGAAAGATTAAAGGATCGAATTCTCTTGTTTAATTGTGTGAAAAATAAGTACATTGCATCTAATCTAGTGATCATGTTCTCTATATCAACATTGTACAATACATAGATGAATCATCAGGATTCAGGATCGATTATTAGATCAATGTGTTTGGACTTAGGAGTTAATAAGTAGGATTAATCTAATTAATTTTGCATCTTACTTAGTTACTTGTATAATGTATATATAATTGATTAATTTAACTTGACCAAAAAATAATTAATTAGTTTAAGGTAAATTTGTGCTAGGAGTTCAACTTATTTTTGTTTACTTTATTACAAATTGAATACTTAGATTCAATATATGGTTTATGTTTATGAAGAATGTTTCTTTTCAAGTGAATGGGTACACTAATTTCAAATGTACTACATATTTGAAATATAATGATACTTTTTATGGTTTATGTTTATGAAATATGAATCGTATTAGTAGTATTATATTCAGTATAAATTATTATTTTTTACTTGTACGATTTATGTCTTTTTATGAGGGCCTCGTTTTCGTTTTCGAACAAGTCCCCCAAAATACATTGGACAGCCCTGGTGTTTCAAAATAAATCACTTGAATTACGATCCGAAATAATCATGTTTCATTGCATTCCTTTTTTTCAAATCTACAAATTTCGATTGAAATGTTGATTATCTTTGTAATGCCCCCCCCCACGTGAAAATGAGAAAACAACTTTTTAGGAAGAACTAAGTACTTAAATTAGGAATCCGGCTTTGCTATGTGTTGTCATGGGTGATTTTAATGACCTATTACTATCCTCAGATAAATTTGGAGGAAATGAACCATGTAATATGGGATTCAATCGACTACAACAATTTCTTGATTAATGTGATATGGTTAATGTTGTAAGGCCCAAGCCTTTAGAAGCGCTATCACATACCAACCCGAGGACTTCCCAAGAGGTCACCCATCCTGGTACTACTCTCACCCCTGCACGCTTAACTTCAGAGTTCTTTTTCCTTACTCGAACCCTGAAAAAGAAGAGCTCTTGTTGACATGGGGAGCACCTCAATCCCTTATAAATTATCAGGGTGTTACAATCTGTCCAACTTAAACATTTGACGTCCGCGTTGAGGCCCAAGCACCACCCTTTGGGTAGAGTGACCGCCCTCCAGGCCAAGCCAACTCGTAACCAAGAGTCATCTCTGATACCATTTATAAGGCCCAAGCCTTTAGAAGCGCTATCCCATGCCAACCCGAGGACTTCCCAAGAGGTCACCCATCCTAGAACTACTCTCGCCATTGCATGCTAAACTTTAGAGCTCTTTATCGTCACTCGAATCCTGAAAAGGAAGAGCTCTTGTTGATATGGGGAGTACCTCAAGTTTATAAAGGTTGACTATTTAAATATGAAAAAATGTGGATGAAAGGGAAAGACTTTGCCAATATAGTTAGACAAGCTAGGAGATTGCATGGATCGGGATCCCACATGTATAATTTGGTTCAGAAACCCCGTCTACTTAATTTCAAGATTAAAGTGTGGAATAATTACACCTTTGGAAATATATTCCCTCAATTAGAGGAAATAGAAGCACAACTCATCGGCCTACAACAGATTCCCAAGACTACACGTTATCAAGAGGAAATTCAACAACAATGTCGGTTAATGGCAAAGAAAGAACAACTTATAAACTTCCATAAAATGTATTGGGATCAGAAATCAAAGACTAAATATGTCAAATATGTTGATTCTAACAATGCCTTTTTCACCGATGTGCGACAAGAAGAAGGAATCTTAGAAGAATTAAATCTATTCTAGCATCGAATGGAACTTTCCTTGTGGGCGAGGAAAATGTACGACGAGAAATAAGAATAGAATTTACACATCGATTCCTTAAGCAACCCATAAATATTAATATTTTATAAAACCAGTTGGAATTGATTCAAACTAAGATCACAGTTGAGGATAATGCAAAACTCACACATGAAGTATCCAACATAGAAATCTGGAATATTGTCTTTAGTCTTGGGGGAAACAAATCGTCGGGTCTCGATGGAATGATTGTCGAATTCTATCAAAAGTATTGAAATATTGATGGTCCCTCTATTATTAAAGTAGTAAAGGCATCCTTTGTGTATGGCTTCCTTCTCAAAGAAATCAATCATACCTTTATTACATTGATGCCAAAATATGATAATCCTTCAACCATAAATCAATACTGATCCATAAGCCTATGCTCCACTATTTACAAGATCATAGCTAAATATTGGCAAATTGTTTAAAAAGTATCCTCCCAAAGATAATTCAACCTTTACAAGGGGCTTTTGTATCAAATTGTGCTATTTAAGACAATGTCTTCATCGTGCATGTAATTTTCCATACGTTCCGTCAAAGAAAAGGTACATTTGGATGGACGACAAGTAAATTAGACATGGAAAAAACATACGATAGAGTAGATTAGCAATTTCTGTTTACATTCCTTGAGAAGTTTGGGTTTAGTATGACGTTCATAAAATGGGTTAAAGAATGTGTGCAAACATTCTACTTTTAAGTCATGGTAAACAATGCAACGATGAATATATTCATGCTAGAGAGAGGATTAAGACAAGGTGCCTTTTGTCTCCCCTCCTATTTATAATCGGTGATGAACTTCTTGCCCATCGTCTACAAAAAGAGTGTATGGATCCATCTAAAAGTGTTTGTTTTCTTGTTGTTAGAGGAGAAGCAAAAGTTTGTTCCTTTCTTTTGCAAATGACATCATTATATTTAGCCCCGCCACTGCTACGACATTTAGAAAAATTAAGTCAATTCTAGAGGACTATTGTGCATTTTCTGGGCAAAAGGTGAATTTCCATAAATCTGCTTTCCAGACGACTAAAGGCATTCCTGCTAACGTAAAATGATCCCTCCAACAAGAAATCAATATCCCTTACTCTAGTGCGCTAGAAAAACACCTAGGATGTCCCATTATTAACTCTCGTGTAACTAGATCGACTTTCGAGTCGGTGACTCATTCCGTCGATTAACAACTAACTAAATGGAAGGAGAATTTTCTTTCCCGGGTAGGAAGAACCACTCTTATTAAGACTACGCTAGCAACCAAACCGTATTATAGGATGTAGAACTTCATGCTCCCTCAAGGGACTTTAAATGAACTAGACTCTATTTGTCGCAAATTCTTTTGGAATAAACCTAGTGGTCATGTTCCTCGGGTGGGTTGGGATAAGATTTGTAAGTCCAAGAAAAAAGGGGGCCTTGGATTGTGGAAAGCTAAGCATATGAACAAAGATCTACAAATGCAGTTAATGTGGAAGATTCTTATTGAACCAAATAATGTCTCACTCTACAACCATCAAAACCACCAACACTGAGTCCTAATTCCCGAATAGGGGTCAGACTAAGATCGGCTAGGTAGTGACTTTTTGTGGAGCTTACAAATGAAGGCTTCAGGCTCAAATTGGCTTCAAACAAAGGATAATGAATAGGGTAGGCAAAAAGAGAGGATAAAAAGTAGTTCAAAAGAATATAAGTTCTCTATCATTTGATTTCACATGCAATGAACTAATATCTCATATTCGATTTCAAGAAATAGATAACCATATTAATGTCACAAGATAATATGCATAAGGAGAGTAAATCACACAAGAAAAGAAGAGGGATTTTTTATGTTCTCCCTATAAGATCAAAAACAACTCACTAGGTAGCAATTTTTGTTGGATTTTAGTCACTTCTACCTAAGATCATATGTGCTCAATTTCATCACAAGCTAATTCTACATCAAAAAATAACTTCAATAGACTTAGGCTAAACTTTCCAAACATGCCATAGGAATTACTTGATCAAGTCAGTCAAAGCAACATAATAGGACATCTAAGTGAAGCATAATCCATCCAAAAACAAACAACACAAAGAAAAACAAAAAACACAAAAACAGAGTTTTCTTTTTCCCCCACCCATATTTAAACAAAATAGTGTCCTCACTGAAAAAGACATAAAAATAAAAAGGGAGAAGAAAAAGGAACTCACAAAACAAACTTGAAGTTGCTGAAACGATCAATCAATGAGGAGGTTGTGGAGGGTAGAACGGGTTGTCTGGATACATATCCGTCATCCACTGCAGATGAGTATGCTGGCCAGTTGTCAGCATACTCATCTAAGCACAAAGATCCTCATAAGAAGGAGGTGGTGGATCAGATCTACTGGTGCTCGCTCCTTCAGCATAAGACTGATGGCCTTTGTAGGGCGCCTCATCTCGGTAGTACTGTCGGTGGCTCCCAAATCTTCCAAACAGAGCCGGCGTAGGAACAACTAATTCGGTAGGGTTTTTGGATTTTCCTTCGTTTCCTCTTATCAGCAAGGCCTTGTTAACGACCCTAGATGCCTCGAGAACGACCCTTTTAATGTCCATGTGTTTTTGTGTGTTATGTGTCTTTTTATTATGGTTTGCATATTTTGTAAAAAGTATGGAAACTACGCTAGTTTTGTGTTTTTGTGTAGGTTTTGTGGCGGATTTGGAGCATTTGAGGACATTCAAAGAGAGAAGCATCCTAAGAGGAGGAAGAGAAGAAGGCATTAGAAGAAATCCCAAGAAGTCCAAGAAAAAGATGAAGAATAAAAGGAGAACAAGTCCAAGACAAGGCTCGTTATCGACCTTCCATGGGTCGGTACCGAGGCCTTCAAGAGTAAAATTCCAGTGTCCTACCGACCCTGACGGGGTCGTGATCGAGGTCCCCATGTCGGTAGGACGTGACCGACTTAGTGCAATTAATGATATTATTCCGAGATCTTTTATGTTTAGAAGTTTTTATCTTTAAGGAAACTTTTTAGATAGATCCTTTAGTATAAATACCCTTGTTTAGACAAGTTTTAAGGTCTCTCTCTCTAGTTTTTAGTTTTTTTTTGGACGTGCGGTTTTAAGATTGATAGACAAGATTGTTACGTGGAGCGCAAGGAAGAGGATTGTTTGAGATTTCTTGTGTTCTAAGTTTGTGTTGAAGACAAGTTTGTGTTTTGAGTTCAAGTAAGTTTTTAATTCAATTCAAGTATGTTTTCTTTCAATCTTTTTTTTTTGTTCTTTCTCCACCATGAGTGAGTAGTTTTCTTGTTCTAGGGTTGGGGTTAAAACCCAACATAGTTGTGCATGAATGCTAATATGATTGAATGAATTGATTGTCTTTTATCTATTTTTTCTACTTGTTTGTGCTTATGCTTTGATGAAAGTTGAAGTAGACTTGATCGAAAGAGAAAGTTGTGAGATTGAATAGATATAAAGTTTGAGACGAAAGTTGAGAACTTTAATTAGATCAAAATAAGTAGATTAAGTGAATTGATTTATGAAAGTTGATTAATATGCTTGTTTGTTCAACGAAAGTTGATTGCTTATGTTTAAAGGCATGATATTCATGATTCATATTGTTTAGATTGCATGATTATGTTGTGGTAAACCCTAAATCCTAGATCTTTCTCTCACTTATGTCAAATCTTAAAAACCCAGTAGCCTCGTTACCGACCTACAACACCTCAGTACCGAGCCTCTTTGTTTTATTGTTTACTTAGTTTTTCGTCTTTGTAATATCCGTGGTTTTTTAGGATAAATTTGAATTTTTTTTCTTTTTCTCGACCACTTTCTAAGACCCGCTTAGCAAAGTCATTACCCGTTTTGACTGTAAGCTAGGAACTCAGGTCTAAGAATTTACAAGTGACAGAAAGTAATCATGTAAAATGATTTTCTTAGTTCACATGAATTATAAGATCGATCGGATAATTTTTAGAATTTTCAGGACAAGTTTCTAAGACCCGATTTAGAAACGTGTTACACGTTACGAATTCCTAGAAAATTGAAGGTAAGAAAATAAAATCATTTGGATTGATTTTATTAGTCTACATTTTTTAGGATCGTTCCTATTAAAGGAGTTTTTTAATCCGAGGAATGTAATTTTACTGCTCTAATGCTAGTCCAAATTAAAACGGGTAGATTAATATATATATATATTGACATTGGATATGGGTCAGAGATCTTTAGCGTGTAAGTGTGGTTTAGTCTGCAAGTTAACCCACTTGCACATATATAATAATATAAATTCATTTCTTTTTTTTCTTTTATCTCAAGCCTACTTCTACTACTACTTGCGTATATATTCGTACACTACTGAGTGTTTTACCCCTCAAAAAAATCAAATCTCTTTTCCCAACCAATTAAATCCCTTTCAATTTTTTTAAAGAAAGGAGCAGCCCCACCTTCGTACTCTTCTGCCATTCTTTTCTTCCCCAGTTCCATTTCTTTCCTTTACCTTCCTGCTCCAACCGAGTGAGCCACCACCACTGCTGGTTCCACCCACCTGAGCCATCTCGGTCCGCCTGGCCACCCTCGTCCATGCCTCACCTCTGGAGTCACCGCCAAGCTTGTGCGCATCGGCCACCTTCGGAGCAAGCCACAAGCCACCGCGCCACTCGTCGGAGCCGCCCTCCACTGGTGCCGCTCCTCCTTTGTCTGTCGTCGTTCCTCCCTGTATTTCTCTGGTTCTGTTCTCTCCTTTGTAACGTGGAAGAATATCAGGGTATGTTCTTGGGCCTTTTATTTTATACTATTGGGCTAATTTTTTTTTTTGATTAGGAAAGGAATTAGAGAGGTCACTAACAAATTAGTGACCGCCATAGGGCATCCTGACGGATGAGGGTTAAGAAACCCAAGTCATCTGCAAGTGGAACGGAAGATACACGTCTGAAAGAGCCAGCGATGAAGTCAGCTACAGAATTGTGCTCACGGTAGATGTGAGTAATACTCCAATCCTGGAACTGAGCCAACAAACAGTGGATGTCCGCACGCAACACTTCAATCTCCCACGGGCAGCGCCAGTTGCCGAGCACGGCCTTGACCAGCTGCAAGTTATCGCCTTCAATCTGGATCCGGGGAATTCCATGACGAATGGCCTCGAGAAGTCCCTGGCGTAAGGCGATGGTCTCGGAGATCAAAACAGACTGTCGACCGATCAGTCCTCCGTCGAACGAGATGGGAGAGCCGTTGGAGTCCCTAAGTATGAGCCGCTGGTAAGGATTTTCATTTCCTCTTTATTTATTCTTGCCCTTATTTCCTCCAAGATCTCGTGTGATTTTTTTCCATCGGAGGAGATAAGGTCGATCGTCCTCCGTAATTTGGGTCTTATGGTGTTAAGTGTTTCCTTTGTCAGGGGACATGAAATCAGAATATGGTTTGTGTCTTCGCACTGGTTATTACATGCAGTACAACCTTGTGGTACCGGGATGTGGTTTTCAGCAAGTCTCGATTTGGTTGGCAGACCATTTCTTGCCACCTTCCAAAGGAAATTGTGCATTCTAGGTGGGACATTGAGTTTGTTAATCCATTCTAGGTTGATTTTCGGTTCATTTTTAGCAAGGTTTATCCACTGCATAGTGGAGTGGGTGGAATACCAGCCGTTTTTGCTTGGTTGCCAGTAAAGCCTATCTTGGATTTTGTTAATTGGGTTAATTATTTTGGCTATATTATCTAGGTCATCGGGATTAACAACCTTGCTTAATTTTTCTATGTTCCATGAGTTGTCCTCTCGTAAGTACGATTCGACTCGTTCCTCCCAGTTAATGTGGGACTCAGTTCCAGTTTTTGGTTGGATAGAGCCATACCCGATCCAGTTATCTTTCCAGAAACGAATGGTTTTCCCGTCCCCTACTTACCAGATGAGTCCAGACAGAAAGAGATCTCTAAGACCCATACGCTTGGACCATTGCCATGATGTATTACGTTTTTTTCTTATAATTCAGGATGTTATCCGTTTTGAGGTATTTCTCTGAAACTATTTTGACCTAGAGGTTATTTGGTTCTGCTAAGATTTTCCATAACAGTTTCATTTGGAGAGCTTTATTCATGTCCTCCGCCTTAGCAATTCCAACCCCCCCATGCGCAGGGGGCCGACAGATGGAATTCCAGCTAATTAAAGGCTTGTAATTGTATTCCTTGTTCCAAAAGTAATTTTTGTTGATTTGGTCCAGTTCTTTTAGAGTTGTCTGGGGTAGCATGAAGGATTGCATTATATAGTTTGGTTGTGCAGAAAGGTTCGCTTTGATTAGGGTTTTTCGTCCCTCATGTGATAAAGTGTTCGCTTTCCATTTTGATAATTGAGCTTTGGTTTTCATTATCAGGGGTTTAAATGTGTTTTGTGTTACTTTCCCATTGATTATCGGGCAGCCTAGATATTTGTCAAGAGATATTGTGTTTGTTATCTGTAGCAGTTGTTTTATCTGTTCTTTCGTGTTGTTGTTAGTATTTTTTGTGACTTGGAACGCAGATTTATGAAAATTGACTTTCTGGCCGGATATCTGGCAGTAGTCATCAATGATTTCTTTCATGTTTTTGCATGAATGGCAGTTAGCTTTAGCAAAGATGATAATGTCATCTACAAATGCTAAGAATGGTATTTTGGTTCCATTTCTTGAGATTTAGATCTCGATACCGCTTTTTGGGTTGGTACTTACCAGATGGATATGTCTAGCCAGAACCGTAGCAGCAATGATGAACAGGTAGGGTGAAAGGGGGTCTCCCTGTCTAAGTCCCCGTTGGGGAAAAAATTGATTTGTTGGCCCGTTGTTCACGAGTACTGAGAAAGATACGGTTTCGACGCATTCTCGGATCCACCCAAGAAATTTCTCGTGGAAACCGAATTTTTGTAGAACTGCAGCTAGGAATTCCCAGCTTATGCGGTCATAGGCTTTTTCCATATCTAGTTTGACTGCGATCCACCCCTCCCGCCCTTGTTTGTTACGGAAGGAGTGGAAAATCTCATGTGCGATTAAGGTATTGTCATGGATACTGACAAACCGTCTAAAAAATGTTTTAGAGAAACTAATCCACCCAATGCAAGGTGCGTTCATTCAAAACCGAAGTATCCATGACAATACTATTGGGCTAATTTTAAAAATAGTGAATTTATATTAGGCCCATTCAATTAATCTAAAACCTTTAAAATCACATTTATACCAATTTATAGTCTCTTGTACATATTTCTTATGAAATACAACATGCATGCAATGATTTTTAAAGGGGATTTATTTTTACACGTTATAAGATAAATTCGAATAAATCCTAAATTTATAAAAGTGGCCTTTAACTTGAAAAATTCTGATTTTACTTATTTTTAAAAGCCTAGACTTCTTTCCTTTTTAAAGGGTTTTTATAACTCAAATTACCATTGCATGCCAACTTAAGCTAAAATGAATTTTTGTTAAGTTATTTTTGATCCATCTATAGTTAAAATAGACTTATAAGGGTTTTAATTCACTTAATCAAGTTAAAATAATTGTGCATGTATTTTCATAAAAATCTATGGAAGTAATCCTTTCTTGCATGTAACATAGTTTATTCAACATGTAGAAATAAAAATTTATATATCCTTCATGATAAAAGAAAAGGGATTTTTCATAAGCATAGTATATTTAATTAGTATAATGTGTTGCATGTGGAAAATAAAGTATTTTTATAAGGTAATATATACATGCATGCCCATTCTAGACTTTATTATATTTGTTTTATAAACCATGATATTTGAAAATAATCTTGATCATGATAATAAATTCTATTACGCAGCTTAGCATAGGAGATATTATGCACTAGCTAGATGCCTATATACTCGGGATGAAAGAGGCCCGGTATCCTTAGGATGAAAGAGGCCTGCACACTCAGGATGAAAGAGGCCTGAAATTCCTTCATTTCCCTTAAGTGGACTCGGCTCTTTCATAGCCTCCACACCCTTAAAAGTCATTAATATTATGCAAGTTTTGACACGTACTCAAGATAAGTGCTAGTGCACATTAAAAGACATCAAAACCGGATCGGTCTTAAAAGATCGACCCGGCTCTCGGTCCGATAAGGGCGCAAGAGCTTTTCTAAAACTTGTTGTAAATTAAAATGTTTCCAACATTAATTGTACTCTAAGAGGAACTACAATCTCGTGGTTTCCTTCTTTTTGAATCCAAGTTTATCTCTTTTCGAGATCAACTAAATTCCGTCCTTATAAGCTCCACAAAGTGATTATAATTTTCAAGTACTTCTTCCCTTAATATCCTTGATGAGATAATAAAATTACCCTACTACCCTCGAAAATTTCCATTCTCACTTGCTTAGTCTCCTTAGACTAATTCCATTTGTTTTCCGCATTTTGCCTAGTATTTCTCGCCCTTCGTGACAAATGTCAGACCCTAGGAAACTTCACTCGAAGGTTTAAAGACGAAGAATCAAGAAAGTTGAAGGAAGGAAGGTCAAGTCTTCTCGAAGATACTTCTGTCATATTTTGGATTCACTACGCTTTGCAAGAACAAGGTTTTATTAATTCCGTTGCTTAAACTCTAGCATGTTATTTTGAAACAATTTAAGATGCAATGACAATATTTAAAGTCTCAAGTTTGAGCACCTTTTTATAACATGTATTATCATTAAATTTCCGCATTTTATTTAACTTAAATACCTTATAAAGCCTTGGTGACTTTGGATGGTAAAATCCGAGGTCACTGGCGGTAACACCTATCGTTGCAAAATAGGGGTGTTACAGTCTTCATTTGCACCTTGTTACCGACCCTGACAATGTCGGTACAGAGCCCTTTCAGTGCGTTTTGTTTGCTTTGTTTTGCTTCTGTTTGATAGTTCTTTTACATTTTAGATAGAAACTAAACATAGACTTCTCTTCTCGTGGACGAACCTGACTCCCCTGTACTTAGCGGGGTCTTGATTATAAATTTATTTATTGTCAAGAAACCCTCTCAAAAAATTGGCGCCGTTGTCGGGGAGGCGATGGCGCTGTGTTTAGTTGCTTTTAGGGTTTGGGAATAGCCCGTCCCTATTTTTGTTTCTAATTTGTTTGCTTTTGTTTGTGTTTTCAGTTTTATGCAACAGGGAAGACGCCGGCTCGCTTTTGAAACTCCTTATACTATTTTGAGCCTGAGCGTACTCTTCATCGCAGAAGGAGAGAGAACCAAGCAATGACAACTCCTGAAGAACAAATGGCCGACCTCTGAGCTCAGATGGAGCGGCTCCAAGATGATAGAGATCATGAACGGGAACAACGTACTCAATTGGAGGAACAACTGAATGTCATCCCGAGGAATGCCAAGCAATACATGCACCCAGAACTGAGGGTGCCGGAATCAGCTATTGTTCTCCCAGAGATAGAGAAAGCCTTCGAGATCAAATCTCAATTTATATCCTTGATAAAAAGGGGTCAGATTCAAGGGCAACCCACTAAGTGCTTAATGGAGTATATTAGAAATTTTACTGATTTATGTGACACTATTGCTGCTGACGGTGTCTCTTTGGAATATGTTCAATTGAAAGCTTTCAAGTGGTCCCTTACAAGAAAGGCCTTGAGCTTGTTAGAGAGCTTACCTCCTAGGTCGGTTAGGTCATGGAGGGCTTTGCATGACTTATTCATGACAAAATTCTTTCCACTTGCCAAAACTACGGATTTAAGGAAGCGCATCACCTCCTACCACCAGCTGCCTAATGAGACGTTTTTGGAGACTTGGGAAAGATTCAAGGAGTTACTTCAACAGTGCCCCACCCATGGGCAACCACCTTATGTGCTCCAAGAGATCTTCTTCCAAGGGATCAATGTTGCAACTAAGGACCGCATCAACTTGCACACCGATTGCGGTTTCATTGAGATGGATCCCGATGAAGCGTGGGCATTGCTTGATAAACTCACCAATTATGATGTCATATATGGGACACAGTAGACGCCCTAGCCTCAAAGGAGGCTCTATAATCCAAACACTAATGTTGATCCAGACTTCAAAGCCCAGTTTATGCAAGACGAGATTGACAAACTGAAGAAACATGTAAATTTTCTAAAAACCTCTCAACATTGTCAAGAATGTGGCTCTCAAGCCCATAGTACTTCTGCTTGCACTAAAAATGAGCAGGTTAGAGCCATTGGGACCTATGCTGATGCTAATTAAATGAGAGGTCAATATCGAAACCTGCCTAACAATTATGACAGGAGCAACAACTATCCTGCTTGGGGGAATTACAATCAAGGTCAAGGCCATGCACCTCCACCACAAGAAAGAAAGCCCACACCTTATAGGCCTCCAGGTTATCAAGAACCATCGTCTTGGGTTCAAGGACTTCATGAAGGAATAAACGGCGTTAACAATAAGATTGAGGGAGTCCGGGCTGATTTGAGCAACCAAATGAAGGGAGTGCAAGCCCAATTAGCAGAGTTTGAAACATGGTGGAAGAGCGTCAACTCCCAACTTGGAAACCTAGCTGCACAAATTCCAAGACCTCAAGGGCAATTACCGGGCCATCCCGTGGAAAACCCTAGAGGCCAAATTGCAGCCTTACACCTGCGAAGCGGAAAGAAATGTTCGGATCGTACTGAGACTAAGGAATAAGAGCGCGACAAAGAAGACAACTCCCCAGTCCAGCTCGTTACCGACCCCAACAAGGTCGATACCAAAGCTCAACATGCCATTCCCGACTCCCATAAGGTCGTTACCGAGCCTTCCAGCCCAGGTAAGTCTTCTCAACCGACCCCTTCTCTCAGTATTGAGGTCGGTAACGACCCCCTAGGGTCGGTACCGACCCTTCTCCAACACCGACCGACTCCCTTTCGATTCGGTAACGTCACGACTCGAGCCCGCTTTGGTTCCGAGTCCGGCGAAGACACTTCCCTTCCCCTCTAAGAAGTCCAAGGACTCTATAGAAGGGAAGTTTAGACGCTTTGTCAATATTCTCTAGGGCTTAAACATATCTATTCCATTCGTTGAAGCCCTAAGTAGCCTGCGTACACTAAAATTTTAAAATAAATCTTAAGTAGGAAGAGATCTATATCAGAGCTAAAGAATAATGTCCGATCCTTAGAGCTCCCAGAAAAATTAGGCGATCTAGGTAAGTTTGCTATTACAATAGGGATTGAAGCTTACCACTTTAAAGTTTTATGTGATCTAGGTGCCAGTGCGAGTCTGCTATTGCTCTTTATTTGGTCCAAGGCCACTATGGGACTGCTAGAACCTGTCAATATGAATCTCTACATGGCAAATGGATCTTGTGTAAAGGCAACTAGAGTCGTTGAGGATGTTCTTGTTCAAGTAGGCAAATTCTTTGTCCCGAACGACTTCATCGTAATGGAGATGCCAGAAGTCCATGTGGTGCCAATCATTCTTAGGAGGCCATTCTTATCCACCGGTGGGGCACATGTTGATGTTAGGTAGGGACTCCTGAAATTCGATATTGGAGAAGAGAAGTTCGAGTTTCACTTCCATCATGTCGTGAACGAGGTTGCTAGATGCAGTACCGAAGGGCCTACCGACCCCCCATGGCTCAGTAATGACTCTTCTCTGAGAGCAGAAGCAGGAATATCCACGAACAAGACGCATACCAAAAGGCCTATCGACCCACCATGGGTCGGTACTGAGCCCAGCACCGTAAGGTCCGTAACCGAGTTCGACCTATACATGTTACCGAAACTCTGACAAACCCAGCAGGGTCGTTAACGATCCCATCTACCTCGATAACGACCCCCTATCTGATCAATCCCGATGAATCTTTTTACTCTAATCCAATTAATTCCGGTCATGATCCTTTCTTTCACCCTTTTTCTACATTACATTCTACTATTCATATTGTGAAAGAGTCAAAACCCCCTTGGTTTTTGGATTTTTCTAACCCTCATGTAGGACTTCCAAGCATATTGATTAATGATAGAGGACCACATCTCTTAGAAAGAAGCTTTGATGTTTTTCTGGATAAGTATGGGGTTTCTTAGGATCCCTATAAAGCCGGAGAGAAGCCACCTTAGGGCCAAGGTAAGTTCGTCGGGCTAACGATGTTACAAATAGCGCTTACGGGAGGCAACCCGCTTTTAGTTTGTTTTTCTTAGATCTTTTTGCTAGCTTTCTTTTGACTTGTTTTTAGATTAGGTTTAATTTTCGGAATAGAATGCTTGAATAAGTGATACAGGAAAAAGGGCGGAAAATAGAGCAAAAGCGAAGACTCGGTGAAAATTACAGGTGGGTCGATACCGACCCCCTCAGGAAAAACCAAAGCGAGTGCTCGACATCAGGACTAAATGGCAAGTTCAAGTAGAGCCAACAAGAAATCCAACAAGAGGGACAAGAAGCCTAGTCCTCCATCACCGATTACGGCTGAGCTCTACGATGATAGGGAGGAGAATCTGTTCAACGATGTGATAGGCAAACCTCACAAGACGAGGTGGTTTTCCAAGCCTCATGCCCAACAACTTGGCATCTATAGGGACATGAGACAAGCTTTTGCACACATTGGCGCTTCCCACCTTCTCACCGCCGATGAGCCACATTAACTCGCCCTCACGGTCGAGTTCATTGCCACTCTCAAGCTAAGGCAGCTTGACAACCCAGAGTCACCCAGAAAAATCACATTCCGGCTTGGGAACGATCCCTACTCTCTCACCTTGTCAGAATTCAACTGTCTCCTTGATTTCCCCAGTCCATACCATGGTTACAAGGCTCCTGATGAGTTTAAGGTGGAGGAAACTTGGAGGTACATCACAAGTCAAGCTCTTGGCCACGTCCGTGCACTTCCAGTCAAGGACATCGTCAACCCTATTTTCCGTATCATCTTGCGGATTTTAGGGTGTACAATCTGGGCTAAGACGAAGCTTTCAAGGCCAACAAGAAAAGAGGTGGGGTGCCTCAATACCATGCTGTTCAAGGATCCCCCATCTATGAATTTGGGGTACGAGTGGCTAAAGCATGTGGTGGCCATCGGGATAAGGTCAGAGGAGATTTAGGTCAGAGGAATGGTCACCCGGCTTGCTCGGGAATGCGAGATCGACCTCTCTCGTTACAACGCAGGGCAACCCCCTCAGATGTTGGACACCTCCTATTGTTCGTCATTGGGTATTCTCAAGAAAATCGAGCAACAAGTGGAAGTGACCCCGGAAAAGCTTGAGCTCTTGTACCTTCCCAACTGGTACACGGCTTGGACTTCTAGGCCCTTCCCTTTCTCTCCAAGTCCCGATGCTGAGCTGTCATTGAGGAGAAAAGCGTCACGTTTTCCAAGGAACGAGGAGCTCCATGATCATGATGCACATGAGCTCGGTAACAAGCCTTATGGGTTTGGTACCGAAGGGATGGCACGTGTTGGAGGCCACGTTAACGAGCCATAGGAGCTCGGAATCATGTTGTACGACCCCGTTACCGACCCTTACATGGTCGGTACCGGCCCCTAGTTTCATCATGGACAACACGGTGATGAGGGGTACGGGTTTGGTTACGAGGCCTCTACTGAGCAATACCCGGGCTACAACGTTCACCACCATAGCAACGGCTCCAGCTCTAGCTCCGCACCTCCCCCTTGGTTAAATGACATTGTTCAGAGGATGGACTTGTTGCACATGGGTAAGTATCAAATGTATGACAAGATGACCCAGTTTCAAGAATCCTTTGAGGCTTAGAGGCAGTTTGATGAGCAGCGCCATCAGGTGGCCGAGTCTCGTTGAAGGACGGCCGAGGATCGTTGGGAGACGAGCAACGAGTGCTGGTAAACTACCGTTGAGTTCATGCATAACTTGGAGCAGCGCTTTCCACCATTTGACCGTCAGTGATTCTCTCTCTTTCAAGGATGTCCAAAGATGTTTTCAAAGTCGCTTCAAAGTTTATCTTGTGAGTTCATTTTCTTTTCGCTATATCTTTCTTTTTACCTTGCTTTGTTCTTACAGTGGGGACATTATTAGATTTAAGTATGGGGTAGGGAGGGAAAAGAAAATTCTTGTGTTGTTCATGTTTTTTTATGTCTTGCTTTGATGTTTTTCTCGTTGGTTCAAAGTTGTTTAGTTGCTTTTTATAAAAAAAATTGAAAAAAAAAATTGAAAAATCACAAAAAAGATTTTAGGACAAATGATACCCTTGTCTTAGTAGTTCTATGATGGTGATTGCTTGCATGATCATGTAATTGCTTTGACATGTTTTTGATAGTTTAGCCCGAGTCTATCATGAAAATGTTTTTATGTGAATTTTTAGCTTGTGATGTAATTGAGCACATATGACTTTTAGGTATGAGTTAGTTGCAATCCAACAAATTTTGACCTTGTGAGCTTATTTTAGCCTTGACTCTTTCTTGTGTGATTTACTCTCCTATTTGCATATTATCTCTTGATATTGATATGATTATTTATTTCTTGAAGCCTATATGAGATATTAGTTCATTGCTTGTAGAATTAGATGATAGAGAACTTATTTTCATTAACCTTGTTATTCCCTATTTACCTTTGCATTATTCTTTCTTTTTGTAGCCAATGTTATGAGCCTTTAAGCCTATTTTTAAGCTCCACGAATTGTTCCTATCCAATGAAAGCTCGACCTTATCCGGGTATTAAGACTTAGTTGGGTTGGGACTTGTTTTTATTAAGTATGATGTATTGGTTTGAAAGGAGGGATGTATGTTATAGGAGTCTCATTGTTTATCAAAATTTGTAAAAAAAAAAAAGATTTTTGGCTTGCAAGAGAATGCACAAGTTAGCAAAATAATGAAGATGCAGACATCGTTATCGACCTCAGTAGGATCGGTACCGACCTCCTCCCAGAAAAAAAAAATCAGAAATTTCAGCAGAAAATCCAAGAAAAAAAAGGAGAGGAGTTTTGTGAATAAGTGCAAGAAAATTAAAGAAGAAAAGCCAATAATTCCTTTATATGTTTCTTGAGACTTAGTTGGGATTTTGGGTTGATGAAAAAGAAGTTAGAGTGTGCTTTAAATTTGAGTGAGTTTGGTATGTTGTAAATGAGAGTTTTGGTGAGTATGTTTGAAAGTTTAGGAGTCTTGATTCCCGGATTTTTAGCACCACATAACCAAAACATTTTCATGCCTTATTGTTATTACCAAGCCCCATTACAACCCGACCGAATGGAAGCTTTTATGAAGTTTTCATTGAGCCTAAGTTCTCTTGATAATTCCGCTTGTTTTGACATCTTTGGTAGAGAGATTGGTAATATAAGTAACAATATCTATGAGTTTTTGCATATAGGATTGAGTGAGAGATATCTAAAAGCCTAAACACATGAGAGTTGGGTGAAACACATATCCCTTGTGAGGTTGGATTGTGATTTTTGCATATAGGATTGAGTGAGAGATATCTAAAAGCCTAAACACATGAGAGTTGGGTGAAACACATATCCCTTGTGAGGTTGGATTGTGATTTCTTGTGCATATTAGTTGCCTATATATGTGTGATGATGTTTAAGTCACTTGTATAATTATCACTTGTGTTGAATTTGCTTTTTGCTAAGGGCTATTACTTGATAGATGTGTTGATGGTTTTGATCTTTGTTTTGTTATTGCTTGAGGACAAGTAAGCTCAAGTATGGGGTCTCTTGATGTCCGTGTTTTTATACTTGTTTTAATGTGTTTTTCTAGGTTGTTTAGGTCTTGTTTAGATGTGTTTTTGTGTGTGTTGTGTATCTCTTTAGTATGGTTTGCATATTTTGTAAAAAGTATGGAAACTATGCTAGTTTTGTGTTTTTGTGTAGGTTTTGTAGGGGATTTGGAGCATTCGAGGACATTGAAAGAGAGAAGCATGCTAAGAGGAGGAAGAGAAGAAGGCATTAGAAGAAATCCTAACAAGTCCAAGAAAAAGTTGAAGAATAAAAGGAGAACAAGTTCAAGACAAGGCTCGTTATCGACCTTCCATGGGCCGGTACCGAGGCCTTCAAGAGTAAAATTCCAGTGTCCTACCAACCCTAACAAGGTCGTTACCGAGGTCCCTGTGTCGGTAGGACGTGACCGACTTATTGCAATTAATGATATTATTCCGAGATCTTTTATGTTTAGAAGTTTTTATCTTTAAGGAAACTTTTTAGATAGATCCTTTAGTATAAATACCCTTGTTTAGACAAGTTTTAAGGTCTCTCTCCCTAGTTTTTAGTTTTAATTTGGGCGTGCAGTTTTAAGATTGAAAGACAAGATTGTTACTTGGAGCGCGAGGAAGAGGATTGTTTGAGATTTCTTGTGTTCTAGGGTTTGTGTTGAAGACAAGTTTGTGTTTTGAGTTCAAGTAAGTTTTTAATTCAATTCAAGTATGTTTTCTTTCAATCTTTTTGTTTGTTCTTTCTCCACCATGAGTGAGTAGTTTTCTTGTTCTAGGGTTGGGGTTAAAACCCAACATAGTTGTCCATGAATGATGATATGATTGAATGAATTGATTGCCTTTTATCTATTCTTCTACTAGTTTGTGCTTATGCTTTGATGAAAGTTGAAATACTTTATGTTTATGACTTGATCGAAAGAGAAAGTTGTGAACTTGAATAAAGATAAAGTTTGAGACGAAAGTTGAGAACTTTAGATCAAAATAAGTAGATTAAGTGAATTGATTTATGAAAGTTGATTAATTTGCTTGTTTGTTCAACGAAAGTTGATTGCTTATGTTTAAAGGCATGATATTCATGATTCATATTGTTTAGATTGCATGATTATTTTGTGGTAAACCCTAAATCCTAGATCTTTCTCTCACTTGTGTCAAACCTTAAAAACCCAGTAGCCTCGTTACCGACCTACAACACCTCGGTACCGAGCCTCTTTGTTTTATTGTTTACTTAGTTTTTCGTCTTCATTTGCACCTCGTTACCGACCCTGACAAGGTCGGTACAGAGCCCTTTCAGTGCGTTTTGTTTGCTTTGTTTTGCTTTTGTTTGATAGTTCTTTTGCATTTTAGATAGAAACTAAACATAGACTTCACTTCCCGTGGACGAACCTGACTCCCCTGTGCTCAGCGGGGTCTTGATTATAAATTTATTTGTTGTCAAGAAACCCTATCAACAGCTTTCCAGCTCGGTAGACCGCTCGTAACTGAGATATCTCCATCATTATGGGGGTCGTTACACTTGATTTTCTCTCGATTCTTCCTATGGTGGACTCATTTGGGTTGGTAATGAGCCTCCAAACTTCATATATGGCTCGTACGTGGCTCATCCTTCATTCCTTGCACTTTGTTCCGCCTCCATTCTTTTCATGCTTCTTCCTTGGCTTCACTCCACTCCTCAAAATGCTCCGAAACAGCTCCAAAAACCTACAAAATACCACCAAAGCTTTTATAGTCTCCATATCTTGAACAAATACGAAAACCTACACAAACGACTCAAAACCACACACAAAAGTTAAGAAAAATGACACAAACACACTCAACTAAGCCCTAAAAACACGATTAAAAAGGTGGACATCAATCCAATCTCATACGAAATTGATAAAAATATTAAATAAGGTGAATTAGTGAACTACCTATTATAAAATTGTAAATTCTTTCATTAAACATGTACATGGTGAAATCTCGTACCAAATTGATAAAAAGTTTATTATTAGATAATGTGTACAATTATATAAAATTATTAAATAAGGTGAATGAGTGAATTACATATTATAAAATCAGAAATTCTTTCATTTAGTTGATAGTTTATTCAATCTTATACCAAATTGATAATTAAATATTGCTATATATAATGGATAGTGATAAAAATTTATCCAATTTCATGCAAAATTGATAAAAAAAATTATTATTAAAAATAAGGTAAGTGAATTACATAATATATAATTCATTATTAAAAATAGGGTGATTGGAATATAAATTCTTAATGACAAATCTGCCCAAAAGTGCTTCAGGTTTAAAAGATATATATTGATTATTGTACATGATTACACAATTATTTTAATATTATTTTGAACTGAAAATAATATATCTACACATGATCAACATAGATGAAAAATGATAGCCATAAAAATATTGTATGCGAAAAGTATCTCCAATAAAAAAAAGATAAAATAATTAAAAAATTTCACATATATATTGCACTAAAATTAATTTAAAATAATTTTTGATTGCTTTTCTACGTGATTACATTTTGTTTATTAAAAATATTTTTAAAAAATGGATTTGTAAAGAATTATTTAATTTGAAACTTACGAAAATTACATTATCTTTTTCTTTTTATTTATTTAAGTAAAATACTTTCAAAAAATAAATTTTGATAATAAAAATTACACTATATCTAAATACAAAATACGACGTCCCTATACAAGTTACGAGTAATCTACTAGTATGATGTTGAAATATAATGTCATAAAGATGACTGATAATAAATATGGTAAGTTAATGATCACATACTAATAATATTAAAAAAAAAGTCATATGATGTTAAAATATATGACCACAAAAATGACAAATTGGATAGAAAAGTATGGTAAGTTATATGATGTGACAAATTGGATAAAAAAGCATGGTAAGTTATATGATGTGACAAATTGGGTAGAAAAGTATGGTAAGTTATATGATGTCAAAGATCACATAGTAATACATAATATTAAATAGTAGATATTATTTTTATGATATATATAGTTCCCGTACCTTGCATGGGTTTTACAGAATTATAGAATTATTTATTTATATATTTAAATTTTGATTAAATTGATATACGTAAAGATATTTTTTTTAACTATACATATTTACAAAAATATGAGCATAATATCTAAACCTACTAACCTAGCATATGCATTCTATTTAAAAATAAAATAAATATCCTAATATTTGTATAACATATAGCATAAAAAATATCTTAATAATCTTCCTATTTTTCATATCCAAAAATAAAAGATTATTTTTTAAAATTAATGGTTATTTTGTCAAAGATTAGTTTTAAGAAAAGGGGTGGTATGGTCCAATCTAAAAGTGACATGTGTCGTTTAATAATTTTTTTAACCTCCGCTTTAGGTTATAGTAATGATGATGATTTTTATGATATATATTTTTAAGGGTTGTAAATACTTAAATAAATGAAGGGTAAAAAGATAAATGAAAAAATTAAAACGCCTAGGTGACATAGTTAAGACGATGACACGTAGGATAAAAAGTTTCGAGTTTTTATAATATATTGATAAGTATTTAAATATAAATAATTTTTAAAAAAATTTATCGATAAATAATTAAGCGGAATTGTACCTTGGGTTGTGAAAAATCCGGACACATTTTTAGGATATTTCTTATGATGTTTATACCAGGATTACGAAAAAAATTAAAATGGACATTTCAAATGCCCAAAAGAATAATTAAACAAATAAAAAAATGTGACCCTAAAAGCAAACGCTCTCTCCTCTCTCTAGAACTGTTCTAGAGAGATGAAGGATAAAATCCGCCGAGAAGGCTCCATCAATGCCGAGAAGGCACAATTTATTTCTACCTTTGACATTGGGTTTGTGTTTGCTCAGAAAGCTTGCCTCATATCTTGAAACATAACCCTAAGTTTTGGATCTGATTTTTATTTCAACCATTTACCAAATTGATTTTGCCTTTGTTCTTCTTCTTGCTTGAGGAGGCAAATCCCTATCCTCTTCATCTGAATTTTGTGGATTTAGACTGAATATTTTCCATCTTAGTTTCTTACTATGGTTTCTTGCAAAACGAACCCTTGAACGCCTTCAAAGATTATTTTGATGCCCAGATTGTGTTCGGATGTTTGTTCCATGCCCTTTTGTTGGATTGATTGAGGTTGCTTGCATCGACCTCTTGCCGATTTTGGGTGTTAGGTCTGCCGTCAATCTCGATCTCTCTGTTTTCGGATGTGTATGATTGTTGTTGTTTGCGTGAGACTAGTGACATGTTTGGATCTTGGGCTTGGACCATCTTCTCTATTGGGCTAGTGTGGAGAAGAAAGAAAGTCGGGTCCAATTTCTAATGAGGTCTTGCCTAATTTGTTTAAAAAAAATCAGAATATCATATATTCAATGGACAAAGTTGGATATGTGGAACACATTGGTGTTTCTGCTTCATCTTTGAAATATAGATAGAAAGAAAAAAAAATTAAGTGTGTTTGATTGAACATTTTTTTATTGCCCAAATTTACATGGTAGAAGAAATAGGAATGAAAAAGAATGGTAAAAATCAATTTACTTGGCTTGACAATGTGTAATTACTTGCGGGGCGAGATCTGAAATTACTTGAGGGGAAAGTTGAGCTATACTTGCGTTGTAAGTATTTCTTACTTGCGGTGTAAGGTTGAAATTTTCTTTTGCAGGATGGTTCACACTTAATTTGTGTACTATTTTTCGAAGAGTTGGAGCTGTGGTCGGTTTGTATCGGACCGAGTTGTACTAGGCCAGGTCGCTTAGTGCTCTGGGGCTTATGGAGATCCTTCATCTTGGTGGAGGGAACGTCAGTTGTCCATTTCGCACACCCATGAATGAGTTGACTTATTGCCTGCGGCGCGACTACTTTAGTGCTTTACTCACCCCGATTTCGATCTCTTTTTTGCTCTTCTTTTCGAGGATCTGTACTATGCTTAGTCGTTTATGCTTGTCTTCGGTGACTTCTTGTTTGATCCACCCAGTCATTTACGGGCTGCCTATTTTTTATCGGCCTCTCGGACTATAAATTCTTATCTTTATCAAAAAAAATAAAAAAAATTCTCCGTATTAAGTTAAATGTAGACCAAGCCAGCTCAGTAGCTCGTCCTTACCCACCGACGATAATGTGGCGGTGGAATTCTTATCCCAACAAAATAAAAAAAAGAAGCAAAAAATAGCAATAATTATTCTGCGGACATCAAACGCAACCGCGTCAAATCGATCCTTCCAGATCACGTCCCGTCTTTATATACCTGGCCTCTCCTCCCTCTATTCTCACAATTTCTTTTCGTGTTTTTGTTCTCTGGTAGCTTAGGTCTTTCGATATCGTCGTGTTGATTTATTTTCGGATGCTTTTGTCGTTGCCCCTTGATTGCGGTTCTCTTCAACATCGATCTCCTGTGCTTGTTCATATTATTGTTCGCCGGTATTAAACAATTGACACAGCATATTAGTCTTGATGGTAGAACATTATGTTGGAACGTTATTTGATTGTTGTGGTAGATCGATCTCTTGTTGCGGCTTGGTTAAATAGTCGAAGATGCTGTCTTCTGTTGGATGATGTTCAATTTTGATCCCGTAATATCTATGTTTTGATGATGTTTTTGGGAATTCATACTATAGATGAGGAGGATCCATGATGTTGATTAAATATTTGTATCGGTTTTGATGGATTGCGAGCGATTACAGATTTTTTGCTCTGCAGATTCTAGATCTTCCCCTTCTTGACTGATGATTTGACACTTGCTCCAAGGCAACAGGATCCTTATATTAGGCCATCGGGAGAATCTCTTACCAATTTTGACTTTTAAATCGGCAATCCTCCCTTGTGTTTGGACTTTGTTTTCGTAGTGCAAGTCGTTAATAAGACTTTTGTGGATTTTGTCTAGGTTTGCAATTTTCTGGGGAAGTAGAGAATCGATGTTGTCAAAAGAGTTCAAGTGTTATGCATCCAGAAGTTTCTAGCTATGGATAAGCTCTTCCTTCCTTAGTTTTCTGTTGGCAATTTTGAATTTGCAGTATGATGACAATTATGTGCTTATTTGATAGGATTTGGAATGTTTACCTTCAATGCTGTACTATTAGGTTTTGTACTTGGGTTGTGAGTTCATTACTGTTATTGATAATAGTTCCATGGTTTTGCTAGGGTCTCAAAACATTCCGTTTTGATGAAAAGATAGTCTTGGGCAGGCATCTAATCTCTCACATCATTAGAAGTTTCTTTCTTATTTGTTATTTCTGAAATTGCAATATTAGATCTCTTTCTTGATAACTCTGAATTGTTTTTGTTAGGGTTTACATTTTTAATGCTCAAGGGAACATCTTTACAAATGTGAATCGTCATGTGGGAGGCCATCTCTTCCTCGTATTAATTTTAACTCCCTTTTATTCTTGGTTTTTGATTTGAAGTGTGCAACCTTTTCATTCATTGTTGTTGGTGAATTATGCTAGGTTTTCTATTATCATGTGGTATTAGTCAATTGATCCTGATAAAGATTGACTTCTAGAAACTGACAAAGGCTAAGTTTTTCCCTGTTTAGTTCTCTATTGCTGATTAACTCTGAAAGGTTAGCTTCTCTATTGCCAAGTTTATTGTATTCTCTGGTAGGTTTGGAAAATTGGAATGCCATGTCATGCGCGAGGACATATGATTTCCCAGCATTAGATATAGATTAGATGCAAGGCCAGTTGTCAAATGAGTGGACATTGAACATTCTTTTCTTCCTCAAATCACTCTAGGATTACAAATTAGATTGTCCGACCCTATATATTTCTTGTGGTTATTGGTTTTGATAGAAGATTTTTTGCTTGGGCATCTGTAGTTGTCTCAAACAATCGCATGAGGAGTTTATTTCTCGTTTGATTTTCCTGTTTGCTTGTGGGTTTGCAATGTCAGAGCTCTTTTTTTGATCACCCTGATTTGTTTTTGTTAGGATTCTCTGTTGTCTATGCTCAAGGGAACATTTTTACATACATGACAAGTCAAACGGGAGTCCTTCTCTTCCTCATATTAATTTCTCCCTCTTTGCTCTCGGGTTTTGAATACGAGTGCCAGAACCTTTTCAACAATTGTTGTTGGTGGATTATTATAGGTTCTCTATTATCACGTGGCAGTAGACGGTTGATCTTTGACAGAGATCTCAAGTGTTGCAGAATCCAAATTTTTCTAACAATGGCTAAGTTCTTCCCTATTTAGTTTATTTATTTCCGAATCTGTAGTGGTAGACATCTTTCTTGATGACAACATTGTGTTCTGTGGTAGTTTGGAATGGGATGTTATGTGCAGACACACAAGATTTGCTAACATAAGTGCAAGCCAGCTTTTCCAATGAGTGGACCTTGATAAATCCTTTCTTCACTCAGTTCATTATTGGGTTCCTAATTTGTATAGTTTGGCCATATTATTGATAATACTTCGATGGTTATGCTAGGGCGCTACAGCGGAAGGACATTTGATATGATGGAAAAATTCTGTGCTTGGCATCTATATAGTTCTCACGAGTCACATCAGATAATCGGATTTCAGAAGTTTCTTCTTCATTTGATTGTCGTCTTATTCTTGGATTTGCAATGTTATGGCTCTTCTTAATGGCCCTAATTTGTTTTTGGTAGGGTTCTTATCATTGTTTATGCGCAAGGGAACGTGTTTACAAAAGGAATATGGGAGGCCATCTCTTTCTCACACTAATGTCTTCCTTGCTCTTGAGTTTTGATATTGGAGTGTTGAACCTTTACATGGGACTGTTTGGTGGAATTTGCTAGGTTTCTTATAATCATGTTGGCAGTAGACAGCTGAACTTGCTGGAGAATTCAATGGCTTCCAGAATGGAATTTGTTAGGTTTTTAGTTATCACGTGGCAGTAGAAAGTTGAACTTGCTAGAGAATTTCAATGGCTTCCCGAAGTTCCCATCAGATTCTCAAACGGCTAAGCTCTTCCTTTTGTTAATTCTGTCTACAATTAATTTCTGATTCTACTGCCTTGGATCCTTTCCTTGATGACCAAGTATGTTTTCTGTTAGGGTTTGAATGGAAACAATACATGCCTGCCCACATGGAAGATGTTGTACCAATTGACTCCACATTGGAAAACATGCCTCACATTACAAGCTAGGCCATTTAGAAGTGTTTTTTAAATTAATGATTCCACATTGGAAAATATCTAATTCCTTCAATTTGTTTTTTTTTCCCTAATTCTGGACGATTATAGGTTATTATTATTCATTATTATTCGCTCCTTTGCTAGGGTTTATTGAGCTTGTGGTTGAAAGGCATTGAAGATTAAGTTCCTGGACAACAAAAGTTCTCATCAGATAAATTGACATCTTTCTAATCACTAGTTTATTTGGTTATTGTTGATTTCTAATTCTTCTTCGCCAAAGCTCTTTCTTATTGATTGTGATTTGCTTCTGGTAGGGTTTTGAATGTCGAGTTATGGGCAACTAAACATGGCAATCACTACAGGCCATCTAGAAATCTTTTATCATATGATTGTGCAATGACTCTTCTCTTCCTCTTTCGTTCATGGCCTTGATTTTTGAGTGACTTTTTTTTTCTTGATTGTATTTTGATGGATTTTGTTAGGTATGCAGACAGATTCTGTGGCAGTAAGCAGTGGTCAGAGGTTTCAAATCTTAGGGAATACAGAAATTCCACTATTCAAAATTGAAAATGGCTAAGCTCTTCCTATTTTGAATTTTTATGGTTGATTTTTATCCTGCTGTATTGGACATCTTTCTTGATGATCCCTTATTTTTTCCCTAGGGGTTGCAATGTCTGGTTGAGCAAAGGGTTTGCAATGTTTGGTTGAGTGCAAAGGACGTAGTTCACAAGCATTTTCTATTCTGCTAAGTTTTTTTTATTGAATGAACATTTTAGTAAATCTCTGCTTCCTTAAATTTGTTCTTATTTTCTATCTCGATTTCCGATCTTATTATATTATGTGTTTCATCACGTTTTGTTAGGGTACTAGAAAACCTTTGGTTGAAGGGCTTTGGTCTTGCTGAAGAGTCTATGTGCGTTGGAAAGTTCTCTCAACTCCTGATTTACTTGCTATTTCTATTTTAATTTTTTAAAATTTTTTATTTCTGAATCTTATTATATATTACTTGTGATTCCTTCAATGTCTCATATTTTAAATTGGAGTCGAAACCACATTTCTGATTTCACCGTTAGATTTTGCTAGGATCACTAATATTCCCCCGTGGGTACCCTGAAGTTTGCACATAAAGGTGGCTGATATCTTTCTTTGTTCTCTTTTTAGTCCTTGATTCCCATATTTGTGTTGTGGAGCCCCACTATCATAACCTGATTTGCTAGGTTTGATTCGTATTACTGGCTGGTTATGTTGAAGCTTCAACTAAGCAGATTCATTTCACTTCGACAGATCCTTTCACCCTCTTAAATTTTATATTTTCAGGCCATCTGTTTGATTTTCATCTTCATGGATGAGATTGACTTAAATACATAATTTCATCCAATCTCTTCTACATTAGTTCTTCATAAGATACTGCAGTAATATAATATATAATGGAATACTTTATTTGTATAAACTTAGAATAATTGTTTGCTTTTGCTAGGATTCTTGCACAGATGCTCATTTGCAAGGTTAGCTAGCTTATAATTATAGGCATCTCAGATTTTTTATGTTGGGTTTTTTTTCTTTTGGATTTGTTAACTAAGTGCTGCCTAAATTTCTTACATCTTATAATTTGATTTACATTGCTAGGGTTTTCAATGGCATACCATGCCGAGGCATCAAACATGTACTATGTTATGACATCTGAAGCATGTCTCAGGAGATGGTTTGATGTTATTTAATCTGTTAATGGGTAGATTTGTTTAAACTTGTAGATAATGCTCACTAATCTCATAATTGGAAGTTTTTTTTGGGGTCCAATTAGAATGTTAACTTTTCCTTGCATGCACACAGCTCCACAACAGAACCAATCCTTTGTTTTGCAGGAGGGCCAGATAACTGGAATATTGTGGATAGTTCCTAGCAAGGAGTGTTGGTATTTGCTGATCCATTCTTGTTGCTTTTTGATTTTTTTCCAAGGGCGGAATGTTGGGCTCATCATCTCCTTCATAGTTTTAGTTCAACCATGTTTTTACGCTGCATTGTTGGATTGTTTATCATGCTTGGTTGCTTCCCACATCAAGTTCAGCTGTTGCATGTCCTTTTGGCTTCATCTCCTAGTGTCGATATGTTGGCATCTCCAAGCGTTTCTTGGTTGGCCTCCAGATTTATTCACTATGATCTGTTAGGACATATTGGTTTGATGTTCTGGACTGTTGTGAGCTACTTTGAGGTACATCCTTTTAATTGCCACACATAATCAGCGTTTGATATTGATATGAGAATTTCGAGTTTAACTTCCAAGTCCCAAGACTGCACCTGAGTTGAGGATTGTGCGATTGCGGATGTATATTTCCATGTCATGATTCATGACTCCTGCTGCTGTATCTGTTTCGTAGTCTATCGAATTAGCTAGCATCTTGATTTGAGTTACTCCTGCTGTCAAATGCAATCACCGTTGTTTATATAGTGTGCTTACTTGGTTTATGAGAAGGTTTAAGTAGCTCACATGTGGCATCTCTTGGCATTGGAAACTCTTGCAATTTGAATATGGAATTGGAGTAGCTGAAGATTGGTTTGTCCAGTTTTGTTAAGGTTTATGGGTTCATGTTCAATGTGTTGCTGCAGATTTATTTGGTCTGTTTAAGCTATGTGTTTGGATTATGTATTATGCTGAATTACATTTGTTTTTGTATGAGTTGATTTATCCGTCAGTGTTTGTTAATGAGAAATTGTGAATTCCTTGTCATGCTTTGTATGCTGGTTTGTTTGCTAGGTAGGTGGTAACATGTTTTTAACTCCGCTTGTGTTACACAACCGGTCCCAAGCCCGGATAAAGGAGGAGGGGAGACATGTCATTAATAACATTGCGACTTGTATTATTGTTTGTTGATAGGTGATAATGACTGATTTCCTTTTCATTCATGTCTGTTGGTTAGTTTGCTAGTAGTTGAAAAATTCTTTTACTCCTCAAAACTGGTCCAAGCTACTCGGATAAAAGAAGGTCCTCACTCCTTACTCATCAACGGGACAAGGTTTGATTTCCTTACGTGCCTGTTGAATTATTATTAATTGGAATAACTGCTTGCTTAAGTTTTGGTCATGGATTCAGGTTGGAAGTTTGTAGCCGTCCTTTTGCATGATCGTAGTTCATTCTTTAGTTATGTTAGGACTTTATACTGATTCTGGACCAAGCTGAAAAATCTGTAAATGGTAAACGGTCTAATCTGTTAAACAACTAACACGGTTTTTCCAATTCGTTGGTAAACCCAGAACTTGTTTTGGAGTTTCAATTTCAGTTGAAAGTAACATTATATCAATTTCAGTTGAACTGCAGTCTGTGTTTCAGTCTGCGAAATACTTTTATTGATAATTATAAATAATAAAAAAAACAGTTCTCATAATAAGAGGCTACAATATCTAACGTAATGACATTTAGAGGCATCATTAGCTGTTCTTTGAATATGCAAAAGTTGGCAATGACCCCCCGAAGTTTCTGATTAGAGTCTTACATTGCTGCACAAGAAAGAAATAAGGATGGTTTTAATGTTGCTGGCTGGCTTGTAATAACTTCATGGCAACCTCCGAGTCTGATTCAGCCCACAGAGCATCATAACAATAATAATGTTGACACTATTTGTTTGTTGTTTGAAATCAAAATAATATGTTTCCTTTCACCTTGTATTATCACCTCTTTAAAAATATTTAATGGGTTTTTCTCATTAGACTGACTACCAGTTGGGCATGTTATAGACGTAGTGCCAGTTGGGCATGTTATTATAATGAAATCTGTATTTATCTTGTATATTATTAATTCATGCAACAGAATGGAATCTGATAAAAAATAGTAAAAATATGAGTAGGCTATTCTCTAAGAATTTTTCGGTGAGAAATCATTTTTTCTCCATAGCAAACGAGATTGATTCCCTTCCCACTGCTATCCCTTATTTTAAAAAGCCATGCTTTTTTTTTTTATTAGTGTCGAGAGGACAAGGTCTCTCCCTCGGTTATTCTGCATAATTATATTGGTATAGAAAAAAATTTAACACTTGAAGAATTGAACGCGTCCATTAAATAGATCATTATCTCTCATGTGAAAACAACGGGACCTTGTACTAATGGATCAAATTATTTAATTATTCAAAAGTCATGCTTGTTTTGAATTGGTCAAATCACAATTTCTTTTTTTTTTTTTAACCAGGAAAAAATAGGGGGACGCGGCTCAGCTGGATGTCTGTTACCTCAAAGCATCTAACCGGATGAGGTCTTGCAGACCAGGGAAGGTTGTTAGGTCTAGAAAACCTCTATCGGTGTCAACTGTAGCTAAGAAGTTCCCCATATTCGTTTTTCTAAACATGTGGGAAAGATTCCAAGCATCGAGCTTCCGATGAGACGCTTGGATATCAGAGATGATCATCTCTATCTCCCATGAACAACTTCACACGCCATTAATGGCATTGCCAAAGCTCAAGTTGTCGCCTTCAGAAAAACGAATTAGACATATGATCCGTGTTTGGCTTGCAGAATTAGACATACGAGCATGCCTGAACTAATCTATTCAAGATAGAAAGAAGACAGATTACAAAATCATTTTTTACGGATTCTTTTGTAAATTCACCAACAGAAATGAGTAAAGAGGACGACTCATGAACCACAAACCAGTGGATGATCCACAAATGCACAAATCAGTGGTCGTTCCACAAACCACAAATCAGTGGACGACTAATGGTGAAAGAGGACGACTGATAGAGATAGAAAAAATACAGATTACAAAATCTTTTTTTTCCCCAAGTCTTTGTTAGGAGGAAAGCCGCAAGGAAAAAAAGCAGGGAAAGAACCAACAAATTTTAAAACTTTCATCTATACCTTGTTATCATCATGCATATGATTCTGTATATATACACAAATGCTGTCAAACTTCCTGCTGAGAAGAAACCTCTTTTAAAAATCATCCTCTGAATCACTGCTATTATTAGACTTATTAGCCAACAAGAAATGCTCCTTCAATCCAGGGAAGATTACTCTTGTCTTCAGTGCATCCTGTTGTGTTGAAGACGACCCAAACGTAACAACAGCTCCTACAGCAGCCTTCTTCGTCTGCAAACTCCGACCAATGACAGCACACGTTTGATCAACCATACCCAGAAAATCTTTAACAATAGTAAACAGCTGAAGTGGGTTTTTATCATTTGAAGCTCCGGCTTGGTAATACTGAGTTGTTTTCTTAACCGACTCCATAACCCTTTTATGCTCTTCCTCTATTGCCTTCATCTCCACTTCAGCAGACTCCAGAAACTTCTCCATTTCCTTAAGAAATCCTCCACCTCCACCAGAAGATTTGCATTTGGCCACCAACTGTTTAATTTCATCAAGCCGGTTTTTCAGGGAAGAAAGAGTGTTTTTTACAGCATCATAGTCAATCGATGCTGCTTTCTTCACATTCAAGAACTCAGAGCTGAGTCCACTCACAACTGGCAATCCCAACCGTAACAACTCTTTCTCTTCCTCTTCCTTATCTATTGGATCATTTGTCTGTGTTGCAGAATCAGTGTCATTCTTTTGTGTCAAAATAGACTTTCTCCCTTCATTTCTAACCACTTCATGGACAACAAAACTGAGAAGAGTTGTCTTCCCGTCACTGCTCTTGAAATCAGACAGTTTCAGAAGTGTGGTGAGATTAAACGCTTTTGCATCTCCTCTTGCAGTACCAGCATTCAGCCGGTTTCCAGCCTTAAGTATGGCTTCTAGAAGCTTCAAGAACATTCCATGGCTTCTAAGCTCATTACACGCTGGCTCCATCACTTGCAACGGTTCCTTCACATTGAGGATCTCGGATTTGTAGTTTAGCCTGAATAGCATTGCATTTGCTCGTGTAAAGGCTAAGGGGACGGCTTTTAAGAGATTGTATAAGAAGGATTCTGCATCAGCAAGCTTTGTAGGATAACCATCAAATGCAAGGATTTCAGACTCTTCTTCTTGAGTAGGGACCGTCCTTGCGAGCTTCTCAAGAGTTTCTATACTTAAACCTTTGCCATCAAGAAGGGAATCTATCAACTCGCTACGAGGGAGCCCCAGTGATTTGAGTACAATTGCAGTGTTACGAGATTTTCGTGGATCTAAGATGAAGATTTTGGCGTTAGGATCAGTTGGTTTGTTGTTTGGATTTTCTTCCATGGCTGATTTGCGATTTGTGGGAACAAAACCGAATAGAGCTTCCATCTTATCATCACTATACCTGAATTACGAATCATACAAGATGTTCAACAGCAAATTCAGGATCAACCTTTCTTCCCAAAAGACTAAAACCGTAATTACCATCTGAATAAAATTTGCAGATGCAGAAGAAACAGAACTGAAGAAAAGCTGCTAAATCTATGACACTTAACTGGAAAGAGCCCCTGTCAATTTTGTCCCAGATCATGGAGTGATCAGGATTAACGTTGAGCTTCTCCCAGTGCAATGGCTTGAGCATCACCTGATCTTTACCGCTTCCAGAACCATCTTCTTTAGCTACGGCCTCCGACTTTTTAATTCCGGCAGACGGTGGCTTGGGCGGTCCCGGAGGAGCCTTCTTCCCCAACTTAGGAGGCGGAGGAGGTGGCGGCGCCTTCTTTGTTGGAGCCGGCGGTGGAGGTGGCGCTGGCGCCTTCCTTGCGGGAACCGGCGGCGCTATTGGAGGAATCTTGTTCTCTGGCGGCGGTGGTGGAGCAGGTGTCGGGGCTGGTGGTGCCATTGCTGGCGGCGCCGTCGAAACTGCCGTTGAAAAATATGCCGGCGCTGGGTAAAATGGTAGTGGCTGGCCTCCACTACCAACTCGGACACCGTAATTGACCGGAGCTGTTAAAATTGTCGAGGAGGACGCTGGGTAAAATGGTGGTGGTTGACTTCCACCACCAGCTCCGACATAGTAATTGACAGGAGCTGTCAAAACTGCTGTTGAGGACGACGCTGGGTAAAACGGTAGTGGTCGACCTCCACCACCGTAATTGACCGGAGCCTGAAGAGTGACACCGCTGATCCGGCCGTCGGATCGTTGACCGGGAAGCATTTGAGCATGAGAAGACGACGATCTACCGGTTGGAACGGTTGACGTCTTCCAATCCCCAATCCCGTAGTTAACCCTAACCGCTGGCTCTTTATGAATACTGCCATTAAAATTCTTCAGCTTCTTCCAATAGAGCACATCCAATCCATCCTCGTCGACGATTAATTCCCTGATTTCCTCGAACTGCATAAGCTCCGGTCGGCTTTCGGCCTCAACCTTAGACGGCTTGAACGCTTGCCTCTGATTTATTCCGCCTCTAGCAGCGTCGATTTCCTCCCGCCGTTGCGCGCGGAAGCGTGAAACGGAGAAAGAACGGGCCGGCCACCACGAAAGTACTCGCTGCAGTCGCTCCAATCGATCCGATGACCTTTTCCGTAGACGGGATCGTCGATCCCTCCGGCGAAGGAGAAGATGGAGTCAGCGCCGGTAGAAGTGTAGTAGAAGAACACAGATCTGCGGAATAATTTAGAAAAGAAAAAAAGAAGAGAAGCTAATAAATCATGATTACAAACCTAATTTCTTACTTTACTTTGGAGAAACTTCGTCGCAAATGCGGAAATTTTCCCTGCCAAGGCTGACTTTCTTTGATTTGACTCGCGTCTGCGCCTTTAATTACGTATTTAGCCCACGGCGGAGCCAGAATTGTCTCAAAGACGGCGGACCTTATATAGCAAACCTTAAATAACAACAACAATATTTACCCACTAGACCTTCCCTTACGAAAAATCTGGGAAGTCAAGATGAAGGAATCTAGACTTAAAGCAACGGAAAAGCGATAAAAAAATCCTACGGGATACTAGGTAGATAACAAGGAAACCAAAAGCAAAGCCGAAACAAAACAAAAACAAAGGAAGCCCAAAACCAAGACATAGCGTTGAAGCCTCGAGGCCTTCGTGGACCGATCTGTCCAGGAGACTAACTATCCATCACTCGAATCATGTCCCTCTAACTATCCCTACATATTGCCAGTGTCGAAATGCCCAACTGGCTGACATCCTGTTTTATATTATCCTTCCAACACTTCTTCGATCGTCCCCTCCCTCTACGTACGTCACCAAGGACCAAACTCCCAAACCTACGGACTGGTGCCTCAGGGCCCCGCCTCTGAACATTTCCAAACCAGCGCAATCTAGATTCTCGCAGCTTATCCCCTATATTGGCCACTCCCACCCTACTTCTGATCACATCATTTCTGATTTTGTCTAGTAGTGTGTGTCCGCTCATCCACCTTAACATTCGCATCTAAGGTGGATGAGCGGATACTTGTAAATGTCAATTATTTTGATATGTTAAACTAATTTAACATAACAAAATAAATATAAAGTAAACAAAAATTAAATTATAAGATTTATAGTTTAAAATAAAAATATTAGTTAAGTTATACTTGTTTTTCGTCTACAAAATAATTGACATTTACAAGTACCTAAACTATGAAAACAATTCAAAAACATCGTTATATATAGTTGCAGACATCTGACTCTTAATAAATATCATCAAACTATTAATCAATCATTTATCTCCTATTTTATTTTTCAAATTACTCTTAATATATTTGAGGATGAAAAAATATTCTCTTAACAAATACGACAACAACATGTAAGAGTAAAACTGATTCAACCTAATGATAAATTAAAATTGGGGTTTTGTAATAAAAAAAATACAATTTGATAAATTTGATCATTACAACTAAGTAGTTAACCCACAACGTCAAAAGGGGAAGAAAATAAGGTCAAAGGGTGTAATTATCAAAATAAAAAAAAGGTTGGAGAAGATTTTGTGATATAAGTTAAGGTTATCTTAACTAAATTAAAATCTTTACTATAAAAAACCACTTAATTAAAATTTGATATGTTTTAATAAAAACCCTAATCCGCCGTAAAAAATTCCAATTGCGCACTATCCTAAAACGAGGCCCATTGTAATTTGAAACAAGCCAAAAAATCAAAAGTCCCAAAGAACGCAAAACGACGCCGTTGAGGTCTCTTATCTTCTTCTCTGATCTTCATTTCTCAATTCTAAGATCTTTGGCGTCGGGCTCCAACTCTCCCCCCTTTAACGACTTCTCCGGACTTCGTCTCCCCCCCCCTCTTCTCCGCCCTCGCCCTATGTTGTCCTATGGGCGCGGTCCTCTCTAAAGCCTCGCTCCTCCGGTCATTGGCGGGGCAGGGCCGTCCCTGCCCCACACCCCTATCCCTCCACCACTGATTTAGCCCTTTGTTGCGCTAAAAATGGGCTCGAATTGAATAAAACCAAGCCGAGCTTTGAATTACTCAACCTCAACTCAGTTAAAAATAAGCAAGCTCGAGCTCGAACGCGAGCATCGTTCGAGCTTTAAATCTTGTTTGAGCTTGATTTATTTAAACGCTCACCAAGTTCGAGCTTAGGTCGCGAGCCTCTCATTTAGTTTCTTCATGAGACAGTTTTGAGAACAACTTACTTACTTGATCATCTATACAAGCAAATGAAATTAAAAACTAAACTACACAATTTGAGAAAGACCGTTAAAACTACATATTTTTACTTAAATTACATATTATATATAATAATAATATATATAGTGGAGCTTATTCATAAATGTAAAGTCTCGTTTGTTATGAATGTATAATTGAGCTTACTTATGAACATATAATTGAGTTTGCTCATGAACAAATGAGTCGATTTTTCTTATGCTCAAGCTCAGTTCATTTATCTTTCAAGTCTGAAAATTGCTCTCAAGATTGACACGTTTACAAATGAAGCTGAACACGAATGAGACTTAACTGAGTCGAACACCGAATTGCTCACGAACGGTTATGTTCATTCACAACTCTAGCTAAAAGATTGCATTTATAAGGGTGGTTTTTTGGGCATACGAAAATAGCTTTTGTGATTTTTTTTTTCACAATTCCAACTTTCGTGAAGGTTAAATGGGATTTTTTTGTGAAATATCATCGTTGGACTGTTGCGAGCCATGAAATCTCATGAATAGTGCCCTGAAATCTCGCGACACTACCAACAATAATATTTGGAAAAATGTTACCGTTGGTATCGTAAGTCCTTTATTCGCGACATTATTTAAGCAATTTCAGGACGTGCAATAGCCTAACAACAATATTAAATTTCAAATTCTCCCTAATAAATATCGACTTATATTCTCATCTTTGCACACCTCCATTCTAGAAATCACCACATACAAAATGTCTTCCGAAGAGGAAGAGACGTCATCAAGCAATTATTATATCGACGAGGAGGAAGAAGAAGTAGTAGGAGAAGATTACAAGTCCGAATCTAATGCATCAAGCGAGACAGATGAGGTATTGTATTAATTCGTTTAAATAATTCGTTTATTGCGTTTATATATTGTCATTATATTATGATATTCTTTGCGTTTAGGGATAATATCATTTTTGTAATCTAAGGAATAATGAATTAGTACTTATATATTGAGATGATATTGATGGAGTGCTTATATTTCAGATGCTAGACGACAAAAAGGAATGATCTAAACAAAAAAAAAAAAGAAATCAAAAGCATGATGCGAGCAAACTCAAAACTCGTGCCACGACATGGTGACACCTATGAAATCACACACCCTACAAAAACGCATAAATACTAGTCTTCTTGCCCAACAACACTCTCAATTGGACAAGACAGTTTTCACCAGTGTACGAACCGTGCGCAAAACTAACTAGGAACATAAAGGTCCAATAGCAAGCGAAACTCCCACAAAACTCAAGTGTAATCAACACACACATCCTATATAGTAGTCGACTACCTAGCCCATTCAGTGCGCTGGGTGAACGCCAGATGGAGTCTCAATCTACAAAAACTCCAACCAGTGATGACGATTGATGATGCCGCATGCACAACTCACTGACTTACAATATGAGTCACATCAACCTCCTTGTCCACCAATCAACAAAATGCACCTCACTTGTCTGCTTGCCCGTCCCACATCGAAGGATCTAGAAACCCCAACTAAAACTGCACCTCCTGCCAATGGAAGCATAACACGTCGCACATCTCGCATCCCACCAATTAATGGTCGACACCACGAAGATCAGTAAGTCTCTTCCACATCGAAAAAGCTCGGCATCTAATCGTCATCAATGCCTATATATAGATGATCATGGCAAGAGTTACAAGGGTTGAAAATCATCTCTTGCTCAAGACTATTCTTGTTAAGAGAGACTCAATGTGTTGAAACTTTCCGAAGAACTTTGCTATTTACGAGTGTAGGATCATTAGTTCTTAATGAGTAACCGACTCCTAGGAAGTCTACGACTTAGCATTAAGTGTGGAGGAAATTCAAATAGAGAAAATGTACCAAGAACACATGATGTATAGTGGAAACTCTTTGTGAAACAACTAGTTTCTCTCACAAAAACCACTCCCTTTCGAGCTTTTCACGCGGTCGGACGTTAAGAGCACTTTTGGCTCGCTCTATTAATATCTAAAGTTCAATTACAAAGTTTCTTGTTCAAATGTTGAATCCCACAACACTTCGAACACCCTCATCCTCTGTATTACAACTCTCACTCTTAAGCAATACCAAGACACTCTCATTTCGACGATCTCATAACACAACGCTTACAAACTCTCACCAAATACAAAGATAATTCTCAAGATGCTAATTCGTCTAACCTAAACACCTTCTATTTATATTATATTTTGTTCAACCAAGTGAAAGATCATTTCCTAATCTCAAGGAAATAATCTTCACACAATCGCACAAGATCTTTCCCAATCGAAGATATCACGAACAAACCAAATCTTCATGATTATCTTATGCGTGTAGCTTGGATCTCCTGCATCCTCAGATATCTTCATATATGCCCCCCTAAAATATCATACTTTAACTAGCCATAACTTGTACCGCGCTCACTTCCCGAAATAAGACCTTGTCAGGATACAAGTCGGCGACTTCGTCTTCCAACCTTCATGTCACCGACTCATCGGTGTCGTACACCTTACTTGTGTTTGAAACCATCAAAACTTTGACATTTCAACAAGTTTCCCCTTTTGGCGTGATATGGATCAAGATAGGATCAATACTAAGGAGTCATGGAAGAAGATAAGAGGTCATATTAGGTCAAGACCATTCAAGAGATCAAGAGCTTTCAAGTATAAAATGGTCTTCAAGAATCTACATTATGTTATCCATCCATTGTCAAGTCGACATTGGAAGATGAAGAGCACCTGCGTGCATTATTTACACTCACATGCAAGAGTTGTTTGCATGCTTATCCTAGACTTACTATTTATAGTGCTTTCTATATATGCTTTTAATTTTAATAGAATTTTCTACATATATGGACCATGTGTTATGGGCCATATTATGTGGGCTTATGGTTTTTTAAGTTAGGAAACATATTATTTTATCAATTTGGACCATGCAAGATTGTTAGGACAAATTTGGAAAGTAATATGGATCTTGCTTGGAGCCTAAGTTATTAGTTGTCTTGCAATAATATCTTTTAATTAAGGTAGAACTTATATTAGGAAACAATATCTTTTAAGAATAGCATAGAATAGTTGGCTATGTCTATTTAAACTCTTGCAATCTTTCTTTTCAAGACAAGTTGAATTAAATCTTTGGAATAGAAACCTTGTTTCTTATTCCAAGGACGTTCAACCCAAATATTTCTCTTACTCTCTTGAATTTTCGTCCCTACCAAAACTCCATACCAATTTCGAATTCTCTTGCAATCAATCGTTCCAACAAATCCTCAAACACAAATGAATCTCCAAACACATTCAATTGAGTTGTTCTTGTTCTTTAAGCAATCAATTTACAAACCTTGTTGCTTTGTAATCCAAGGAAGTGATTGAAAACCTTAAAGTTTAAGTCTTCTCATCCAAAGTTCAAGTCTTGCAAGTAAGAGAATTAAAGCGACAAGATCGGGACTTGGAAAACAAACGGAAACGAAGTGTGCGAGCTCAATCATATATGAGTATCAATTGGTACTCAGAGACCAGTGATTCACGGATTATCAAGTGGTATCGGATTCTCCTTGTTTAGTTAAGTTTTTAATTGCTTTTCAATTTTACTTGCATAATCAGTTTTTACCCTTAGAACTGTCAAAAAGCTGCCAAAACCCTAACCTAAGGCATACTTGTGCCGCCACCACCAACCACCGCCGGCAACCACCCCTCCACCATCAAATTCTGCCACCACCACACCCTTGGTTTGGTGCATGCCCCTCCCCTTGCTTGTGTGCCAAGTTCCTTGCTTTCCTTGTGGCCCAAGTTTGCTTGAACATACTTTCCTTAGATAAAGATCTTGCTAGTTTTTCTTTCCTTATTGAAAAGATTGGATCTTTAATTGCATGTTTGACTTGCTTTGACTTAATTCCACCATATTTGCTTGCCAAAAATATTTATTCTTTTGATAAGTGGGTTTACTACAATTTGGTGAATTGCTTGCTTTCATGTTCATCCATATTGAAGTCCCTTTCTTTTCCACATAAATTAGCCAATTTCCCTCCTTTATTTTTGCTTCTAAGTAGTTTCATTGGTGTTTATAAATTCTGAAGAAAAAAAAACAAAAAAATCCAAAAAAAAATAAAATTGATTCTTACACAAGGATCACCAAAAATATTGTCTTGCATTCTAGTAGTTTGCATATTCTTGCTTTGCCTTGTTCACATTGGCATATAAGTTGTGCTTGCTTTGCTCTTCTACTCAGAATAAGACCCTACTTAGTCGAAGCATCACAAAAGAACCCTTTGTGCATTGCATTGTTGTGCCTGAAACTGGAACTTGCATGCACCCTTGTTCTCTTCTTGTCGTGCACTTGCGTCTTAGTAATTCGCTTCATCAATTTGTGCACTTTGCTAGCCAAAATCAGAAATTTTAGCCTTGTTTGTCTTGATTGCTTGCTTTTACATTGAATTAGTAGTACCCGCTACTTGTTTAAAGTATTTGGCTTGCATAAGGAACTTGTTTGCTTCTCAACTTGCATTTTCCTTTCTATATTCTTTGAGGCTAAAACTCTACTTGATCTTTTAGGACTACACCTTTCATTCACTTGCCTAATAGGTTCCACTAACTGATTTATGCTTGTGAATTGATTAGCTCATTGCTAAACTAAGGTGTTCGTCCCTTGATTACACTTTTGCTCGTTAGTGCTGCCCGCTTTTCCTGTTTATGAATGCAGGATGGCTGAACGTATTCCACACCGATTAGAGATTTTTGATGGGATCTTTGACCCTACACGGTATTTTGAGTGGGAAGAAGCCACAACTTCATTCCTAGAATACTATTACCACACCAAAAAAGAGCGATTGTATGCAGTGACTTGTCGCTTTGTGGGAGTTGCTCGTACTTGGTTGGTAAAACTTCAAAGAGATCGATGGGAAAAAGGCCGTTCACCAATTGACTCATGGCCTCAATTGAGATTCATGATGCGTCGTACATTTGTTCCATATGAGCATCAAGAGCGTTTGAATAAGATGGCAAATTGTAAGCAAGGATCTCGTTCTCCACTCGATTTCTTTATGGAGCTTGAAGAGTTGATGGATACCATTGGAGTTCCATTATTATCATATCAATTCGCCTTTGTAGTCACTTCCTAGATGGATTGGAACCATCAATCAAAGAGTATCTTGATGGTCAACATACCACTGATGTTGATGCTTTGGTACGACTTGCACAAAGGTACCATTACAAACTCCAACGAATGGAAGAAGTGTTGGCAAATTCCCGCCACATAAGGTACAACTCTTACTCTTCCAATTCGGTTTTTACTTATACATCTTCTTTTTCTCTGCCACGAGATGTTCCCAACATCACCAAGGCACCTTCTTAGATCCCCAATGATGTAGGAACTCCTCAAGTGGAGGAGGAGCTCGAGAACAATGAAAAGTACAAAAGGATGCTTCGGGAAGCCCAACAAAAGAAGAACACGCCATCCCCGACGCCGAAACAAGGGCCAATGAAGACAACAAGACTTGAGCTGGCTGGTCACGATCGTGACCCACCTGTCACGACCCGTGACGAGCCATCTGCGCCTCTCAGCCGGTCGCTCATGACCCATGATCCAGCTCACGACCCCATCACGAGTCGTGACTCCCCTGTCACGACCCGTGACCACCCTCACGACAGGCTTTTGGCCCATTCCGCTGAACACAACTGGTGATCCCTTCTCTGCACACCATGGGCATTCCGTCTCGACCCGTGACCCCCTTCCCGGGCCTTTAAGATTTCCAATCTTGACCCAAGACTACTCTGACACAAGTCATGACACTCCTCATCAGAACAACAACACTTCAAAGTTAATCATTGAGCATTACCTTCCACTACATCGACGTGATGTCCATGAGCGTTCTCTTGAGCATTATGAGTCCAAGTTGGTCATTCATTACCATCCCGAGTATGGTGATGGTAAGTTAGAAAACGTTCCAAAGTGTAGTGTCGTCCCCAAGAAGTTTCATCCATCATGGAGATCATTTCAAGCGACATTCTATGTTCCACATTATTCTTTGCCGAAACAAGTTGAGCTATTGTAGAAGAAGTTTCCTTCCAAGTGGAAAGATGTTGCTAAGGGTAACCTTCTTGTCTCTTTTCAAGTTCCTTTGTCTAATTTTTCTTCTTCTCCTTTCCCACATAGACACAACGTCGAATCGAGGACGATTCGAGGTCAAGTGGAGGAGAATGATATGGATCAAGATAGGATCAAGACTAAGGAATCATGGAAGAGGATAAGAGGCCATATTAGGTCAAGACCATTCAAGAGATCAAGAGCTTTCAAGTATAAAATGGTCTTGAAGAATCTACATTATGTTATCCATCCATTCTCAAGTCGACATTGGAAGATGAAGAGCGATTGCGTGCGTTATTTACACTCACATGCAAGAGTTGTTTGCATGTGATGAGGTATTTTCAGTGGTCGTTAATACCTATCAAAGAAACCTTATCTTTACCAACTCAGTAGAGCGGCAAGTAAGGGTCGATCCCACAGAGACTCTTGTATTTGTGCTATTACTTGTATGCCAAGTAACTAAAAAGGGGGATTTTGGAATGATTATTCTAAACTAATATGCAAACTGAAAAGTAAATATGAATGCAAGTATGATTGAGTTTAACAAATATGAGAAAAATATGTTCAACGAGTTAAATCCATCATAGATATGGTTATTGATCATTGATTCTTTTGATTCTCAATTCCCTTGAATAATCTACCATGGATTATTATCCAAAACTTTATATTTAGTTGAAAGAGCTAACAGTCTGAACAACCCTAATCATCTAACAACCTAGAACAACGCCTAGATTCAATTAAACGATAGCTTTAAGTTCAAAGTATCGATAGAAACAAATACTCAACGCAAACAGCTAATCAAGTTATCTGTGGTTTGCTACTTTCTACAACTGAAAAGCCCGAACGGGTCTAAACAATTATAGTTGCTACTTTACCTAATCAATCCCGAACGGGACTTGATCAGATTAGTTGTAAATTAACCTAGAAATTCTATTAGATGATCAATCTAACAAAACCCTAAAATAATTCAGATTTAATTAAGCACAAGGAATAAAATCTATTCAAGTTTATGAGACTCAATCAAACCTCACAATATTATGCAATCTATGATTTCAATAACTAGTCAAACACAATAAATTTAGCAATGCATAATTAAATTGAAAACAAACTTATAAGAGGTTCAAAGGTTTCTCCTTAGAGAGAAAATCCCTAGCCTCCAAGTTATGATCAAAGTTATGACAATGATAGAGAGAGAAAACTAAAAACAAGGTTTAAATACCCTAGAAGATATCCAAATATCAAATTATCCCGAAATTACATTAAACTAGTCGGAAAACACATAACCAAGGCTCAACTCTAAGCCCATTCCGTCGGCCCAATAATCTCGCAACGAAATAAGGAGGCGAGGTCTTAACATAAAGTGGCGCGGTCGCGGCACCTTGTTCTCCAGCCCGCGGCACTCTTGGTTCAGCATTTCAAGCGACACTTCAGAGGCTGTTTTCACCCCCTTCGAGTTGGAATTTAGACTCGGAGTTAAAATATGAATTGTAGCTCTTCGAGTTAGCTTTCCAGTGATAGCAAATTCAGCTTCATCCGAGAAATGTAGCTCCCAATCCAATCATTGCATGATAGAGGTGTCAAAACAAGAACTCCAATGCATAGCCCGAGTTTAAGCGTTCTTCTCACAAAAGCTCTTGGGTCTTGGTTCTTCCAATCTTCACTTATATCACTCTAAGCTTCATCAAACTCCACCATAGTCCTCTAATATCCATCCCGTCCACGCTTGTTTACCTAAAGATCTGCAAAACCGAACAAAACAAGCGCAAAATCCGAATTTCCTAGAAAACCTAAAAACCTAATAACTACACTAAACTAAGCTAAAACCATGAAAAATAAACATAAATATGCATCCTAAACTATACCTAAATGAAAGCTATCAAATTCCCCCATGCTTAACCCTTGCTTGTCCTCAAGCAAGACATAAATCCAAGCACACCACAGAAATGCAATCATGCATCCATCTCATAATCAATCGAGCAATTCAACATATAACCAAAACCCGACCAAGACTTCCTAGCATACATTATAACACGCAAAAAGCAAAGACCATTCATCCATTCTAGACCTCACCAAGGTAAATGTGTTTGCTCTCACTCTCAAGTATTTAAGGGTATGTGTTTCACTCAAAATCAACCATAAAAACTAGACTATAATAAGCTTGCATCAGAGTTCTAAATCTCCACCGCTGGGGATCAAACACACAACAAAAATCAAGAGGTCTTTTTAAGGGTTGTAATGGGGCCAAGGTAAAGAGAAATTTGGAAGGGATTATATTTGGCTTATGGTGCTAAATCCGGGATAAAGAACTAATCCTAAACCGAAATTCAACACTTTCTTCTCTTACATTCTCCCAATCTTTTCTTTCTCAACTCCATACACACTTTCATACACTTGCTTCTTTTTTTTCATTCTTTGCCTCTTCTTCAACTCTTTTCTTTTATACTAATGAAGACTACTAACATTAAACTCAATTTTTCTTTGCTTTGCAACATACTTTTCATCTTCACGTTTTTTTTCACTTTGCAACTAAGAGTTGTTTTTCCTCTTTTTCCACCTTTCTTCCAACTTCCTCAATCCTTATATCCAACTCACACAAAACAAAACCAACCTAAAGTCCTAAATCCCGGATGGGTCAAGCTTATTAGGCTAGGAAAATTTTGTGGAGCTAATAAAAACAGGCTTAAAGCTCAAAAGAAATAGGGGTGTCAAAACATGGATCTTGTAAGGTAGGAAGGGAAAGAATAGGCTTATAAGAAACATTGCCTCAATCATTTTAATGCTATGCATTCAATCATATAAAGCAGCCTTGAAAAGAGTCATAATGCAAGTTCTAGAGCTAGATAATCATGGTGATACACTCAAGAATGTAGAGAACAAATATAATCATGAAAGGCCAAAAATCTCACAAGGCAAATTTTTGTCTAGAACTTCAGAATAAATCAAATACTCAAGCTAAATACATGTTCAGTCCTATAGTCAAAGTAATTAATCAATGATCATACTCATATCATATAAACTTCAGCATATCATGCAAATCATGGGTTAGAACTTATACTCAACTTAGAGAAACAAGAGGAATCAAACAATGGGGAAATAAGAACCTAAATGCAATATTTTTGTATTTTTTACAACTTTTTCTGATTTTTTTTTTCATTTTCCAAGATTTTAATCAATGCATGCAAAAATTTTAAATATGACCTAAACTAATGCAACTACATGCAATGCAAAAGTAATTCCCTTCCCCCATGCTTAAAACATACTTTGTCCTCAAAGTATAGTAAAAAGAAAAGAGAAGAAAAAACACTCACAAAACTCTAGTTATTCGGGTAATTCGGCGGGAAATCCAACGGTGGTGGTGGTTCTTCGGGTTATCAATCTTCACATAATGATCATTGATTCTTTTGATTCCATCATAGAAACAAATACTCAACGCAAATAGATAATCAAGTTATCTGTGGTTTATTTATTTCTACAACTGAAAAGCCCGAACGGGTCTAAACAATTATAGTTGCTACTTTATCTAATCAATCCCGAACGGGACTTGATCAGATTAGTTGTAAATTAACCTAGAAATTCCATTAGGTGATCAATCTAACAAAATCCTAGAATAATTCTGATTCAATTAAGCACAGGGAATAAAACCTATTCAAGTTGATGAGAATCAATCAAACCTCACAATATTATGCAATCTATGATTTCAATAACTAGTCAAACACAATAAATTTAGCAATGCATAATAAAATTGAAAACAAACTTACAAGAGGTTCAAAGTTTGCTCCTTAGAGAGAAAACCCTAGCCTCCAAGTTATGATCAAAGTTATGACAATGATAGAGAGAGAAAACTAAAAACAAGGTTTAAATACCCTAGAAGATATCCAAATATCAAATTATCCCGAAATTACATTAAACTAGTCGGAAAACACATAACCAAGGCCCAACTCTAAGCCCATTCCGTCGGCCAAATAATCTCGCAGCGAAATAATGAGGCGAGGTCTTAACATAAAGTGGCGCGGTCGCGGCACCTTGTTGTCCAGCCCGCGGCACTCTTGGTTCAGCATTTCAGGCGACACTTCAGAGGCTGTTTTCACCCCCTTCGAGTTGGAATTTAGACTCGGAGTAAAAATATGAATTGTAGCTCTTCGAGTTAGCTTTCCAGTGATAGCAAATTCAGCTTCATCCGAGCAATGTAGTTCCCAAACCAAGCATTGCAAGATAGAGGTGTCAAAACAAGAACTCCAATGCATAGCCCGAGTTTAAGCGTTCTTCTCACAAAAGCTCTTGGGTCTTGGTTATTCCAATCTTCACTTGTATCACTCTAAGCTTCATCAAACGCCACCATAGTCCTCTAATATCCATCCCGTCCACGCTTGTTTACCTAATGATCTGCAAAACCGAACAAAACAAGCGCAAAATCCGAATTTCCTAGAAAACCTAAAAACTACACTAAACTAAGCTAAAACAATACAAAATAAACATAAATATGCATCCTAAACTATACCTAAATGCAAGCTATCAAATTCCCCCATGCTTAACCCTTGCTTGTCCTCAAGCAAGACATAAATCCAAGCACACCACAGAAATACAATCACACATCCATCTCATAATCAATCGAGCAATTCAACATATAACCAAAACCCGACCAAGACTTCCTAGCATACATTATAACAAGCAAAAAGCAAAGACCATTCATCCATTCTAGACCTCACCAAGGTAAATGTGTTTGCTCTCACTCTCAAGTGTTTAAGGGTATGTGTTTCACTCAAAATCACACTTCTGGAAAACGCGTCTTTAGCCACGACAGTTGGCCACGTGACATGCCACAAAATTTGCCAGGAAACAGCCTTCGCCACAGAGGTAGTCACCAGTGTTCCCAGGACGAAAAGTTTGTGGTTAAAACGCTCGCGGGTATAGCATAGCGTGAACACTGCCCACAAACTTTTGAGTCGTGCCTATTTAACCACAATATTGGGTACGAAAATCATGTTCTGCTAAATACATGGTATAGCCAGAGACACTTTGTGGCTAAGTTTGTGTCTATTTTACCACAAAGTTAGCGTCGAATTGTTTGGCTGGCTAAATTCGGGAGGGATAAGTCGTGTTCATCAACCACCTGTCGTGGCCATTTAGTCTCAAAATTTGCCTCGAATATATTTGGTGGGTAAAGTAGTGGCTTTTAGCATGAAATTTGGCTACGAATTGGCAGAATACAATTCATTGCCAATGTCGTGGCCCTTTTGCATGAAAATTGGCTACGAAATGATTGAGTGGATTTAATAGCCAATGTTGTGGCCTTATTGTCTCAAACTTAGCCTCGAAACCATTTTGTGTCAAATTCTGTGGTTATAAAAATCAGTACAATCCACCTATTTAATTGCAATATTAACATGCACCATGCAATATTAAATACATGTACCATAAGCATCACATAAAACAAAAATGGTTTGATCATCAAACCATGTCGCATATGGCCAAATCCAAACATCAACTTGCACCTATAGTTTTCAAGTATCAACAACAACCAAGAACCAAATATCCAAACATCAACCAACCTGCAAAACCTGCACCTACCACAACCATCTAAAACCTTACATGAAATCCAAATATTCACAATGGCATCACCAACAACCATAAGTTTCCCAAAATGCACCAACACAACTAAAGACCTTAAATTACCATGGAGAGAGAGAGAGAGCTAATTGATAGCAATGTGTTCCATCAACTTTTCAAGCATGCCTTTCAAATCCTTGTTTTGGCTTTGAATTTCTTGATTCTGAGCTTGAAGAGCCTTCATCTGGTCCCGCATTTCCTTCATCTCGTCCTTGAGATGCTCGGTAGATGGTTGTGGGTGGAAAAGGCTGGAGGAAGGAGAAGAAAAGCATGCATCAACCTTGCCGCTGCGAAGGAGGGCTATACCATGCTCAGCAAATGCGAAAATCTTCCGATCTTTATGGCCCTTAGCAGCTTTGATCCACAGCTCTATCATCTTTGTGTTTGAGAATGGTTGACCCGATGTATTGTTCAGTTGTTCCTCAACAACCAGCCGTTCAAACTCAGCCTTGAATAGAATGAAAATGCATTAAAAAGAAGATATGAAAGCAATATATGACTATAAGAACAAGTTGAAAAACAAATGTAAAATAAACAAGTATGCAAGATAGAGCACATTCAATTCACAAACAGATATCATTCACAAATTTGCTAATGGTTAAAAGATTCACAAATTGGATTCACATATACACAAATTGGATTCACATATACACAAATTGGATTCACATATAGCTTGATAGATTCACAAATTGACACAAGATAACAACTGATTGGATTCACAAACATCTCTATCTTTGGCACAAGATAGATTACATATAGCATGAGCACCGAGCACATACCTTATAGAAAATTGCATTCATAAACATGACTTGCTAACTAAGGGAGCATTACACATGCCAAATAATACTAAACATGACTTGTAGTATTTCCATCATTCTTGTAGTATTTCCATTTTCAAAATATAGTAATCATGATTTGCTAACTAGAAAAGGAAGTCAACAGTACATCCCATCATAAAATGCAACCATAAAGCAACCATAAAAGCCATATTTTGACAATAAATGTCAACCCAATGAGATGTGTAAATGAGCCAACCATAAAGCAACCATAAAAGCCATACTATGAGAATAGATTTCAACCCAATCAGATTTGTAAATGATAAGGAATATTCAGCCTAATACTTACAATGATAGCAGCTGGGCGTTCACCAACGGTTCCATCTTTGGTTGACCACAACTTCTTTACAACCTCAGAAATCATAGGCATGGTACCCGACTCACCACCCTTGAAAAAACAAGAGTAAAATTGAGTTCAACATCAAAAGAAAAGAGAAGTAATATGTGAAACTGGATTGCAATTACCATCGTTTCCATCCACTTTGTGAACTTGTGAGAACCCCCTCGGTATGGTCCAGACTCGAGTGATTTCTTTGAACTCATGTTCTCCTTATTCACCTTAGCTTGGCGCACCAAGTTGGGATCAGTTCTCCACAAGGTCGTCATCCTTGTCTAGTGCCTGCTCGCTAACCAGATTGGGGGTGCATTTTTAGCACACGCATTCTTGAAGACATTGCTAAGGTGCTTCCCAATTTGGTGTAGAAAGGCATCCTTCATCAGCCCATCCGTCTCCCTCCAACAGAAATATCTCTACATTGAGAAACAAGAAATAAGTAGCCTTTGTTTCATTAAATTAAAGAAATAGAAAGCATGTTACATCATATTTTCCTTACTAGAATTAGATCACAATAGAATCTCAGCAATAGATATCAAACAAAAAGTTTATTTCATTAATTTAAACAAGAAATAGGCAGATTTAAGCTAAAATGTATTGTTCTTTCATTTTTAAAGAGAAAGAAAGGCAGAATTAATTTGAAGCAAAAGATATCAAGCAAAAGATTAATTTCTAACTTCAAACATAAGATTACCAAGATCTCAATCATATTTTCCTTACTAGAATTAGATCACAATAGAATCATGCTATCATGTACCAAAGATATCAATTTCAGCCAAGACTATAATACATATCACACAACTAATCAGCTCAAATAAGATAAACAGATCACCCAGCGATATCACACAACGATTTTGCATTTTAAGAAGTAGAAAATAACCTGAAACTCTTGAAACCACATGGTCTGCACATGTTTTGGCACTCTAGATATACTGGTCCAAGGACCTCGATAATGACCATGGACGATTTCCTTAGCCTTTGCAAACACTAACTTTTTTGGTTCAAAGTCGCTACAAAGAATTAGATAAAGTTATTAGTAATATTCAAAATGAAACTTAGGATTAATAGAGAGTTGTTTAAGAACTGACCGACTGCCTTCCCCAGCAATCCATATAAGCTTTTGTTGTGTGCCTTGTTCCTCTCCTTCTTCTTGCTCTCCTTCTTCTTGCTCTCTTTCTTCTTGCTCTCTCTCTTCTTGGTCTCCTTCTTGTCCTCCTTCTTGCTCTCTTTCTTCTTGGTCTTCTTCTTCTTGTCCTTCTTCTTCTTACTCTCCTACATCTTGTTCTTCATCACTAACCTCCTCTTCTTCCTCAGCTTCTTCCTCAACTTCTTCCTTAACTTCTTCCTCAACTTCTTCCTCAAGTTCATCCTCAACTTCCATACGAACTCCAGACTCATTATCCACATTGAAATCATCCTCATGTTGGTCATAAGTTTCTTCCTCAACTGGTAGTAGGGCTGGTGGAACAACTTTCTTTGTACGAGGTCTGGGAACCGGGCTAGGAGTTCTTGAATGAGCATTTATAGGAGCCCTTGAAGGGTTGAGTGCTCGTCGGACAGGAGGGGTAGTCTTTGGAGGAGCTGGTGGGATAGTTTTTGAAGGAGTTGGTTGAGAAGTTTTTGAAGGAGCTGGTGGGGAAGTTTTTGAAGGAGCTGGTGGGGAAGTTTTTGAATGAGCCTTTAAACGTGCAACAGGTTGTGCAACAGCTTGTTGTGGAAGGGTTGCAGTTGTTGCTGATTTTTTAAGCCCGGGGCTACTACGAACAGGGAGCTGGAGGGGTCGTTTCAGAGGTCTTCTAGGGCTTAAAGCACCCTGCTCTGGAGAAGAAAGAGGTGGACCACGGGCAAAGTTGCAGCTAGTAATCCCAGCACGTCCACGAGCTGTGCTTCGAAGGTGACGCATGATGACCTAAATCAGAGAAATACAAGGAAACATAATTAGAACTAAAAGAGCATGCTATTGATGAATGCCTCAAGTATATTTAGGGCATTTGTCTAAGAAAAAAAGAGCATGCTATTGATGAATGCCTAAAGTGAGTCTAGAATTAAAATGTCACGAATTATTAGAACTCAAGTATATTTAGGGCATTTGTCTAAGAAAAAAAGAGCATGCTATTGATGAATGCCTAAAGTGAGTCTAGAATTAAAATGTCACAAATTATTCGAACTCAAGTATATTTAGGGCATTCAATTGATCATGTTTATCTAGGAAAAAAAGAGCATGCAATTGATGAATACCTAAAGTGAGTCTAGAATTAAAATGTCACAAATTATTAGAACTCAAGTATATTTAGGGCATTCAATTGATCATGTTTGTCTAGGAAAAAAAGAGCATGCAATTGATGAATACCTAAAGTGAGTCTAGAATTAAAATGTCACAAATTATTAGAACTCAAGTATACTTAGGGCATTCAATTGATCATGCAATTGAATGCATGTTTGTCTAGGAAGAAAGGAGCATGCAATTCATCCAAGAAATTAAAAAATAGAAGAAATAGGGAGAGAGTAGGAACTTGTAACTTTACTGAATGAATTGAAGTAGATACGGTGGGTTTGTCCAGGAAGAATCCGACAGAATTAAGGACCCATGAAATCGCCAGCATTAAGGACCCATGAAGAGAGAAAACAAAGATGAATTAAAAAGAGTCAAAGTTAAGCAAGAGCAAGGGAGAGAGGGAGAGAGACTTACCAATCGGTTGCCTTGAACAAAAGCGAGCTTGCTCTGAAAAACACCAAAGATGGTAGTGAGAGCCCAAAATCAAACATGATTGAGCAAATGATGGAGCAAAGGAAAGGAAAGAACACCAAAAAACACCAAAAAAGCTTGCTTGAAAGAACACCAAAAAAAAACAACAAAGCTTGCTTGAAAGAACACCAAAAAAGCTTGCTTGAAAGAACATCAAACTCAAAGGAAAGGAGAGATGACTTACAATCGCCGGATGCCTTGTCCAAAGGGCTGCAATAAGCTTGCTTGAAAGAACACCAAAAAAAATTAGAACAAAACCCTAGATTTGAGCAACCCTAGAAGGAAAGGAAGGTCGAGAGGGAGAGAGGCTTACCGACGCCGGTGAGATTGAACAGAATCGCCAGGGAGCTTGCTTGAAAGGAAGGTCCAAAGGGCTGCAACTTCTCTGAAAACCAAATCGCCAGGGAGCAGTTTGAGAGAGCGGCGAGAAGAAGAAAATTGATGGAATGAGCTAAGTCTAAGTGTACGTACGCATAACCCTAAATTGAACAGAATTCACTAACGGGCCTACCGAAAATCAAGTGCACGCATAGCCCAAAATTTCCCTCTCAGCCCAAAATTGAAATTCCCTCCCAACTAAACCCGAAATTAAAAATTCCCTCTCAAACCAAAATTTGCCTCCTAAATTTCCCTCCTAAATGCATTATTCCATCCTACATCAACTTCTCCTTCCTACCTCAAAATTGTCCTCTTAAACAAAAAATGTAGTTGGTAAAATGAGCAAATAATTACATATATAGATGATAGAATGAGGGAAAAAGAATTACCAATCATATTGTTCGGAACTTGAAGATGATGGATAATCATCTTCTTCGTTGTCATTTTCAATATCGAAACTATCATCGCCACTTTCCACATCGTATGCTTCCTCATGCAATGACACTGGATCATTAAGATTTGTAGGTAAAGATTGAATTGTCGACCCTATGAAGTCATCAATCTCAAAGTCATCCGGTTGTAATGGTTCAAAAATGGTTGGTTGTTCAGGATTGTTCTGTGCCCATCGTTGCTCAACATTGACTCTTGGTTTTGTCTTACACACATATCTCCAATCTGCAGGACTTCGGGGTGCGCCAGGGTAGTCAAGATAGTAAACTTGGATGCATTGTTGAGCAAAGACAAAAGGATCATGGTTGTTGTAACGTCTCTTCACATTAACCTCTTGGAAATGGTAATCTGGATGGACTTTTGTCCCACTAGGGCTAAGGTCAAACCACAAACACTTGAACATGACAATCTTCTTACACGGCATCCCAGTGAACTCAAACTCCAAAATCTGTTCTATCAACCCAAAGAAATCTGATTGTGTATCACCATTACAAGCTTGCACACACACCACTATTCATGGTTAACTTTCCTTCTCCGCGTTTCAACGTTTCAAATTTATAACCATTGATGCAATATGATGGCCAGGACAACACCTTTCGGGATGGCCCCCAAGCTAAACTATTTATCAAATCATGATCCTCAAGTGGGGGATGTAGGGCATTTGCAACTAAAACCTACAAAAAATAGACACATATATTGACCATATACATGCGTGATGTTAGAATTTTGTATCATTGACACAATATGAACTAGTACTTACAGTTTCATGCAACCATGTACAAAAAAAGTTGGCAAGTCCGTGCGGATCTCCTTGGCCTACAGTGTGTTGAAATTCCCTGCATATGGAAAGAACAACATAAGACTAGTACTTAAGTTTCCCTAAAATAACACATATATATAAGTTTAATTGACTTACTCGACATAGGAGTCGACCTCTCTACAATTAAGTAGGATGTAAGTATGTGCTGCATGAAAGTCTGTCTCATCGGACAACCAAATAACATTGCACTTTCCACTTGCACGTCCCGGATGGTTGAAAATTGAAATTTTAGGATGCACACTCACCTCATCCGTGGTGGTTTTCTTTCTCTTATAGGAGTCTTGATGATGAGGATAATGTTGAGCGAAATTTGTTATCTCCTCAAACAAATATGATTCCACTATGGACGCCTCCACCTTTTGCGGGTTCATCATGTTCCCTTTCAACGTGAATAACAATCTTTCAATTGGATACATCCATCTGTTCTGTACAGGTCCCCCTAACCTTGCCTCGTATGGTAAATGAACAATGAGATGCTCCATGCAATCAAAGAACGATGGTGGAAATATCCTTTCCAATTGGCATAATAAAAGAGGTGCAGCCCATTCTAGATCCTCAATCATTTGTTTGTCAAGTGTAGATGAACATAATGATTGGAAAAACAAGCTTAGCTCCGTCAATGGCCCCCACACACCCACGGGAAGAAGTTCTTTGAAAGCAGCTGGTAGAAGTCGTTGCATGAACACATGGCAATCATGACTCTTCATTCCTTGTAGTCTACGCTCTTCCAATTGCACACATCGACCAATATTAGAGGCATAACCGTCCGAAAATTTCAAGCTCTGTAACCAATTAAATAGCATTGTCTTTTTGGGCCTATCTAATGCATAAACTGCTTTTGGTTTTGGGCCCTTGTGATCATCATCTACTTGGAGCTCTGGGCGATGACAATATAAGCGTAGGTCCTTCCTTGAGCTCAGGTTGTCCTTTGTCTTACCCTTAACATCCAATACAGTGTTAATCACATTCTCAAACACATTTTTCTCAATATGCATGACATCAAGGTTGTGACGAAGCAAATTATGCTTCCAATAAGGAAGCAACCAAAATATACTTTTCTTCGTGAACTTATGAGTTTCACCATAACCATAAGGATATTGAAGTGGACTCTCCATGGCGGTCGGCAAATCGTGAACACGTTCCCACACCTCTTCACTAGACAAATACGGAATAGGAGGCTCGTCCTCCTTTCGCCCTTTGTAGAAGTTTCTCCTGTTGGTCCGGAATGTGTGATCTAGTTCCAATCTACACCTATGACAATCAAACCATGAAGGCTTTTGTCCATGGTGTAATCAAAAGGCTTTTGTATTCTCCATGCAATGAGGACAAGAATAAATACCAGCAGTACTCCACCCAGATAACATCCCATATGCTGGGAAGTCATTCACTGTCCACATAAGTGCAGCACGCATCCTAAAGTGCTTCCCCGTAGAGACATCAAATGTTGGCACACCCGTTTTTCACAATAATAACAACTCATCAATCAACGGTTGCATACAAATATCTATTAACTTCTTCGGATTTTTTGGACCTGGAACAATAGTGCTTAAGAACAAATAAAGAGCCTTCATGCACATATCTGGGGGTAGGTTGTAAGGGGTGACAATCACCGACCATGTCGAGTATGTCTTGCCAAACTTACCAAAGGGGGAGAATCCGTCTGAACACAAGCATAATCTCACATTACGAATCTCCTTGGCAAAATTAGGATAGGTTCGATCAAAATGCTTCCAAGCCCCGGCATCAGACGGGTGACTCATATATCCTTCATCTGCTTGGTGCTCAGCATGCCAACACATCTTTGAGCGTACAATCACTGCAACCGTGGGATCAATGGCAAATATCGTAACACTTTATTGGGTATTGGCTTTCCTCTTTGCGACAAACAAGATTGATACCTTGGATTGTGGCAAAATTTGCACTCCAATGCATCGACATCATCCTTCCAAAACAACATACAACCTTGGGGGCATAGGTGTATCTTTTGTTGGGGCAATCCTAACTCTCTAGTCATCTTCTTCTGCTCATAGAAACTTTTTGGGAAGTTGTTGTTCCTTGGCAAAACCTCATTGACTTTTTGAAGTAGTGCACCATATCCAGCTTGTGACATGTTGTATTTGGTTTTCAACTCCATAAAAGATCCGACAACAGCTAACTGTGACATGTGAGAACCATCATATAATGGCTGATCTGCTGCTCTCAATACATCAGCAAAGCGCTCAGATAATAAAGACATTTCCTCGTTGCCAAGACCAAACACCGTTGCCGATTCTTCTAAGTAACTTCCTTCTTCAAGGTCATGGCTTTCACCCACATCTAAAGGACTACTACTTGGCTCATTATAAGAAGTGCCTGGGTCAAACCATGGGGTTGGAACAAAACTTGGACCAGCTGCATCAAACACCATTCTTTGGGTGGGATTCAAATTATCAAACAAATGCATCCCAATCCCAAAGAGATTCATATCACTAGGATTTGAGGTGGAAGACAACTCCTCCAAAGGTGGCGCATTGGCAAATGGTGACTCTCCATGTGCAGTCCACCAATAATAATTGTCAACAAAGCCTTTTCTAAACAGATCAACGCGGACATTATCTACATCCTCAAATCGCCCATTCTTACATTTCAAACAAGGACATTTTATCTTATCCCCATCTATGAAATGCTTTTGAGATTTTGCAAATTCAAGAAATCTCTGAACACCATCAACAAATTCGCTATTGTAACCACCACCACTAGGAAGCCATCTATCATACATCCAATCACGATTCTCCATCGATAATTCTGTAAATTTGTCCAAACAAACTTAAGTTAAAATCAACAAAAAAGCAAAACCCACAAATATATACTAAATACCCTAAATCTAAAACTTGTAATACTAAAACCTCTTTGCAACTAACTTACCTGATCCAAATTAGATGTGCACCTCTTAAATTATCTTCAAAATGTGTAGAGTATTATATATCTTCAAGATTTGACTCACATTATTTTTTGTGAGAGAATATTGTTGAGAGGGAGAATTTTGAGAGAGAATGAGAAATAAGTGGTGAGAATGAGGGTTTTGACGAATCATAGGCAATGGTAGTTGAGAATTGAATGAGGTTGGTATGAGGAGCATTTAATGAAAATGCAAGTTCAAATTAGCCAGGAAATTGGCCACAAAAATGGCCACGAATGCATTTTGGGCTCACTAAAAAGGCCAGATCTGATGATGCTCAAAATGGTAAAGTAAGAAGTGGGCCCGGGGTACGAAGAGCATACAGACCCGACGGGCCTCCCGAGGATGATCCTAGGGCCCACTACCACACACACCTTTTATTCTAACAAAATTCCTAACCCCGCGAGGTCCTCCGAAACCTTGGGACGAGGTCTACACCTCGTAACCGACTCTACCGACATGCCCGCCCACCAGAGCCACTCAGCTAGCGCCACTCCCCCGAGCCAATCACGAGCTGCCTTGCCTCTAGACCAATCAGAGCCCTTGATCTCGGGCGTCCCACATCGGACAATGATCAGAACTCGACTCCCCCATCCTCTATAAATAGAGGAGAATCTCATATGGAAAAGGGGTCGAAAAACATCTTGAACTCAAGAACTATCTTGCTCGTTGAAGATCGACGTGATCGAAACATCGTCAAAAGGCCTCGCTATAGACAAGTGAAGTCCACAAAAAGACTTCAAGTCTCACAAAGTTTCTGCTCACATCAAAGACCTCGTTACACCATCTTGCAAGTCGTCTACACCTCACTCTCATTCACATTAAAGACTTTGCTGCCCAACCTCGCAAGTCATCGACATCGTCCCGCTAGATCAACCTCGCCTAAGAGGCCAAACAAGCAATACTTAGAATTGTCTAGCAATTAGGAGGTCTCGAACGTTGTTAGGTCGAGATCTCGGATAACCGTAGGAGGTCTAGGGTGTAAACTTCCAAGTGCTTGTAACCTCGTTGGTTTGTAACCTCGTTGATTTGTAACTTCGTAACATTGCAACCTCGTTGTAAAGAAAATCATAAATAAAGAAGCAAGTGTTCGCACAATCGAATATAATAATCCCGTCTCTTGTCTTTTAGCGAACGGTTTATTTCGGGTTTCATCATTGGCGCCGTCTGTGGGAACTTCTTCATCCTAAGTAGTTCCTCGATTCGTGCAAACCTTAGCTTCGATCCCCTCAAAATGGCTTGCCCAAACAATTTCTTCCCTCAACACCCCGACAACATGCCCGAAACTACGCAATGGACAGCCGCGGGGGCTCCGGGCTGCCCGTTCGTGGTCCCTCCGGGATGGACGTACGCCGCCTCGCAAAACCCATTCCCATTCCAAGGCTTCGACCAGGGCGGCGCACCCCCGAACCCATATCCCTACCCGGCTTATGGGCAATACCAACAGGGCTTCGCCCCTTCGTACGTCCCTGTTCCCCCCCAGGGTGAACCTCACTCCGAGTACGTACCTGCGTACGTCCCTAGGCGTGTGCCGGAGCCTGAGACCTCCACCAACGGCTCGTCAACGGAGAGGCCTCCCCGAGATCCCATGCAGAACTCGCGGTCTCGATCGCGACGATCGAGGCTGCAGGAGCCAGAATTGTCCGAGACAGCGAGGAGCGCGATGCACTACTCGAGGTCTAGATCGCGCAATTCGAGGCCACCACCCCAAGCTCAGGAGGAGGCCAAGGTCACCTCTCCGTTCATGGACGAGATCCGGAACGCGCCAATGTCCAAGGGCTTCCTAAGGCCACAAATGGGGCTTTATGAATGCTCAGCGGACCCTGAGGAGCACGTAAAGCACTTCGCCGTCCAAATGAACGTCAATGCCTACAACGACGCGATATTCTACCGGGTCTTCCCAACCACCCTGGAAAAGGCCGCGTTAACATGGTTCTCAAGTAAGAAGGTCGGCTCCGTGACCTCTTTCGCCCAGTTGTGTGATTCCTTCGTCACTCACTTCAGCGGCTCCAGGAAGCGCAAGAAGAACATGCGGGATCTCCGCGGAATCGAGTAGGGGGAAAGCGAGTCTTTGGGCGCCTTCTTCACGAGGTTCACAACCGCGGTGGCGGAAATCGCGCACGTCGATGAGTCGTCGGTGCGCGACACTCTCATGGGCAACCTGCGCATCAGGGATTTCAAGAACCGCATTTTCTTGAAGAATCCGACGACGTATGAAAACTTGTGCGCCCGGATCAGGGCCCAAGTGTACGCCGAGGATGCCTCCAACCAGAGCTCGCGACCAAGAACTGACAAAGAGATCGTCGCCGATGCCAAGGGGAAGGCAAAAGTGGCCGCGCCGGCGGCGCGCGATGCTTATGTGACGCAGGCACATAACCCCAACAACAACAACACCAACAACACCAACAACAACAGAAACAACAATAACAACCGGAACAACATCAACAACAACAATAACCGGAACAACAACCGTGGAGGCGGCGGCGGGGGTTGGAACTACTTTGGCGGGAAACCGCAGGGTTACCGAGGCAAGGGAGGTCCCGCGTACAACCCAAATGAAAAGGGCCGCGCCAACCCCGCGTCAGGAGCCAACACCGTGCCGCAAGGCCCAAGTCACGCTCAGGCCAACAACAACAATAAACGTCAAGCAGCAGGCGCCCGAGAAGCAGGCCCGGTCTGGACAAGCGACGGCGCCCGATGGGTATATCCATACCATCTCGGGCGGACCATCTCCTGCTGGGTCAAGCCAGGCAGAGAGGAAGAGATACGCGAGGGAAAGCCACCATGAACCCTCGGTATTTAGCATCGCCCAAACCTGGCGGGCCCACGAAGGTTTGTCCTTCTCATCCGAAGATGCCGAGGGGCTTCACATGCCCCACTCCGACCCCTTGGTGGTACACGCTCAAATGGGCTCGAAGATGGTAAAACGAGTGTTGGTAAACACGGGATCCTCCGTGGACATCATGTACTATGGCGCGTTCGAGCAATTGGGCATCTCCGAGACATCCTTGAAGCCCTACGCTGGGAAACTCACCTCCTTCTCGGGAAACGAAGTCGACGTGGCAGGTCTCATCGACCTCTGGATGACGCTAGGCACCGGATCCACCAGGAGGACCGAGATGGTGGAATTCACGGTAGTACGCCTGCCTTCGGTGTGGAATGCAATCATTGGGAGGGTCTCCCTGATGAAGTTCCAGGCAGTAGTCTCTATCTATCACCTGAAGATGAAGTTCCCCGTCGATGGCGGGGTTGGAGAGGTAAAAGGCAATCGGGAGGAAGGTCGCGTTTGCTACGCGACCTCTGCAAAACAAAAGTGCCCGGTGTTCATGGTGGAATCTCCCGGCGAGGCCGACCTCGAAGTCTGAGATTTCACGGTCCCCACTCCAGAGCTAGAAAGAAGGGTGATATCCCCTTTCGAGAGCGAGTCTGAGAAGATCTACCTTGGAGAGTGCCTCTCGGGGGCGTCGACAACGTCGCTAGAAGCCTTGCTCGCCGGGTCCCGCGACATGTTCGCTTGGACTACAAAGGACCTCCGAGGTGTCCCGCGGACTGTGGCCCAACACTCTTTGAACGTCGATGTCACCACACGCCCCGTGGTGCAACGACGAAGAAAAATGAAGATAGGGCGAGCGCCGCAAATGACGAGGTGGCAAAATTACTGGCTGCGGGGTTCATAAGGGAGGTCCAATACCCCTGGTGGCTATCCAACGTCGTGCTTGTCAAAAAAGCCAGCGGGAAGTGGAGGATGTGCGTCGATTTCAAAGACCTCAACAAAGCCTGTCCCAAAGACAGTTACCCCTTGCCCTTAATCGACGAGCTCGTTGACTCCACCGCAGGTTACGGGGTTTTAAGCTTCCTCGACGCATACTCAAGGTACAATCAAGTCCTGATGAATCCGCGAGAAGAGGAGGAAACATCCTTCATCACCCAGCGAGGCACTTATTGCTACAAAGTCATGCCGTTTGGGCTGAAGAACGCGGGGGCCACCTTTCAACGCCTCGTCGACCGCGTCTTTAAGAACCATCTCGGACGGAACGTGTCGGCTTATGTCGACGATATTGTTGTCCCGAGCAAGACCCCTGAGGAGCATCTGGTCGACCTCGCTGAGGTCTTCGCCACTCTCAGGCACAACCGTCTCAGCCTGAACCCCGAGAAGTGCGTCTTCGGCGTGTCATCGGGAAAATTTTTAGGCTTTATATTAGCGAGCGCGGCATCGACGTAAATCGTGCCAAGGTCGAGTCGATCCTCTCAATGAGGTCACCACGGTCTCGCACCGAGGTGCAACGGCTCAACGGTGCCGTCAACTACCTAGGGAGGTTTCGCTCCCGCTTGGCGGAGAGGTCCCTGCCCTTTTTCGCGGCTCTCAAGCAGAATGACAAGTTCGTGTGGGATGAGAGGCTTGAGCTCGCTTTCTCTGAACTAAAGGCCTTCCTAACGAAGCTCCCCACACTGTCGCCCCCGTTGGCGGGCAAAGACTTGCAACTTTATGTGGCCGTCAGCCCCGAGACTGTCAGCGCGGTGCTAACCAGAAAGGCCACGCACCCAGTCTACTTCGTGAGTCGCGTGCTCCAGCCCGCGGAGCAGCGCTATTCCCCAGCAAAAAAGATGGCGCTGGCAATTGTGACCGCCGCAAGGCGTCTACGCCCTTACTTCCATGCGCACCCCATTCAGGTCTTGTCCGACCTCCCGCTTCGACAAATCCTCCACCAGCCCGCCCTCTCCGGGCGAATGACGAAGTGGGCAGTCGAGCTCTCCGAGTTCGACATCAGCTACCTCCCAAGGACCGCCATGAAGGGGCAGGCCCTCGCCGACTTCATGGTGGAGGTCACCTTCCCTGAGACAGAAACGAGCTCGGAAGAATGGAAGGTGTTCGTGGACGGCTCGCGATGTGACGCCGGTGGTGGGGCTGGCGTATTCCTCGCTGGGCCCTCGATCGAGACGGAGTATTCCCTTAACTTCGCCTTCGAAGCCACCAATAACGAGGCCGAGTATGAGGCCATGATCGCCGGGATCGAGATGGCGCTCCTTAGTGGTGCCCGGAAAATCAGGGTCTACACCGACTCCGAGCTGGTGGCGCGCCAACTCAACGGTCAGTACGACACTAGAACGGGGTTCCTGCCCGCGTACCGAGAAAAGGTCAAAGCCTTGGTATCGTGCCTGGAAACCTTCGCGGTTGAGTCCATCCCGCGAACCTCGAACACCAAAGCAGATGCACTTGCAAGGTTAGGGTCCGCCCTCCCCCTTGAAGTGGGGAACCGTGTGATGGTAGAGAGAAAACTCTCGCGGAGTGTGAACAGCGAGGTTCTATCTGTCACCACGGAGGATTGGAGGATCCCGATAACACGATATGTGGAGAGCGGTGTCCTCCCAGAGGACCCCGCGCAGGCCATGAAACTGAAAATGCAGGCGGCGCGGTATTGCGTCGTGGGTGGCTACCTTTATCGCCGAGGCTATGCTGAGCCCAACCTGTTGTGCGTCCCAACCGAAGCTACGGAGCACATCCTTTATGAGGCCCATGAAGGGGTCTGTGGCGGCCACCCAGGATGGCGAACCCTTTCGCATAAGATCGCCCACCTGGGGTACTTCTGGTCCACCCTCCGGCAAGACGCGAGGGCCTATGTCCAGCGATGTGACGGGTGTCAGAAGCACGGTAACCTCTTGCACGCCCCGACCTCACAGCGTCGCTCCATCCACGCGTCGTGCCCCTTCGCGATGTGGGGGATGGACATCCTCGACCCCTTCCCCAAGGTTGCTGGTCAGGCGCGGTACATTCTGGTCATTGTTGACTACTTCACAAAGTGGATTGAGGCCAAGCAATGGCGAAGATCACGGGGACTAAGGTTTGCGGCTTTCTGTGGAAGAACCTCGTCTGCCGCTTCGGCGTTCCCATGACCATCATGACCGACCATGGACCCCAATTTGATTGCAAAGAGACCCGGACATTCTGCTCAGACCTGGGCATAACCCTCAAATTCTCCCCCGTGGCCCACCCTCAGTCCAACGGCCAGGTGGAGAACGTTAATGCCCGCATCTTGTCCGATCTAAAGAAACGGCTGGGCCTGGCCCAAGGTCGTTGGGCAGAGCTTCTCCCACTCATCCTATGGACGTACTGCACCACCGCACGCCGCGCAACCGGAGAAACGCCCTTTGCCCTAACCTACGGGGCGGAAGCCCTAGTCCCGGTAGAAACCCTGGTCCCATCAGCAAGGGTGTTCGATTTCAATGAAAAAGAGAACGAGGCCAATCTCAGGGTCGAGTTGCTCTTCCGTGATGAGCTACGCGAAGTAGCCGACCTTCGCTCCAGGGAATACAAGCGCCGCGTGGCCGTCTACCATAATAAGAGGGTGAGACCTCGATTCCTGGCCACAGGCAACCTCGTCCTGAGGCGAACCGAAGGTGGCAAGATGGACCCCAACTGGGAGGGGCCATACATTCTCGGCGAGGAGGTCGCTCCCAGAGCTTTTAAGCTCAAAGACAACGAGGGGCGAACCCTCAGCAAGACATGGAACGTCGACCGATTAAAGAAGTATTTTGTGTAAACTCTTTGAACTCCGTTACTTCTTTTTGTGAATAAAGGGTTATGGAACTTTCAAAATCTCTCTCAAAAATAAAAACTTTGGGTTTCAAGTCCGAACCTCGCTCTTCGCTTGGGGTTGGAAAATCTCGTTAAGTCCAAACCTCGCTCTTCGCTTGGTGTTGGAGAACCTCGTTAAGTCCAAACCTCGCTCCCCGCTTGGGGTTGGAGAATCTCATTTAAAGGTCCACCCCTCGCTTCCCGCTTGGGGTTGGAGAATCTCGTTTAAAGGTCCACCCCTCACTCCTCGCTTGGGGTTGGAGAATCTCGTTTAAAGGTCCACCCCTCGCTTCCCGCTTGGGGTTGGAGAATCTCGTTTAAAGGTCCACCCCTCGCTTCCCGCTTGGGGTTGGAGAATCTCGTTTAAAGGTCCAACCCTCGCTTCCCGCATGGGGTTGGAGAATCTCGTTTAAAGGTCCACCCCTCGCTTCCCGCTTGGGGTTGGAGAATCTCGTTTAAAGGTCTACCCCTCGCTTCCCGCTTGGGGTTGGAGAATCTCGTTTAAAGGCCCACCCCTCGCTTCCCGCTTGGGGTTGGAGAATCTGGTTTAAAGGCCCACCCCTCGCTTCCCGCTTGGGGTTGAAGAATCTCGTTTAAAGGTCCACCCGTCGCTCCCCGCTTGGGGTTGGAGAATCTCGTTTAAAGGTCCATCCCTCGCTTCCCGCTTGGGTTTGGAGTATCTCGTTAAGTCCAAACCTCGCTCCCCGCTTGGTGTTGGAGAATCTCGTTAAGTCCAAACCTCGCTCCCCGCTTGGTGCTGGAGAATCTCGTTAAGTCCAAACCTCGCTCCCCGCTTGGTGCTGGAGAATCTCGTTAAGTCCAAACCTCGCTCCCCGCTTGGTGTTGGAGAATCTCGTTAAGTCCAAACCTCGCTCCCCGCTTGGTGTTAGAGAATCTCGTTAAGTCCAAACCTCGCTCCCCGCTTGGTGTTGGAGAATCTCGTTAAGTCCAAACCTCGCTCCCCGCTTGGTGTTGGAAAATCTCGTTAAGTCCAAACCTCGCTCCCCGCTTGGTGCTGGAGAATCTCGTTAAGTCCAAACCTCGCTCCCCGCTTGGTGTTGGAGAATCTCGTTAAGTCTACCTCGCTTCCCGCTTGGGGATGGAGAAACTCGAACAAAATATGCGAGGTCCGAGCAGGGCTCGTGACCTTGGCGTAATTATTGTGCGAGGTCCGAGCAGGGCTCATGACCTTGGCGTAATTCTTGTGAAAGATCCGAGCAAAACTCATAATCTCGATGCGGAATTAGAAACACCCGGTGTGGCCCGAGTACCACAGTAGTTGTGACACTCGGACCATGGGGTTGGGTGAATATGGACGAGCATATGCAAATAAGCTAGAACAAACAAGCAGTCATGAGAAAAGGAAAATGATATAATAAGGTGGGGCACGTGTGCCCTGATGTTTAATTACAAACCCCGCAGGGCCACCAACAAAGCAAAAATAAAAAAAAAACAAGCCAGCATCCTTCAAATCTTCGAAGCTTCAGCGACGGGGCCTTCGTGAAGTTCCGGGGCAGGAGGAGGTGTCGTGGACGGCTGGGACTTTGGCACATCTTCCGCAGGCTGAGGATCTGTGACGGCGACTTCCGGGTCTTCCTGAGCGGAGTCTGCCGAAGTAGGCGCCTCGCTGGCCACAGTCCCGTCCTCGTTGAGAAAGAATTCACACTCTCCCTCGGGCTCTTCTCCGTCAAGTTCCCCCATAGTCTCCTCGTAGTTGGGGATGAAGAACTTAATACGGGGGTCGATATGCCCATACTTCGCAACCGCCTGTTTGACCCCCATACGGACGGACTGGTGGAACATCTTCCTCATACTTTCCACCATCTCAGCTTGGAAGGCCTCGGACTTCACATACCTGGGCCCCTCGGCTTCCACCTCCTCGCTAAGCTCAACAACACGCCGTTGGAGCCTGGTAATCTCCTCCTCAGCTTTCTGAAGCTCCGCCTCCTTTTCTCTGAAAAATTGGTGCTCCGCGGATAGCTGTCCCTTGAGATTTGCGACTTCGCCCTTGAAGTCCCCGTTCTCTTCCTTCAAGCCCTTAGCCTCCTCCTTCGCCTTCCTCAGCTCCTCCCTGATCCTCGCGGCGTCCTTGACCTCGTCCGCTGCCGCGATCTCCGCGGCGCGAATGCGTTTCTCGGCCTCTGCGAGGTTTTTTCCCCTCTTCTCAATCTCGGCGTCCCGCTCTTGGAGCCTCGCCTCCATCCTATCCATCTTCCTATGGAGGAGGCCGACGCGACCACAATTATAGTTCGCGAAGAAGGTATTCTGAAGCAATAGGAGAGCACGTTAAAACAAGAACAAAAATAATAAAGCCAGTCAAGAAAAAACAACCCCGTAAGAGCAAGGCATACCATCGCTGAATAGCGGAGGATCTCGTCGTTAAGGGCTGCCTCCGAGAGGTTGTTGGCCCATGCAACCTCATCGGTCCAAGATGTCCTGTCCCATTCTTGGGACACGCCCCGGGAAGGACCGGGGCAGTGGAACCTGTCGGCAGGAGGCCCGGAGGCCGAAACTACTCGGCTCTTCGAGCCAGGGCGCTCGATCATCTCGCCCCCTGGGGTTCCCCATTGGCCGTCCCCCTTTTGCTTCTTCCTTTTCTCTCCGCGTTGGGACCCCGTGCCCCTTTCTCTTGGACCCGGCCTTATCCCCGGATCCTCGGGGAATTTGTGAGGACGTCCTCGCAGCGTCCCCCTTAGCCGCCGTCCCCCCGCTCGTCTTCGCCTCCGGCGCCTTCGACGTCGGGGCTGTCGTCTTCGATTGCGGGGCGGGGGCCGTAGAAGAAGAAGTCACAGGCCTTTTGCCCTGCGACTTCGAGGTAAGAGCGCCAAGTAGGTCCACTGTCAAAGAAAAAAAGGCATAAAAGTTAGGCATGAAAGAAACAAGAACGAATTAGCAAGGTTTATGCCCTCGTAGCCTAGAGGCGACGATAAAACAAGGCGGGCTGGCGAGGTTGATAACCTCGCTACCCAGCAACAAAAGAGAAAAAAAAACAATCAGGAAAGAGATTGAGTACCCTCTCTGCCCTCGCTAGGGGGGCGGCTGAGACTCAGGCCGACCCGCTCAAGCTGGTCCTGAGAAAGATACACTTGGTACGGTGCCTGACTCGCTGTGGCGTATCGGGCCTTAAGTGCCTTAAGCTCATCAACCGTATGCGGGCACACGCACCGAACAAAGGTGCCCGACACCACGGGAAAGTTGAGATATCTCCCGGTGGGGTCTCGGACCAAAAACCAATTCGGTTTCCATGTCCCGACATTCGAGGGAGCTGTGGTGATTTTGATGTTTGGCGTGCTAAGATTGATGAGGCAGGACCGAGGTTCCCTCCTCGCTAGGAATAAAGCCGACAAGTTATCAAGATTCGGCCCGTCCCCAAGTTCACAACTGCGAATCGTGTAGGCGCACAACAGCCGCCAAGCGTTCGGGAACAACTGCGAGGGACAGATCCGCATGGCCCACAAATAATCCACGATATGCTGGGCCAGAGGTAGCCTGAAACCCGCTTGAAGACTGAAGAGGTGCACGACCGCGCACCTATCGTAGGACGCCAAGGAGCAGCCCCCCTCTTCGGGGAGAGCCAACTCAACTCCCTCGGGCCAAGCGAAGTCCTTGGCAATCTTTTCGAGGTCTTCACGCTCGAGCTCGGTGAGCACTCCTCCGGTCAGATGGTCCTTGGGAGAACCCGGGGTCTTCGGAATCCGTTCTTCAAGAACAGGCGGGACGCGAGACACGACGTCAGTAATATACGCCGCGGTAAAGCTCGGAGGCACATAGGGGGCGGGAGCCGAGGCCGTGTCTACATCTGACCTCGCCACCAAGTCAGTAACAACCTCATCGAGGGTAGAAGACGAAGCCATTTCAACACCTGACGACGCGTGAAGTCGGAAGAAGCGCGAGTTAATGGAAACCTCAGAATCACTTGAAGAAGGGTCGCTGAAAACCAGCGGAGGTGACCTCGGGTTCTGGGAATCACTAGGTTCTACGCTTCCCACGGAGTCCGAAACCTCCTCGTAAAAACCCTCTTGAACTTTGAAAACGAAGCCTGGCGGGGGACTCAAATAGGCTCTCCTAGGCATGAAAAGAACGACGTCCAGGCCGCGGAAGGCTAACACCTGGAAAAGAAAGAAGTGTTGAGACATCGGGCACAATAACCAGGGAAAAACAATGCGAGGTCATAACCTCGAAGGGAAAACAATGCGAAATCATAACCTCGCGAGGAAGAGAACGCGAGGTCACGACAACAAAAGAAAACGCAAAGCGAGGTCATAAAAAACGAAGAGCCACGTGGCACCCTAGGGGCTACTCTGACAAGGCAGGACGATGATGGAGAAGTTGAAGCGCCAAAAAGTGGAGAAGTCGAAGCGCCAGAAAGAGGGAAAAAAGGGGGAATGGATGCCAGCAGTGGAAAGCAGCGGCGAAGACCCTAACGTCCCATCAATCCGCCGTCAAGGCGTTTGGGTTTCCAAGGATTTCAAAATTCAAAACCGCCGAAAGAAAACGCAGAGACCCAGCCGTCGGTTCGAAGGCGAGGGGTTCGAGAGCAGGGCGTTCGCCTCCCTCACCCCACCGTCCCGCCACCGTGATGCCGGCGCGAGACACCAAGAAACGACCTTCGCCCGCTAGGGCACAAAGCCGAGCAAGAAGAGAAAAGAAGGAGAAGAAAAAAAAATGACAAAGGGCGAAGCCCAGAAACACACGCGACACTACCACCGCCGCTCCGCCACCGTGACACCGGCGCGGAACACCAGGCGACGCGCCGTCGCCTTTACGGAGCGCGGAGCAAAAAAGAAAGCAAGGAAAGATTGAAGGCGAAAAACACCGAAAAACAGGAAGAAGAAGGTCGAGAGCTTACTTGTTGAAAACCGACGAAGAAAGGGCGGTGGTGCAACTGGCAAAAGGCGAGGGCTCGTCGGAAACCGTCTGGAGAACCGCTAGCGAAAAACCGAAAAGGCGAAGAAAGAGGGCGAAAATGTTGAGAGAGAAGATGGAAGGGAAGCGTGTGAAATACGCTCTTATAAAGAGCAGGCTTAGGCCTCCCCTGCCCGGAGAGGCTTATTGGGCCTGTCCCTCATGAACGGCCCATTAAGCAAGATATGAAGAGCAAGCCCAGAAAAGCTCCACCCCTACAAACAAAAAAAGAGCCAAGTGTAGAGCCTCGCAAAAAGAGGGCCTCGCAAGATGCCCGCCATGAACCTCGGAACCCTTGAAACATCGCAAAATGCCTGCCCACCTCTCAAACACCTCGTACCCCGTGGTCCTCGAGAACTTATGCCTTGCGGCCCTCGGGGCGAGACCCCCAGGCCATGGGGTTGTGATGATGCTCAAAATGGTAAAGTAAGAAGTGGGCCCGGGGTACGAAGAGCATACAGACCAGACGGGCCTCCCGAGGATGATCACAGGGCCCACTACCACACGCACCTTTTATTCTAACAAAATTCCTAACCCCGCGAGGTCCTCCGAAACCTTGGGACGAGGTCTACACCTCGTAACCGACTCTACCGACACGCCCGCCCACCAGAGCCACTCAGCTAGCGCCACTCTCCCGAGCCAATCACGAGCTGCCTTGCCTCTAGACCAATCAGAGCCCTTGATCTCGGGCGTCCCACATCGGACAATGATCAGAACTCGACTCCCCCATCCTCTATAAATAGAGGAGAATCTCATATGGAAAAGGGGTCGAAAAACATCTTGAACTCAAGAACTATCTTGCTCGTTGAAGATCGACGTGATCGAAACATTGTCAAAAGGCCTCGCTATAGACAAGTCCACAAAAAGACTTCAAGTCTCACAAAGTTCTGCTCACATCAAAGACCTCGTTACACCATCTTGCAAGCCATCTACACCTTACTCTCATTCACAACAAAGACTTTGCTGCCCAACCTCGCAAGTCATCGACATCGTCCCGCTAGATCAACCTCGCCTAAGAGGCCAAACAAGCAATACTTAGAATTGTCTAGCAATTAGGAGGTCTCGAACGTTGTTAGGTCGAGATCTCGGATAACCGTAGGAGGTCTAGGGTGTAAACTTCCAAGTGCTTGTAACCTCGTTGGTTTGTAACCTCGTTGATTTGTAACTTCGTAACATTGCAACCTCGTTGTAAAGAAAATCATAAATAAAGAAGCAAGTGTTCGCACAATCGAATATAATAATCCCGTCTCTTGTCTTTTAGCAAACGGTTTATTTCGGGTTTCATCAAGATCCAATTCGGCCCATATGCTTGGATTATATGTTAGGGTTTCCCGGCCCAACCCGAGCGGCCTTTATCTCCCTCCCTCACCCAATTTTTAGGGTTTCATCTCCATCTCCCTCACCCAATTTCGGTCATTCTCCATCTCCCTCTCCCTCTCTCTCACGAGCCGCCCACCACGAGCGCATCTCCCTCGCTCTCCATCTCTCTCGAGCGACAACTCCTTCAAACGCCATCCTCAACTTCCACACCGGCAACGCCTTCGACCAGATCGGCGCCATCCTCAACTTCCTCAACTTCCACACCGGCAACGCCTTCAAACGCCATTCTGGGAGATCACAGGTTTGTAGCTTTATTAATTTCTTGTGTTGTGTTTATGGCAATGCTGTGTTAGTATGCGAAAAGATAGTAGATTGAAAACTTGGATAATGCTCAGTGATCTAGTCGTCAATTCCACATTGGATCTAGATCTAGTCAAAATCTTATATGATACTATCGAAATTTTCTTGGATGGGTTTCAATTCATACTAGAGCTGAGTGTGATATGCTGGTGTGAATTAATTGTGTTGAGACAATGACTTTATATTACTATCATGCTCTTGCTAAGTTGAGCTATTCTTGCTGCCATCTCTTAAATTGTTAGGTATAATTGAGGTTTTAATCTTGTCTTAAAGGCCTTTATATTGTTAGGTATATGAATTTCGATTCCATTTGCTCATGTTTTTGGTTTAAACACTTGCTCTCCCTTCTTGTTTCTTTCTTCTACAACTAAGTGTATTTTTCCCACACATTGGATGTATGTTGGTTGATATGAAATTTGATTATTATTGATTGATGTCTTGAGTATACCAGTGCACCTTACTTCTCATCTCTCTAGGCCTTGGAAATAGTCAATGACCTCTATGTTTGTTTTTGCATCTCAAACATTCATTTCAATTGATGACAAGTAAAATGAAGTTAGTTTGATTGCTATAATATGCTGGTTGAGGAGGATCATCTCTTTGTTCATGCCATTTGTGTGTCAATTGTTTATATTTGGACCACTTTTTCCACTCATGATTTTGTCAATTACGATTGATCCATAAAATGAAGTTAGTTTGATTGCTATTACGATTGATTTTGTCAATTAAATTGTCAATGGCCTCTAAATGAAGTTAGTTTGATTGCTATAATATGTTGTGATACACAACTTGACCACTTTTCTTTCATCATTTTTTCCACTCATGATCTTATCAATTACGATTGATATTTTTCCATTTCTTTTCTTCACAGATTGTTGCAATGCCAATGAACTAGAATCATGACCAAGAGATGATCTTCCTCAAAATTGTTTTAGAGCTTAGTCCTCCCCTTGATGATCCCACCCCCCTAACTGGGTTGATGTCCACCAGCGATTCATGGCTGAGACTAGGTGTTTGTCCACGAGAATCACTGCACAATCAAGGTATAACTACTATTATAGGCTTTGGAAGATATTGAGTCTTTTCAAAGAAACGAAGGGGGGTCTCATGTGGAATGAAAGTACCTGGGAAATTATTGGTCACGACGAGTGGTGGGCGGGAAAATACAAAGTAAGTGCAAATTCACCATGCTTTCATTTTTAAAGTGTACGCGTCTATATCATCTAGTTTCTTGTATTCCTATTTCTTGATTGATTATGGTTGATATTTGTGTTTATTTAAGACTTAGACTTGTAGCGTTAAATAAGTTGTGGGCTTGTGACATCTTACTGCCGAATAATGAATATTCTGCTAGAACGTATCCTAAAAAAAATTTAAAGGTTCAACCAGTAATTGATGACTTCAAGCCTATTGAATCTAATGAATGATGTTTGTTTTCAAGGTCATAATTTTATCTTACTTATCATCTAGGGTTTACTTTGTCAAATGTAATACAAGAGTATTGGACATTTGCTTTCATTTGTTAAGGTTTACTTGGACTTGTGTTCCATGCTGTTTTTTTTTTTCATTTTTTAGACTCTTAGTAGGTTTAATTTGTCTTGTGTTCCATGGTGTTCTATTATCTTTTTTAACTTGTAAATATCTTGTATGGTAGGAGTGCAAAGCTTACAAGTTTTTAGGAAAAATGGCATGGATCCTTATATGAGTACTCTTTTGAACAAAATCTTTTATTGTCGAGAAATGGAAGATGAAGATGTCGAGCTTTACCTGTCTAGTGACGATGATGAGGATGTAGGCTGTATCAAAGAAGAGGAAGAGGAAGAGGAAGAGGAAGAGGAAGAGGAAGAGGAAGAGGAAGAGGAAGACGTTTAGAGGATTGTGTTGGTTTTATGGATTTTAGACTTGTAGTTTGTTTGTATGCCTTAACTTGGTTGTAGTGACATTAGAGGATTGTGTTGCCCATTGTGTTTGAATCTTATTGTGTTTGAAGTCATTTGTTAGGATTGTGTTGAAGACATTGAAATTGTGTTGAGATTGTGTTGAAGACATTTTCTAAGATTGTGTTGAATAATTTATGCATTTATATAGGAGCTTTGTATGTGCATTTTTAGGCTAAGTTTTGTATTTGCATTGTTTGAGTTTTGTATGTGCATTTTTAGGCTAAGTTTTGACGAATTTTTTATGTGCATTGTTGGGTTTTTTAAAGTTCTTGTTGTTTAATTATTGTCTTACGATTTCTCATAGAAATTGAGGATCCGAGCTACTAGGTCCATATGCAGTTGTTGTGTAATTTGGGAGTCTTGATGTGGTTTTTGAATAATAGGTTTCAAGATTACTTTTTCCTTTTTTTGCTTAATTAATAGATATAGTCACAAACTTAGAATCCAACTTAGCTGCATGCTTATTTTCGTGACACTTTCCCCATAAACTTAGAACCAAATTTAGCTTCGTAATATATTCGCGGTAATATAGCTCCAATTATAGCCACAACTCATGTTTTCATGGCTATGTGGCCACAAACATAGAATCGAACTTAGCTGTATGATTATTTCGCGACAAATTACCTAGAAATTTAGAACCGATTTTAGCTTCGTAATATATTCGCGCCAATATAGCTCCAAGTATAACCACAATCAACACTTTCACGGCTATATTGCCACAAACTTAGAATCGAACTTAGCTGCATGATTATTTCGGGACAAGTTGCCCAGAAATTTAGAACCGAATTTTGCTTCGTAATATATTCGCGTCAATATAGCTCCAAGTATAGCCACAACACCTATTTTCATGGCTATATTACCGCAAACTTAGGATCGAACTTAGCTGCATGATTCTTTCGTGACAAATTGCCCAAAAATTTAGAACCGATTTTAGCTTCGTCACAAATTCGCGTCAATATAGCTCCAACTTTAGCCACAACCAATACTTTCATGCCTATATGGCCACAAACTTAGGATCGAACTTAGCTGCATAATTATTTCGCGACAAATTTGCCAGAAATTTAGAACCGATTTTAGCTTCGTAATATATTCGCGTCAATATGGCCACAACTATAGCCACAACCTATAATTTCATGGCTATATGGCCACAAAATTAGAATCGGACTTAGCGGTGTGTTTATTTCGCGACAATATTCCCACAAATGTAGCACCAACCGTGAATTTTATGAGTAAACAGCCAGAATATTTGAGATTTCTAGGAGATGTTGTGGCAGTTTCCCGCAAACTTACCCACACAGGATATTCCTGGCTATAATTTCCTGGCTATATGCGCGTTTTCTAGTAGTGTCAACCATGAAAACTAGACTACTATAAGCTTGCATCAGAGTTCTAAATCTCCACCGCTGGGGATCAAACACACAACAGAAATCAAGAGGTCTTTTTAAGGGTTGTAATGGGGCCAAGGTAAAGAGAAATTTGGAAGGGATTATATTTGGCTTATGGTGCTAAATCCGGGATAAAGAACTAATCCTAAACCGAAATTCAACACTTTCTTCTCTTACATTCTCCCAATCTTTTCTTTCTCAACTCCATACACACTTTCATACACTTGCTTCTTTTTTTTTCATTCTTTGCCTCTTCTTCAACTCTTTTCTTTTATACTAATGAAGACTACTAACATTAAACTCAATTTTTCTTTGCTTTGCAACATACTTTTCATCTTCACTTTTTTTTTCACTTTGCAACCAAGAGTTGTTTTTCCTCTTTTTCCACCTTTCTTCCAACTTACCTCATACTTATATCCAACTCACACAAAACAAAACCAACCTAAAGTCCTATATCCCGGATGGGTCAAGCTTATTAGGCAGGAAAATTTTGTGGAGCTAATAAAAATAGGCTTAAAGCTCAAAAGAAATAGGGGTGTCAAAACATGGATCTTGTAAGGTAGGAAGGGAAATAATAGGCTTATAAGAAACATTGCCTCAATCATTTTAATGCTATGCATTCAATCATATAAAGCGGCTTTGAAAAGATTCATAATGCAAGTTCTAGAGCTAGATAATCATGGTGATACACTCAAGAATGTAGAGAACAAATATAATCATGAAAGGCCAAAAATCTCACAAGGCAAATTTTTGTCTAGAACTTCAGAATGAATCAAATACTCAAGCTAAATACATGCTCAGTCCTATAGTCAAAGTAATTAATCAATGATCACACTCATATCATATAAACTTCAGCATATCATGCAAATCATGGTTTAGAACTTATACTCAACTTAGAGAAACAAGAGGAATCAAACAATGGGGAAATAAGAACCTAAATGCAATATTTTTGTACTTTTTCCAACTCTTTCTGATTTTTTTTTCATTTTCCAAGATTTTAATCAATGCATACAAAAATTTTAAATATGACCTAAACTAATGCAACTACATGCAATGCAAAAGTAATTCCCTTCCTTCATGCTTAAAACATACTTTGTCCCCAAAGTATAGTAAAAAGAAAAGAGAAGAAAAAACACTCACAAAACTCTAGTTATTCGGGTAATTCGGCGGGAAATCCAATGATGGTGGTGGTTCTTCGGGTTTATCAATCTTCACATACTGATCATTGATTCTTTTGATTCCATCATAGAAACAAATACTCAACGCAAACAGCTAATCAAGTTATCTGTGGTTTATTCCTTTCTACAACTGAAAAGCCCGAACGGGTCTAAACAATTAAGTTGCTACTTTATCTAATCAATCCCGAACGGGACTTGATCAGATTAGTTGTAAATTAACCTAGAAATTCTATTAGGTAATCAATCTAACAAAACCCTAGAATAATTCTGATTCAATTAAGCACAGAAAATAAAACCTATTCAAGTTGATGAGAATCAATCAAACCTCACAATACTATGCAATCCATAATTTCAATAACTAGTCAAACACAATAAATTTAGCAATGCATAATTAAATTGAAAACAAACTTACAAGAGGTTCAAAGGTTGCTCCTTAGAGAGAAAAACCCTAGCCTCCAAGTTATGATCAAAGTTATGACAATGATAGGGAGAGAAAACTAAAAACAAGGTTTAAATACCCTAGAAGATATCCAAATATCAAATTATCCCGAAATTACATTAAACTAGTCGGAAAACACATAACCAAGGCCCAACTCTAAGCCCATTCCGTCGGCCCAATAATCTCGCAACGAAACAAGGAGGCGCGGTCTTAACATAAAGTAGCTTGGTCGCGGCACCTTGTTCTCCAGCCCGCGATACTCTTGGTTCAGCATTTTAGGCGACACTTCAAAGGCTATTTTCACCCCCTTCGAGTTGGAATTTGGACTCGGAGTAAAAATATGAATTGTAGCTCTTAGAGTTATCTTTCCAGTGATAGAAAATTCAGCTTCATACGAGCAATGTAACTCCCAAACCAAGCATTGCAAGATAGAGGTGTCAAAACAAAAACTCCAATGCATAGCCCGAGTTTAAGCATTCTTCTCACAAAAGCTCTTGGGCCTTGGTTCTTCCAATCTTCACTTGTATCACTCTAAGCTTCATCAAACTCCACCATAGTCCTCTAATATCCATCCCGTCCACGCTTGTTTACCTAAAGATCTGCAAAACCGAACAAAACAAGCGCAAAATCCGAATTTCCTAGAAAACCTAAAAACCTAATAACTACACTAAACTAAGCTAAAATCATGCAAAATAAACATAAATATGCATCCTAAACTATACCTAAATGCAAGCTATCAGCATTCTTATCCTAGACTTACTGTTGGTATTCTAGGGTATGCATGCAATCATATTATCATGTTTTCATTGTTTAAGTTGAAGGAAAGTCGACCCTTGTAGATCCAAAGGATAATCAAGGCAATACGAGTAGACCCATTGAAGGTTAGTCTCGTGGGTGTAGACCACAAGGGTAATCACCATCGACCCATTGATCATCTTGTTAGATTTCTTGACTTGGAAAAAGGCTACAAGTCACGGGATGAGATCCCGCTTTCCTTCAACGTATATTGCCCCTATTCCATGCCAAGGGTTGTGCAATACCGTTGTGGGATAAAACGTAACAAAACGAAACAATAGACGTGTTGGCAAGACACGACTATTAGAACAAGCGTACCTTATTCGAGTCCCAAGATTCCTCTTCGATCTTGAATTGAACGAAGTCTTCTTCCATAGACGTTTGGGGTTCGTCCTTCACTCGAACATACTGCCCTTCCAACGCCTCTTGAGGTTCTTTCTTCATGCTTGAAGATCCTTCCATGATGCCTCTCACACTCGTGTTTAATCTTGTGAAAACTCACTCAAAACAACGACTAGTCTTATCGACTACTTGTGTTTAATTCTCACCGATTTTGTGTGGAATAAGAGACTGATTTTCTCTTGTCTTTCTTACCACTAAATGACCGACATTTCCCCCTTATATAGGCGTGAAAATTCTGTCCAAAAACTGCCTTGAATGGCGGTTACAAAACGGTTACACAAATGAGAGGATGAGAGTAAAAGTAGGGGAGTTCGTTGTAACTTCCTCCTCTCTCTTTCCTTGTCATCAAAGGGCGTCTAGATGCAGCCCCCCATGGACTCCAAATGTCTATTAATTCCAGCCTATAATGGCCCAAGACAAAGCCCAAAATTCCAATCCAAAAGCCCAAGCAATCGGCCCAACACGCATGGCACAAGGCCCATGCCACGCGCATGCTAGCGGCCCAACAGCCCATAGGTGCGCCCCATGGGCCGGCCCACCTAACCCGACACCTAGCTAGCATAGCTAGGTACCTAGCTAGGTCACCTAGGTAGTGTCACTACCCCCTATCTAGTTGAGCTAGCATCCAGCTAGTTGAGCTGGCTTGAGTTGGCTTGAGCTGCGTTGAGCTGACTTTCTAGCTTGTTGAGCTAACTTGAGCTAGTGTGAGTTAGATTGATCTTCCATGAGCTAGTTCCTAGCTACATGAGCTTCTTATAAAGCTTATACAATGAGTCTAGAGCTTGTCCAAGCTCCTAGAGCTTACTCTAAGCTAGTATGAAGCTTCTAAACTCCTTTCTAGCATACATAGCCATGTGCCAAGCTAAACTTAAGCTTTGGTTCTTGCTTAAAGCATCTACCAAGCTTAGAGAAGCTTCCTAATTCACATTAGAATATTCACAAAGCTATAAGACTCAATTACAAAGCTCAAATACTTACCTTAGCCTCACAACTAGTGCTAGGCGCCATGGGCCAATGCCCTAGGCGCGCCGCATGCTCCACCGCAGCCTTGTAGGTGCGCCGCTAGCCTCGCCGTGCCATCGCACCACCCTAGGCGCACCCTTGCAACCGTGTCTTTGAACCTCATGTTCATTCACAAGGCGCGCCCCAACCTATGTCGAGCCTCGAACCTCAAATTCGAGGTCTTCGCCGTGCCCCGCGCTTGCACGGTGCCGTTGCACCGCGCCGACTCCGAGCGACGCCATCCACAAGGCACGCCCTTGCCTTGCGCCGTTGCACACGAGGTTCTTAGCCTCGGCGTTGGTGTGCGATTCACTTTGGATCTATGACAATTTCCTTAAACCATCATGTAAGGTCATATATGTCAATTCTCGAATCGACATTGCCAATATGACTCGTTAACCTCAACATGCTCTTATAGGGATTTGATGACTTGACACAAATCACCAACACTTACTATTTATAGTGCTTTCTATATATGCTTTTAATTTTAATAGGACTTTTTGTAACACCCCCGTTTTTCCCTCGGAGATATTAACGCCAGTGACCTCAGAATTTACTTTCCGAAACCACCCTAGGCTTTCACAGTATACAAATTCAAATACAAATAATAATTCATAAACCATTTGATAAATTGATATGACTTTAAAACAATAAATTATCCAACTTGTGCGGAATACAAAATAAATCTTCTAATGATTGCGGAAACATTCAAGACGGTCCTCACAAACCAAGGATCTCGACATTTATTTTAAGCAAAAACTCAAATAAAATTCTTCAACTTCTTCAGTCTTGTAACTCTGCTCCTCTACTTCCTTATGTGTCGTATAGGGACGGTGCACACCAGCCGGCCATGCAAAAGAAATAAAGCGGTCGGGTTAGTCTTGTGACAGGCTAAGCAAGTGGAATTTATGTGAGGGTTCTTGTGGCTTGTTTTAATTAGACCATCGAATTCCGAATGAAAGTCGGTCGATGATAGCTAACCAAAATAGTTCCACGAAAAGGAAATATACCGAAAAGATAAGGACACCACAAGAATATGGTTCCTATAAGGGAGAAAGGTTTGTTGGGAACTTTAATAATCATACAAGTTTTCGAAAAACCCCTGTCAACTAATCGGGCCTATAACCAACCTCACCGAATGCGTGTTGTCCGAATTCAGAATGGAAAATAGACCTTTCAAAGCCAGGAGCAAGAGTGGTTTTCCAAGTTGTAGTCACCACCCGTGTTCATTTATTATGTGCATTGGCACTTATCTTGCATTAATGACAAAACGTTGCATTTAAGTTGGTAACTTTTAAGATGGCAACGCGGTATGCCAAGGACATTGGGTTCTACGCTAGAAGCACAATAATGACTCTCATAGGAGAATCATGCAATACACAAGTATAACAAGCAAGTATAAACTCTAGCGCAAACAAATATAATACTAAGCTACCTTACACATGGGTCATTATTTCTAATCAATAATAAAACCCCAGATCCATTTTAATTTATAACACAGGTCATTATTTCTAACAACCTAGATTCATTTTTATCCAAACAAGCGTTCCCAACAAACATGCAACATGAATAACGATATCCATGACAAAGTATGAAAGCGAACCACCACTTGCCTTGATTGCGGGTGAAAGCAAAGTTGTCTTTCGAATGAGATTGAAACCCTACAATCGAGTTTCCTTTCCTGATTTACACAAAGAAATACAAAATAAATTATATTTAATTTATTTTGTTCATTCCTTTGAAAGTTGAAAGCCTAAAATTTATCTAAATTTAAATTGCTTATTATTTAACATAATAGAAATAATTAGACTATTCTTTAAGCTAGAACCCCTTTTTTTTACTTAATTAATTAATTTAATCTACTTACTAATTGAATTACCGATTCATATTTAATTTGTAGTACCATTCGTATGTTTGATTATATATTTCTACATACATTACTCCACTAATTAACTCCACATGTGAATGCTTAAGCTAATAATGAAGATGATATACATAGTTTATTATTAGATATATATTTCTATGTGATCTTGGTAACCGATATTTCACAACATTGAGAATGAACATTAAGTAAACTTCACAGTAGCACTCACCGACATTTTTTTAGAAAACCAGTTACGCACCTTCAGGTATAGTATATACATACTCTCATTTTCTTATACTTAACATATTAATACCCTTACTTAATATTTTAAGTTAGTGTTATTAGCTACTTAGACATAAGTTAATATATAAAAGTCAACTACTGCATTTATCTAATAGGGAGATTTTGTACAACTCACTACTTACAGCAGTGACTAGCAGGTGCAACCACGCACAGGAACAGGGGTACGAGGCTCTGACTTCAGCTGGCTCGTTTACCTCCTCCGACAACGGTTTGGGGCAGAACCGGCGGCGTTGGAACAAGGACTGAAGTAGCTTCCAATTGTAGGCAGAGGCGTTCGGTGGGTCGACCAGTGGAGAGAGAAAACTCCGACGGACAGAGAGGGTGTTAAAACAGGGGCGGTGGCAACAAAGGTTAATTTGTGGGGAATTCTTGATTGATTTCGAATGATTCAATTCGGGATTTGTATCTGAGATGAATGTGAGTTAGAATGGGGTATTTATAGTGGAAGATTTCAAGCAAATCGATCTAAAATTGGATTAGAACGAATCAAAACAATCTAAAACTCAATTCTCGTCTTAACAACCCGATTTGATTTTAGTTGAATGAATTTGGACTAAAATCCGAGGTAGGTACCTTCTAACTGCTTAATCTAAGTTAGTTAAATGATACCTCGTGATCTTTGATACTGAATAACAACTCCCAGTTCTTATCCAATCGAATTTGCAAGCATAAAGATATGGAACCCTAATATTTTGGGCTGAACAAAATCCGATATTTGGGATAAAGTTTCGGAACCAATCCTCTCAATTGATAGAGGGTTTAGATAGAGCTTAACTTGATCGATCTTATCCCTTTTACGGATTCAAAATCCGTTAAGAAACGAGCTCATACGATCAATTCGAAAATCCCGCTCATGAACAAGTTTGTTCCAAAAATATGAAGGCTCAATAATTCGATTTTTTTTTTTTTTTTATTTTTATCTCTTCATTTTATTTACCTACTCAACTTTATTTTGTGGATCGTATTATAAATAGCCATTTTACTTCCAATATTTTATAAACTATAATTTTATAAAAGACTTTTACTATATTAAGACATGTTTACTTATGTTGTTATAAATAAAATTTACTTGCTGATACTTTATTTATAAAAATTTGAGGGTTATTACAATAGTACCCCCTTAAAAATAGTTTTGTCCCCGAAACTAGAGAAAAGAAAAGATAACAACTAAACTAACCTCTCTTAGAAAAAGAGAGTTATTACAATAGTACCCCCTTAAAATAGTTTCGTCCCCGAAACTAGTTTGCAAATAATTCTGGAAATTTATTCTGCATATCCTGTTCTGTCTCCCATGTTTCCCACGTCACCTCTTCTCCACCATTTCTTGACCATAGGATTCGCACTAATGCCACATTCTTATTGCGCAAACTTTTTATGTGTCGCTCTAGCACACGAACAGGCCTCTCCTCATAAGTGCCATTAGATTGGATCTCGATGTCATCATAGTTAAGAACATGAGACTCATCTGGCACATACTTGCGCAGCAGTGACACATTGAAAACGTTGTGGACCGGATGTGCAGATGGGGGTAGTGCAAGTTGATAAGCAAGCATGCCAACTCTCTCCAAAATCTCGAAGGGTCCAACATATCGAGGGTTGAGCTTCCCTCGTTTCCCATAACGAAACACACCCTTCGATGGAGATACCCGAACAAACACTTTGTCTCCAACTTCAAACTCAATCTCTCTTCTTTTCAGATCAGCATATGATTTCTGACGACTTTGAGCTGTCAACATCCTCTGTCGGATTATTGCAACGTTTGCAGTTGTTCTTTCAACCAACTCTGGGCCGAGAAGAATTTTGTCGGCATTTTCATCCCAACAAATTGGTGAGCGACATTTTCGACCATACAATGCCTCGAATGGTGCCATCTTAATCGTTGAATGCCAACTATTATTGTAGGTGAACTCTATCGGGCTTAAATTGGCATCCCAGCTAGTAGATCAATCTAACACACATGCCCGGAGCATGTCTTCTAGTGTTTGAATGGTCCTCTCAAATTGACCATCTGTTTGAGGATGAAAAGCAGTACTAAAACATAACTCTGTTCCCATGTCCTTGTGCAACTCCTTCCAAAAATGTGACATGAATCGACCATCCCGATCTGACACTATAGATTTCGGAGTGCCATGTAATCGAACGATCTCATGTAAGAATATTTTTGCCAACTTCTTCACTTCCCAATTCATCTTTATCGTGATGAAGTGAGCACTCTTTGTGAGTCTATCAATGACTACCCAGATAGCATCCTTTTTGTCCTTGAGTCTTAGGAAGCCCAGACACAAAATCCATAACAATTTCCTCCCATTTCCATTCTGGTACTGGTAGAGGTTGCAACTCACCTCCCGGTCTTCTATGCTCAATCTTCACTTTTTGGCAAACCAAACATCTTGCTACAAACTCAGCCACATCATGTTTCATGTTCGGCCACCAGAAATTCTTGCGCAAATCCTTATACATCTTGCTCGATCCAAGATGAACCGAGTAAGCAGAGGAATGCGCTTCCCTTAAGATCAGAAGACGAAGCTCATCAACCACAGGAACGCAAAGTCGATTTTGAAACCAAAGCGAGCCATCATCTTGAATGACAAACCCATGTTCCTTTCCTTCCTGCACCTCACAACTTATCTTTATTAACATGACATCATCCGCTTGCTTCTCCTTAATCTGATCTAACAGAGTAGCTTGAATCTCGATCATATTTAGACTACCACATTGACGTCCAAACCAAACCTTGATCCCACATCGAATCAACTCTTGTTGGAGCATTGGCTGAGCGGTGAGCACAACCACCATGGATTCCTGAGAGGTCTTGCGACTCAATGTGTCGGCTACAACATTGGCCTTTCCGGGATGGTACAACAGTTCAATGTCATAATCCTTGAGCAGCTCCAACCACCTTCGCTGCCTCATGTTCAACTCTTTCTGCGTGAAGACATATTTCAGACTCTTATGATCAGTAAATATCTGACACTTCACACCATATAAGTAATGCCGCCAGATCTTTAAAGCAAACACTAGTGTTGCTAGTTCTAAATCATGAGTCGGGTAGTTCACCTCATACTTATTGAGCTGGCGAGAAGCATAGGCAATCACTTTTCCATGTTGCATAAGCACACATCCTAAACCCTGTTTGGATGCATCACTGTACACCACATACCCATCGTGTCCGTTAGGCAAGGTCAAGATCGGAGCGCTAGTCAAACGCTTTTTGAGTTCTTGGAAACTCGCCTCACATTTATCATTCCAGACAAATTTCTTGTGTACTTTGCGGAGTAAATTGGTCATAGGTAGGGCGATCTTAGAGAATCCCTCCACGAACCGTCTATAGTACCCCGCAAGACCAAGAAAACTACGAACTTCTTTCACATTCTGAGCCTGCTTCCAATCTGCAACTCCTTGGATCTTTTGAGGATCTACCATCACTCCCTCTTGATTGATAACATGCCCTAGAAATGCAACTTTCTTCAACCAGAATTCACAATTTGACATCTTAGCATATAACTCATTCTGCCTGAGTATTTGCAATATAATTCTGAGATGCTCCTCATGAGTTGCTTCAGTAGGCCAGTAGATGAGAATGTCGTCGATGAAGACAACCACAAATTTGTCTAAGTATTCCCGGAAACACCGATGCATTAGATCCATAAACACGGCTGGAGCATTCGTAAGACCAAAAGGCATGACAACGAATTCAAAGTGTCCATACCGCGTGCGGAATGCCGTTTTAGGAATATCTTCCTCACGAATTCGAAGTTGGTGATACCCCGACCTCAAATCAATTTTGGAAAACACCTCCGCCCCCTTTAGCTGGTCTAACAGGTCATCAATTCTTGGCAACGGGTACTTGTTCTTGATGGTAACTTTATTCAATTCTCGGTAGTCAATGCATAACCAGAAAGTTCCATCCTTCTTCTTCACAAACAGAATCGGTGCACCCCAAGGTGAAGCGCTTGGTCTGACGTACCCCTTCTCTAGCAATTCTTCCAACTGCTTCTTTAGTTCCTTCATCTCAATCGGAGCCATTCTGTAAGATGCTTTGGAGATGGGTCGGGTTCCAGGCTCTAACTTAATGGTGAACTCCACTTCACGGTGTGGTGGCAACCCCGGAATTTCCTCCGGAAAAACATCAGGAAACTCTCTAGCGATGGGAATTTCTTGCAGCTTGACTTCCTTCTTCTCAGTTGATTCCATGTAGCACAAAAATCCAATACATCCTTGATGGAGCATTTTCATTGCTTTCATGGCATTGACCATCTTCCCATTCTTAGACTCACGTCGGCCCTTAAACTTGCAAACATATTTGCCTCCTGCGGTGATGGTCACTGTTCTAGTGCTGAAGTCTATCACTGCTCCATGTCGAGTTAACCAATCCATTCCTAGGATTATATCGTAAGGAGCCATCAGTATGTAAATCAAGTCGGCATCAAACTTCCGACCTTGAATTGTGATCGAAAAATCCGTGAGCTGCTTAGATCCCACGATCTTTTCCCCGTTGGGGAGGTTCACAATAAAGGTTCACATGTGTCATTACATTCAAGACCTATTTTCTCTACACAAATTTCGGATATAAAAGAATGTGTGGCACCAGAATCAAAAAACATAAAAGCAGGAGTGGAGCGAACGTATAGAGTACCTTGAGCAACCGGGGCGTTTGGCTCATCATCACGACGCATCTCACACAATCGTTGCCCTTGGCTAGCTGATGCTACTTGGGTCTTTCCCTTGTTGTGAGTTGTGGACTGAGCAGAAGCTGATTTCCCAGATGTAGATGGAACTTGATTGTTGTAAGATATCGACCCCTGTCGTGACTGAGTTGGGTCATTCCTCTTTTGAGGACAATATGTTTGCATATCCCCCTCCTTCCCACAAAAGTAGCATTTTCTTTTCTTCTTGGTGCATGCTCTGCTAGTATGCCCTGGCTCACCACAATTATAGCACACTATTGGTCCCTTTTGATATTTGGAAGACTGAGTCGTGCCTGACTGTGTTGACCCAGATTTGTTTCGGTTAGACCGCTCAAACTGTTGTGGTGGAGCTGGTCGTTTGAAGCCACTGTATTGAGATCCAGACTGAGGTGGCTTTCCCTAACTCTTCATCTTGGTAGCGGATTCCTCCAAAGTCATTTCCAACTTGTATGCCTTATTGACATACTCTTCCAGGGTAGTACAAGTGTGGTGTACCATCAACGGTTTGACTTTTGGATTCATCCATTCATGGAAACGCTTAATCTTCTCCTCTTCAGAGGAGACTTCAGGTCCAGCATATTGCAGTAGATGGTTGAATTTGGTGGCCATCTCAGGAATTTTCATTCCATCAACCTTCGGGTACAAAAACTCTTTCATCTTCTCATCTCTCATAGCAGTCGAGAAGAACCTATCCATCATCTTATTTTTGAACATGGTCCAACTCAATAGAGGATGATTTGTTAGCCCGGAATTCTCCCACCATTCACTAGCTCCTTCTTTCAACTGCAAGGAGGCAATGTGCACTCTCTCAGCTTCAGTGTAGGCTACATTACGGGGCAACCGCTCCATGTGAGAGAACCAATAAGTTATCTTCACTGGTTCTCCAGTTCCATCGTAGCTGTCAGGTCTCATAGAGGTGAAGGTTTTTAAAGCACGGGCAAAATTTGAGCCGTTGTTGTTGTGAGGTATATTCGGCACTTGATGGCCTCCAGTGCTAGCAGAATGTTCCCCCAATTCTTCTCCGGGTATCACTGGAGGAAAAGCTTGGTTATTCTCTTGCATAACTTGAGTCACAACCGCCCGTATTGCTTCTAGAGTGGCAACATCCAACTTCACATTGCCCCTAGGGTTGAGGTTTTGGCGTTCATGTTGGGTCCCCTGGTTGTGAGACTTTGTACCCTCCGCGTTGCCTTGATTTAGGGCACTCCTTAGTGGAATTCGGTTTGTGTTGCGAGTGTTAACCATCTGAACATTTATACATGCAACTTTATCCATTTAGACATTCGTTCATTACTTCTCAACTCATATAAAACAAAACACAGTTGCTTTATTCATACTGAAATAAGTAAAACATAATGTCAACCAGGTTCAACACAAACAACCAAACGATAATAGAATTCTTGACAAGGAAAAACACTAGCAACTGAAAGGTCTAAGTACTAAACATTCACTTGCTCCGGAAAAGGTTTCTGTAGGCTTGGCCCATGATTATCTTCTTGGGAGGAGGCGGAGGCGGGGGAACGTTGTAGGTGTCCAGGAACCCTTCATCAAACCATCCCTCATCAATGATATTACCCTTATTACTCAGCAGAAGGTTAGCTTGATCGATTTGTCGGTGCACTGCACCGACATAGTCAGCCTGGGTCTCGAAGCAGGTTTTATGGTAGGTCATTTGACTTTGGTAGTGCATCGCATCAATGACCCAACCGTTCCTCTGTTGCTCGAGCGTGTCAAGATCCATTTGACGATGCTTGATTGATCTAGGGTCAATATTTGTAGTGAGGTTCCAAGGCTGTGGTGCTTCCTGATGAAGCGCTGCCTCCTCATAGTCAGTCATTAGGTCGTCCTCCCAGGGAAAATCCTGCGGGGATCCTGTTTGTTCCACAGGGTAGGGTAAAGGTGAGGGCATCTCCTGTTTTGGAATCAGCATAGGAGGCTGCTCCAAGTTCTCAACTTCGGGGTTTTCCATCTCAAGATCCTCCTCAGGGTCTTCCTCCGGATCTTCCTCAGGCTCTTCTTCCTTGACCTCATACACAGGAAGTTCCTCCATAGGCTCATGCATAGGAGGGTCCTCGGGCTCATACACAGAAGGTTCCTCGGGCTCGTGCATAGGAGGTTCCTCGGGCTCATACACAGGAGGTTCCTCGGGCTCATACACAGGAGGTTCCTCGGGCACGTACATAGGAAGTTCCTCTGGCTCAATCATTGGAGGTTCCACCTCGGCCACATAGTCAGGTTCATCTTCAGGGCGTGCATAAGACCAGTATGGCCAATCAGCGAAAGCCTCCTCTAACTCTTGTAGGGCCTGAACAATGTTGTCCCTCTTGCGAGCCATACTCCTCGTGATCACCACCATTGTCTGTCATGGTAGACAAGATAACACGGTCAGTAACTCATAGACATACATAATTCTATAGTTATGGAGAGCAAGAATCAAGTTGTAAAAGAGAAGGAAAAAAAAATCAACTCCTAATTTTCAGAAATTGTAGACATCTTTTGAAAAAATGGTAAAGAATCGATTATAAAAAGTTTTTTTTAGCTCTGATACCATAATTGTAACACCCCCGTTTTTCCCTCAGAGATATTACCGCCTGTGACCTCGGAATTTACTTTCCGAAACCATCCTAGGCTTTCACAGTATACAAATTCAAATACAAATAATAATTCATAAACCATTTGATAAATTGATGAGACTTTAAAATAATAAATTATCCAACTTGTGCGGAATACAAAATAAATCTTCTAATGATTGTGGAAACATTCGAGACGGTCCTTACAAACCAAGGATCTCGACCTTTAATTTAAGCAAAAACTCAAATAAAATTCTTCAACTTCTTCAGTCTTGTAACTCTGCTCCTCTACTTCCTAATGTGTCGTATAGGGACGGTGCACACCACCGGCCCTGCAAAAGAAATAAAGCGGTCGGGTTAGTCTTGTGACAGACTAAGCAAGTGGAATTTATGTGAGGGTTCTTGTGGCTTGTTTTAATTAGACCATCGAATTCCGAATGAAAGCCGGTCGATGATAGCTAACCAAAATAGTTCCACGAAAAGGAAATATGCCGAAAAGATAAGGACACCACAAGAATATGGTTCCTATAAGGGAGAAAGGTTTGTTGGGAACTTTAATAATCATACAAGTTTTCGAAAAACCCCCATCAACTAATCGGGCCTATAACCAACCTCACCGAATGCGTGTTGTCCAAATTCAGATTGGAAAATAGACCTTTCAAAGCCGGGAGCAAGAGTGGTTTTCCAAGTTGTAGTCACCACCCGTGTTCATTTATTATGTGCATTGGCACTTATCTTGCATTAATGACAAAACGTTGCATTTAAGTTGGTAACTTTTAAGATGGCAACGCGGTATGCCAAGGACATTGGGTTTGAGGTCCCCAAGAGAAAGAGTAACGGATTCCTAAGTTCCGATACGAAGCACTAGCTAGGTGCGACACCCCTCAGAACGATTGAGCGGGTATGGTCATGACCAGCACTAGGGTCTAGGTCCATCCTAATGCAATTGTTATAAAGAGGTGTTCAGGAATTTAGAACTCCCACCCCTAGTTCTACGCTAGAAGCACAATAATGACTCTCATAGGAGAATCATGCAATACACAAGTATAACAAGCAAGTATAAACTCTAGCGCAAACAAATATAATACTAAGCTACCTTACACATGGGTCATTATTTCTAATCAATAATAAAACCCTAGATCCATTTTAATTTATAACACAGGTCATTATTTCTAACAACCTAGATTCATTTTTATCCAAACAAGCGTTCCCAACAAACATGCAACATGAATAACGATATCCATGACAAAGTATGAAAGCGAACCACCACTTGCCTTGATTGCGGGTGAAAGCAAAGTTGTCTTTCGAATGAGATTGAAACCCTACAATCGAGTTTCCTTTCCTGATTTACACAAAGAAATACAAAATAAATTATATTTAATTTATTTTGTTCATTCCTTTGAAAGTTGAAAGCCTAAAATTTATCTAAATTTAAATTGCTTATTATTTAACATAATAGAAATAATTAGACTATTCTTTAAGCTAGAACCCCTTTTTTTTACTTAATTAATTAATTTAATCTACTTACTAATTGAATTACCGATTCATATTTAATTTGTAGTACCATTCGTATGTTTGATTATATATTTCTACATACATTACTCCACTAATTAACTCCACATGTGAATGCTTAAGCTAATAATGAAGATGATATACATAGTTTATTATTAGATATATATTTCTATGTGATCTTGGTAACCGATATTTCACAACATTGAGACTGAACATTAAGTAAACTTCACAGTAGCACTCACCGACATTTTTTTAGAAAACCAGTTACGCACCTTCAGGTATAGTATATACATACTCTCATTTTCTTATACTTAACATATTAATACCCTTACTTAATATTTTAAGTTAGTGTTATTAGCTACTTAGACATAAGTTAATATATAAAAGTCAACTACTGCATTTATCTAATAGGGAGATTTTGTACAACTCACTACTTACAGCAGTGACTAGCAGGTGCAACCACGCACAGGAACAGGGGTACGAGGCTCTGACTTCAGCTGGCTCGTTTACCTCCTCCGACAACGGTTTGGGGCAGAACCGGCGGCGTTGGAACAAGGACTGAAGTAGCTTCCAATTGTAGGCAGAGGCGTTCGGTGGGTCGACCAGTGGAGAGAGAAAACTCCGACGGACAGAGAGGGTGTTAAAACAGGGGCGGTGGCAACAAAGGTTAATTTGTGGGGAATTCTTGATTGATTTCGAATGATTCAATTCGGGATTTGTATCTGAGATGAATGTGAGTTAGAATGGGGTATTTATAGTGGAAGATTTCAAGCAAATCGATCTAAAATTGGATTAGAACGAATCAAAACAATCTAAAACTCAATTCTCGTCTTAACAACCCGATTTGATTTTAGTTGAATGAATTTGGACTAAAATCCGAGGTAGGTACCTTCTAACTGCTTAATCTAAGTTAGTTAAATGATACCTCGTGATCTTTGATACTGAATAACAACTCCCAGTTCTTATCCAATCGAATTTGCAAGCATAAAGATATGGAACCCTAATATTTTGGGCTGAACAAAATCCGATATTTGGGATAAAGTTTCGGAAACAATCCTCTCAATTGATAGAGGGTTTAGATAGCTTAACTTGATCGATCTTATCCCTTTTACGGATTCAAAATCCGTTAAGAAACGAGCTCATACGATCAATTCGAAAATCCCGCTCATGAACAAGTTTGTTCCAAATATGAAGGCTCAATAATTCGATTTTTTTTATATTTTTATTTTTATTTTTATTTTTATTTTTATCTCTTCATTTTATTTTCCCACTCAACTTTATTTTGTGGACCGTATTATAAATAGCCATTTTACTTCCAATATTTTATAAACTATAATTTTATAAAAGACTTTTACATATCAAGACATGTTTACTTATGTTGTTATAAATAAAATTTACTTGCTAATACTTTATTTATAAAAATTTGAGGGTTATTACACTTTTTACATATATGGACCATGTGTTATGGGCCATATTATGTGGGCTTATGGTTTTTCAAGTTAGGAAACCTATTATCTTATCAATTTGGACCATGCAAGATTGGTAGGAGAAATTTGAAAAGTAATATGGATCTTGCTTGGAGCCTAAGTTATTAGTTGTCTTGCAGTAATATTTCTTAATTAAGGTAGAATTTATATTTGGAAACAATATCTTTTAAGAATAGCGTAGAATAGTTGGCTATCTATGTCTATTAAAACCATTGTAATCTTTCTTTTCAAGACAAGTTAAATTAAATCTTTGGAATAGAAACCTTGTTTCTTATTCCAAAACCTTCAACCCAAATATTTCTATGCTCTCTTGAATTTTCGTCCCTACCAAAACTCCAAACCAATTTCGAATTCTCTTGCAATCAAACGTTTCAATTGATGGTGCGCGAAATAATCGCTAAGTAATTAAGGGCGAAAGGTTACGCATATAAAATAGTACAAGAGATAAAGGGGCGCGTTGTGTGCACGCGTCCAAAAATATCTACGTACATATGTTGTACACGTTGCACACATTCATTCTCTAGAGAATTAATTTGCTATAGTTCGATGCATTTTAAGGCATGAACAAAAAGGTTCACTTGAAGGACGCCACATCACCACCACTATGTGCATCTTTGTGTGCAAACTTTGATTCTTTCTCATGAAAGAAATTCAAATAACTCGTCCCACATCGACAATTGCAAGGCAAGCAAGCAACTCCCCAACACTATAAATTAGGGGAAAAGCCAACATAATTAAGGATGGAAAAACCTCTCTGGGTTAGAAAGCTTTTCATGTACCTATATTCGATGTGTTTGAACTCCGAGTGAGATCGCGCTATTTACGGTATAAAGTACAAAAGGCTTTATTTATAAAGAGGATTACAAAATAATCAGCTGAAGGGCGGGCAAGAGAAATAATCTACGTAAGAAAAACGTTTGGTTGTACGAAACCCGAGAGGCAGTATTTAATATAATCTCGTTTATAGCGCGTATTATATCGGGTTTCAACACCAACAAATCCTCAAACACAAATCAATCTCCCAGCACATTCAATTGAGTTGTTCTTGTTCTTTAAGCAATCAATTTACAAACCTTGTTGCTTTGCAATCCAAGGAAGTGATTGAAAACCTTAAATTTTGAGTCTTCTCATCCAAAGTTCAAGTCTTGCAACTAAGAGAATTAAAGCTGACAAGTTTGGGACCTGGAAAACAAACGGAAACGAAGTGTGCGAGCTCATCAATTCCGTATCATGGCGTCTTAAAAAAAGACCACAACACAAGAGTAATAGAATCAAAGGTAATCATAAGCAATCAAAGTATTAAGACAACCCAAATGAACGGAAAGCAAATAGTTTTACTGTTAAAAGAGTAGATGTGGTAAGGACAAAAAGAGAGGAAGAAAAGTCATAGTCAAAGCTACAATCATTGAATCATACCCTGAGACTATTGAGCCTATCCTCAACCTCCTTGACCTTAGACAATATCATACGACAAGCAAGCTATACCTACCTAATGATATTCCCAATCTCTTGGTTTTGGGCTCTCAAAGTTTCAGCTCCTCAAACAAAGCGACTGACTGAACACTGTGATTTGTTGGTCCATCATCTTCGACCTTTGTAGCCTACTCCGCGTCCTTAGAGACCCAAGCACCATCCACTTGTGACCAACTCATCTTCCTAAGCATCTCGTTGGTCAATGTATGGTAAGAGACCACTTCCCCCTCAGTCTTATACACACCATGATCTCACATGAGCACACTTATCAGCCCTTTATATGGGAAAGCATTCTTGGTAGACTTGGGAGTTTGGTTCCGAAACCGGCGGTTCCGGTTCCTCGGAACCATAGATTCGGAACCGGGATCGGGCATAGGCTGGTTCTCCGGTTTCGGTCCCAGTACTGGTTCCGTCCGGTTCCGGAACCGGAATCGAAAATATTAAAATTTAAATAGAAAATTGGGCCGAGTATATGACAAAACGTCGCGATCGCGGGTTACCCAGACCGCGTTCGCGGATCACCAACCGCGATTGCGGCTCCGCCTTTGTTGAAAAAAAGAAGTTCTGTTTTTCAACAAAGGCGGAGTCGCGATCGTGACACCCAACCCGCGATCACGGTTGGAGATCGAATCAAGGAAATTGTATAAAAAATGAAAAAAGTTGGATAATTAAAGGGTTTGGACTTAGAATTAAGTTGCCTACGTATCCTCTCGGGGTTATAGAGGAATCAAAGCCCACGTAGTTCTTGTACCTTTCGATATGAAACCCCGCTTTGCTTACCATCTATGTCGATCCATCGGAACCGGCGGAAGTGCTTTAGGATTGGGCCTCATCATCTAGGACGTCCGATTCGGAAGTTTCGGATACATCCACTTTTTGTTGATGAATTTCCGCCCTCTTCCAATTACATACGCACACTTGGGCTTCCAAGACACCGGGCTTTAAGTTCGATCGCTTTACGTCTAGGATGTGTCCTCCTTCGCTAAATGTTTGCTCTACCAATACGGTCGAGCCGCAATCTTGACCAAGGTTGGGAAAGCCTTCTTATGGGTCTTCCACCAAGCTAAAATATCATATTCTTCTTCACCGAACTCAAAGTGGGTTGTTAGATATGTCTCAAACTCCACATTCGAGCTCGAATGTCTCGGTCTCTTAGTAAGGCTATGTATAATACTAGCAACCCACTTTATAGTAGTATCGAGGCCACTCGAGCTCGAAGAGGAGGATGATTGTGGAGGTAAATGAGAAGAAATAACACTAGATGAATATTCGGTAACCAATTCATCAATTGATCTTCTAACTTTACTATGTATATCTCCAACACTAGCAATATCATCATTAACATCCAACTCCAATGCATCATAATAAACATTCAAAGACATTTATAAACCACTCATCTTAAACCTAGGATCAAACACACAAGCAACAAGATAAATATCGGGGATAACTTTATAATAGTTCAACCATTTCTTTTTCATAGCATCAATAGTACCACAAAGTTCGGGGAATTTAAGCCCCTCACAAAAACCACCCGCCACATTCAATGCTTCAAAACAAAACAAACGAGCACAAGGTTTATAAACATGACTAAAAGTTAATGTTGCATCATGAAATATTTTCAAAACGTCTAGGATTTTATAACAATAATCCCAATATTGATAAAATGGGTTTGTCGAGAAAATATAGAGCGGCAAAAGAAGTCAAAACATCTTTGTAAGGCATGCATGCATGAAGTAGTTTAAAAGTGGAGTTCCAACGCTGGCAAACATCTTTTGGAAAAGTTCGGTGTGGAACATTTTTTTGATCACAAAACGACTTCCAATCACCGGCAGTTCGGAAGCTAGCGCACATACGACTAACAACATCTCTAATAGGAGAGATTAAACCCGACATAACATTTAAACTATCTTTGACACATAGGTTTAAAATATGGCAAACACATCTTACATGAAAATACTTCGCTCCAAGAATTGGTTGACAATGCGGAATCTAAATCTCGGAGTGAAGTGGTGTTGTTAGATGCGTTGTCAAACGAGATAAAAAAAAATCGATAAAGTAGTATATACTCTTCCAAAATAGTACGAATAATGTTACTAATCATTAAAGCGATATGAGAATAATCAAATACTCTATAAGCCAAAACACGTTTTTGCACAACAAAATGATTATCAATAAAATGACATGTTAAGCCCATGTATGAATGATTTTGCCAATGATCACTCCAAATATCACTACAAATTGAAACTTTAATATCATTTTGAGCAAAAAAATTCACCAATGCCATTTTACGGTTTTTTATAAGCTTTCATCACATTTTTTACTGACTTCCTAGTAGTGGGTTTATAAGCGGGTTGTACATGACTAGTCATCCAATTGTTAAATCCTAACTTTTTGGCAAAACTAAATGATAAGTGATCAACACAAATAGACTTGGAAAAAGCATACATGCTATCATTATGGTTATAACTAAATAAATGAGGGTTATAATGAGGGTTAAGGAAAGAAGAAGTTGCAAACCCGGAGAGTTGGAATTGTCCTCGCATCATGCATAACTTATGGGGATGTACTCTCTTCATGTGTTTTGACAATGTTCCATAGCCTCCATTGGCCAACCACGTGTATTTTTTGGACAATAGTTACAATGAACCGTATATTTCTTGTAAGGTGCATCATAGGCTCCCTTTCGAATTTTTTTTGTAAAAATGTCGGATTTAAGGGTTGTAGCCTCGGGTCCATCCACATCCACTCCCTCATTTTCATCAGGAGTGGATGATTTCGGTTGTTGTACCACATTGGGAGTGGGACCCGAGAAGTTAATAGGGGTACAAATTCTACATTTGCACCACTCTCTTGTGAGCCAGAAATTTGATCAATATTAAGAAATTGTTCCAATTTCTTAAAATGTAACTACACAAGTATGTAAAGAGCAAGGTGTGGTAAAGAAATATATAATTAAGAAGATAATGAACCTTAAAATTACAAAGCAATACGATGTAAGAGACAATTTTGTTATTTTTTTAAGAACAATTATGAAAGCAATTGTAAAAACTAGTAAAGATTGAGCGATTGAGAATTGAGAGAGTTTTCTAAACTTGAGAGATTGAGGAATTGAGAGAGATTGGTAGTGTAGGTGGGAATGATATCATTTAGTGCGTATTTATATAAGAATTTTATAAACTAGCCGTTACAATTAAGAACTAGCCGTTGAAAACTAGCAGTTAAAAACTAGACGTTGGCATTTAAACCAAAATCGCGACCGCGGCCTGAGAACCGCGATCGTGGTGCCCAACACGCGACTGCGGCTAGAGACCCGCGGTCGTGGTTTTGGTTTTTGCCCAAAACCAAAGCTTTCTGTTGAAAAAACTACGACCGCGGGTCTCAGGCCGCGGTCACGGTTTTGGAACTGGTTCAAAAAAATAGTCGTTAAACCATGAACCGAAAGTTCCGGAACAGCCGGTTCTTCGGTTCTGGGGGTGGAGGAAACGGAACCGTAGTGGGAATCGGAACTGTGGTTCCGGTTTCGGTTCTGGCTAGTTTCCCACCGGTTACGGAACTAAAGCCCATGTCTAATTCTAGGGACTCTCATGTACATGCCTTATGTATAACATAATAAGCTTAGTCAAACACACCCTTTGCTTTCAAGATCTTGTCCATGACAAGCAAATCTTCAACATACGCAAGATTCCTTTTTTGTTCCCTGGGTAAGATGTTGTTAATGACATAGTTGAAGAGAAACTTCTTCTTAACTCCCATGGTATTTACTAGAATAGCACCCACCAATGGCTCATCATTGTCTATCATTTGACTTAATGATTTCCAAAGATTCTACATTATCATGCCAGTTTCCCTTGAAACATCCAACAAGCCAAGTAAGGAACTTCTAGAATATCAACAACATCTTTACTTATAAAGGAGAACAATTCATCATTCATCTTGTATGAGCGATTGTCCCCCAAGGATTCAGTGCAACACTCTTAAAACTCGTGCACTCGAGTAAGAAGAATTTGGGAACATAAGCTTTTCACAACAAATAAGAGATAATGGGATGGTGTTTTGTAAAGAAGAGAAGAGAGCTATGTTGTTTGTGTATTGGAGAAGAAGCAGATGCATGGAAATAAATAGAACATAACTCATTTGTTATTCCATGATCTTCACTTATCCTTTAACCCACGATTTTCTCTTTTGTTGAAAACCAAATGATAAAATCGTTTTACCAATCAAATGGTAAGTCTCAAGTCCGAAACTAAAACATCCCAAAATAGATAGCCCCAGTATTGCGCATGTGTCAGGAGCCGAGTTGAACAGCAGTGGGGCATTCCTCTCTTGACTTTATCACATGCTATATCACAACTCTTTATAAAAAAGTAAAAGAATCCTCACATGATATAGCATGTGCGAAAGGCAACCCTGTGTTGTGACCAATGGGCGTTAGGCTGTTCGAAGGCGGGTTGCCTTCGCCTTTGGACGTTTTATGTTAAGCAAACAACAAGGTCGTGCCAACCCTAATCCGACATTTACTTGTGATCCTTATTTGATTCGCTTTGTAGGGATAAGATTTGTGTCTTCACCCTCTTTATTATAATAATAATAATAATAATAATAATAATAATAATAATAATAATAATAATAATAATAATAATTATTATTATTATTATTATTATTATTATTATTATTATTATTATTATTATAGTGACATTATTATTATTATTATGAGAAAGATTACAAATTACATAAAGTTGGATGAGAGCCTAGAAACAAGCTGGGCACCCACACATTTTTGAATGCAAAAACTCAATCTATGAAAAACAAAAGCACCACTCTTAGCATTGTTAGAGTGGCTAATAGAAAGAGATTTAATATGTGAAAGCGTGTCCAAAGCCTCCTTATCAAATTCCCCAAACGTAGAGAAAGCGAAAGGGATAAATTTATATCCGTTCTCCTCACATTTGGACTCGTACTTCTTCTTTTTCCTTTCCACAGCGTTGTGCAAAGCCAACCCAGGCGCCCAAGAACTTGCACCCACACCGGCAAAGGGAGAGACCCCGGTAACGTCCACACAAGCATACTTACCCTGATGCCAATTAAAGAGTAAAAGGCCAACAGGTCTAAGATCCAGCCCATTCTCCGAGGGGAACCCCATAGGAGCCTCCTTCCGCACTGCGATCCCAACTTTGGAGCAAATATCAACAAGGATATCACGCAACAAATTATGCCTGAACTTCACACCCACCTCACTAGAACAATGGACAACATGATCCCCCCATTTGTCCATCCTTGGAGCGTTGCAACTCGGGCAAATACTACCATCAGAAAACAAACGTATCATAAGTCTATAGCACAACACAGAACGAAACTGACGGTGGTTCATCCTCTGTCCCAAGCCATCAATAGGGATAGTGAACAAAAAATCTTGTGCATGAGGAGCACGAATACAGCTAAGAACAGCAACCTCCCTTGGGCTAAGCATGTACCTATCGACGAGGCTTTTCTCAACGACACCAAAGTAACACCTTGCCAAAGTTTTCATCATTTGAGGGGGCAGGAGAAACAGTGGTGAGAGAGATGGCATCGACGTTGCAAAAGGCATTGAAATCATCAAGAGCATGCTGAAAGGAAGAGCCAGGAGAAACTATACCCGCATTCAACAGAATCTTGGCCTGTAGAGTGCTCGTTTGAAGCCGAGAAGCAAGGAAAGCATAACGGCTAACATCCCCAGCAACAAAGATGCCAAGGCCACCCCCTTTGATGGGGAGAGTGGCCAGCCGCCATTGCCAATCGCCAAATCCTAGCCTTGACGCGGTGACAACTTTCTCCAAGGTGAGACGTAGAGCATGATCAAGCTGAAATTGAGCATCCTTGAAAGACAAAGGGGAGCAAGTTCTCAAGGCATAGAACAACTTCGCAACCCCAGCACAGTTACGGAGAAGAAGGAGCTCACATTGGGGGTCATTTAGCCGGTTAACTGCCTCCATTAATGCAATAGTTTTAGAGACGCTCTTTAAAGCCAAGTCTCGACTAAAGCCCACATCCAAGCTGACCGATCCACCAAGAAGTTTGACACCACTACGTGGGCGAGAGATGTTCGATGGGGAAACACCCTCCACCAAACTTCTAGGATCCTCCACAGGCCAAAAAAGCTCAGTTTTATCAACATTCAAGATCAAACCACGCGCGGGCCCCTCAGACCTAATAATGTCAAGCGCCTTGGTCAGCATAAGGGTATCTCCAACAATGGTGCCATCGTCAAGATATCAAGCCTGGAGGGTGAGACTGCAAGCGTGATTAATGGACTGAACCAAAGGATGCAAAGCTAGAGCGAACAACAGAGGCCCCAAAGGATCACCTTGTTGTACCCCCTGCCAAGACCAAAGGACAGAGTCTTCATAGTAGAGCCTAGCCGATTATTATTATTATTATTATTATTATTATTATTATTATTATTATTATTATTATTATTATTATTATTATTATTACTATTACTATTATTATTATTATTATTAATGCGTGGGGGTACTTGTGCACTCATTTTTTTTTAAAAGCGCACAAAATTTATGCGCAACTACCCTTCGCGCGAAATAGCATTGCGCGGAAGGAAAAAAGAGGAAAATGGAAATGCGATTTGGGAAATGTCGGGAAAGGGGCTCGCTCGAAATGGGTCCGCGTGCGAAATGGGCTTGTGAGAGTGATGGGCTTGCTCGAAACGGGTCCACGCGCGCAATGGCGTTGCGCGAAGCTTTATGGGTAAATCCCTCCCAAGAGTCGCTGCCAACATCGTCTTCTTCCTCCGTCCTCTTCCTCCGCGAAATCCCAACTCCCGCGAAACCTAAACTCGAGCCAAAAAATGTCCCAGGCCCCACAATCGCATGATGCCCAACCGTCGTTTTCCCACGAGCCACCTCCGTCATCTTCCCAAGGACATCGGTAGATTCGGGCGCACCACCACCGGCCATTATCGGCGCTACCATTTCTGCTCCACCAATTGCCTCCACAGATTCGGGAGCTTTGGCTGCTCCACCACCCGCCGCCACCGTTGCTCCAAGAGAGGGAACGGCCGCCCAACCAACAACCGCCACCACCGACGCTCCGGCAAGCTCCGGGAGCAAAAAGCGTCGGCGAGATCCGATTAGGCAACCTTATCGGATTTTAGACGACCGCTTGACGGAGGTGGCTCCGTTGACATCCGATGCTCCAACGACTTCCGAAGCCGCTCCGGTTCGTAGCCCGATCCGCACCCGAGCGAAATTTACAGTTGTGGTACGTTCTCTAGAATTTAAATTTTTTTGTATTAAAAATTGATTAATATACAAATATCGTAATAAATATTTAATTTAGTTAATCAATTTCGTTTAGTTATTTGAGTTAGATGTTCAATTTTTTAATTTGTTTAATATTCAACTTCTTAGATATAAATTGATTTTTTGTTGTTATTATTTGTTTTATGCAATTTACTTGTATTATTTAGAGTTATATTTAGATTTTGAAAAATTAGTTATGAACTTGATGCGACCCCGACTATGGATGCTACGCAAGAGGAGCTTGTTATGTCTCTACGCTCGGATGGCCCGGTCACTCGGAGTTGGACCCGAGCCATAGCCGAGGCCACTCAATCTATAGTGACTCGGTCCCTTGCTAGCCTCGGCGCCACCACGGGCGCGCCCTTGCTCATATGCGTCGTCACTCTTGGTAGCTCGGCACAAGCCCAAACACACACCATTGGCACCGCAGCACAAGCCCCGGTGTGCACCATCAGCACCGCAGCATCAGCCCCGGCGCATGCCTCGGCATTGTAGTGCCAGCCTCGGCACACTTCGCGCGCGACTCGGATTCCACCAGCGCCGAACGTCGCATCTTCCTATGCCTTGGCGCGCCAGCACCGTGCCCTTGGCTTGGCCGGCCGTTGTTGTGGCATGCCCTTGACTTGTCTTTGGCATGTCATAATAATTATCCCTAGTTTACTATTTTTAGTATTTCCCTTGTTAGACTATTATTATTATTATTTAGTATTTCTAGTTTAAGAATAAGTCTTTTGAGCCTTTCTTTGTATGGGCCTTCTAGACTCCTAGGGTTTTGTGATGCCCTCCTCTATATAAAGGAGATGCTTATTCTTGTTTTGGTTACGCATGATTTAATATAACGAAACGCTGTCGGATTGATTCCAGCCTTCTCGTTGTTGTTCATCATCTCCCCTTCCTTGTCCTTCTCGTTCTTGTTCTCCCTTGAACTAGAACACCTCTTATCTGTTCTCTTTTCACCCCCTTTTCTAACAAATCCAACAACTCCACAAAGACCTCACGTCGAAATCGCTTCCGCATTTCCATTAGAGACACAATACGCATCCATTAACAAGATTTGCTCGTGAATCCGGCTTCTTTGAAGACGGGTACGCATCAACTGGCATCAGAGCCTAGGGATTGTGTAAGTCTCATTCATACCCCCTTGCTCTTTGTGCACGAATTTTTTCTCTCTTTCTCCAAGTTTTTGGTCAATTTTTTTTCACCATAGTTCCGTCTTCCTACCATCATTCATCTAGGTTTACCAATTTTTGTTATTTTTTTCCTCAAAAAAATCGTAAAAAAAAATCAGCCTTTACCTTACTCGACTTTTTCATTTGTGAGGTGATTTGTAGCAATTAGTGTGAGTTTTGTCCATAAACTCATTCTTCTTGTTCAAGATCCAAAATCATTATCATCAATCCTTCAAATTCGGCCATTGGTGGAAGAGAATAAAATTCATTCCATACACAAGAACACTAGAAGAGGATAAAATCCATTCTAGTCCATTTTGGTCAATTTCGGGGGATTTGTTTCCTTTTTGAGTCTCTTGGAGGATAAAAATCCAAAAGTTTTTTTTATTTATTTAAAAAAAAGAGAGCATAATCAAATCAGATTTGGAAGTTCAGATTTTATTTTACAAAAAAAAAAAGATCTCCTAGGAGATACACAAGCCAAAATAAGGCAAATATCTCCTACAATATCCTTCCATCTCTCTTGCTTCTTTGCTTTTACAATTTGGAAACAATCCTTGATTGGCAATCAATCGCACGCCTCTCTTAGCTCTCTTTCTTTCCTTGGAAGACACAATCATATCTTCCTAAGACACAATCAAATCATATATTGCATAAATCTCGACCTTCCTCTTGGACGAGATCTCTTTCTACTTTCTTTCTATCTCTTGCATACTAGTGGGACGCCTACCTTAGGCCAACCACTCCCTCTTTTATTGTTCATTTCTTGCATTGATTGTTTACTTTGAACCTTGCATTTTTCTAAGTCGAGATCCTTAGCCACCCTCACCCTTAAGTCTATTGTGTCATGCACATTAGAGTACTCAGGTCGGTGAGTCTTATTATATCTCGACGCTTTCTTTTTCTTTTCTTTGAACACTTGACTTGTGCTTGAAATGGTTGAACTAGGTGATGGCTCGGAGTAACAAAACACCAAAGACCAACATGCACGCTAGAATCCGCCCTTGGGGCGCCAACCGACGCTTCTACCAACGTCGGGGGTCCGGTTCTAGCGACGCTCGGATTTATGCCTTGGAGCGCATGTTCCAAGAGCTCATGGTCCGAACGCAGTCCATTCATGACGCTTTGAATGGATCCCCCACCCCTAGTGCCCATCCGCTTTCCCAAGGCGCAACCGTCATCCAAAATGTGGGTGCGCCAGATGGCACGCGTGCAACAACGCAAGAGAAGGGAAAGGGCCAAGTACATGTGCATGATTTTTATTATGATGATGATGATGCCTATGACTAGGCTGTGTTTAGGCATCAACAAAAGAAGAAGAAGGCAATCACATCGACTCCTAAGCATAAATCTGGCGCTTACAACGCCGATGACTTTGATGTTGACGCCTTCCAAAAGCATAGATTCCCTATCACTCCTATCTACTCCGATCCCGAGGACCCCTTTAGGGAGTTCAATGAGGAATCCGATGACGATGAGTATGACCACCCGCCTTTGCAAGATTTGGAAGAATGGCCTACTTGGGATAGGGATTGGATTCCACCTCCTCATTTGGTTGCGAACCGCGCGGAGTATGATCGGTGTCAAAACCGTGACCGCCATCGGAACCGGCGCAATGGAGGTCGACACCATGACCAAAACCGAGATGACAACCGTCGGCCGAGGCACAATGGCGGAGGTGGCGGTGATCCTAATGATGATGATGATGATGGCTATGGCCGAGGGACACCCCGAGGCCGACGCCAACAAAATCGCTCCCCCAACCATGCCATTGGTCACCACAACAATGAACGCGTGACGAACGTATCTCGTTGTGACGTTAAGGTAAAGTTCGAACCCTTTTTTGGTCATTACGATCCTGATCTTTTTATCACTTGGTTGCAGGGTACCGAACATATGCTAAGGCATTGCAAGTATGAGGAGCATGAGAAGGTGGAAGTAGTTTCGCTTCACTTCCAAGGTGTGGCTCGGTTGTGGTGGAATCGCCTTGAGGACGAGCGTGCTCGTCAAGGAAAAGCCGCCATCACCGAGTGGCATCAAATGGTTTATATAATGAAGTGGAAGTATATTCCACAAGATTATAGGGAAACCAAGCGAATGGAGGTCCAAAATGCTCGCCAAGGTTCTATGACGCCCAAAGCCTTCTTTGCTCACCTTGAAGATTTATTCTTTAAGGTGGGCGTGAGCGCTTCCCCTGGCGCCTTGAAATGTCGTTTTATGGCGGGTTGATAATGAGGTATTTTTCAGTGGTCGTTAATACCTATCAAAGAAACCTTAGCTTAACCAACTCAGTAGAGCGGCAAGTAAGGGTCGATCCCACAAGGACTGTGTATTTGTGTTATTGCTTAAGTGCCAAGTAACTAAAGAGGGGAGTTTTGAATGATTGAAAATCTAATCTAATATGTAAACTAAAAAGTAAATCTAAATGCAAAGTTGATTGTAAATATATGGGAAAAATATGTTCAACTAGTTAAATCCATCATAGATATGCTTATTGATCATTGATTCTCTTGATTCTCAATTTCCTCGAATAATCTATTGTGGATTATACTCCTACTAAGGATTATGACCCAAACTTCATAAATAGTTGAAAGAACTAACAGTCTAAACAACCCTAATCATTTAACAACCTAAAACAACGTCTAGATTCAATTAAAAGACAGCTTTACGAATCAAGTTATCAATAAAAACAAACACTTAGAGCAAACAGACATCTAAATAATTTGTGGATTTATTCCCTTCTACAATTGAATAGCCCGAACGGGTCCAAACAATTACAGATGCTACTTTATCTAATCAACCCCGAACGGGCATTAATCAGATTAGTTGTAAATTAACCTAGAAATTCTATTAGGTAGCTAATCTAACAAAACCCTATAATAATTCTGATTCAATTAAGCACAGGGAATAAAACCTATTCAAGTTGATAAGAATCAATCAAACCTCACAATATTATGCAATCTATGATTTCAATAACTAGCCAAACACAAGGAAATTAGCAACGCATAATTGAATTAAAATCAAACTTACAAAGGTTCAAAGGCTCTTCCTTGAGAGAAAACCCTAGCCTCAAAAGTTATGATCAAAGTTATGATAATGATAGAGAGAGAAAACTAAAAACAAGGTTTAAATACCCCTAAGATATCCAAAGATAAAATATCCCGAAATTACATTAAACTAGTCGGAAAAGACCTAATAAAGTCCAACCCGAAGCCCAAAACACGCAGCCCAACTCTCCCACGACAGAATAGTAGGCGCGGTCTCATTCCAGGGTGGCGCGGCCGCGTCACTTCATGTTATGCCCGCGGCACTCTCGATTCAGCATTTCAGGTGACACTTCAGAGGCTGTTTTCACCCCCTTCAAGTTGGAATTTGGACTCGGAGTAAAAATATGAATTGTAGCTCTTCGAGTTTGCTTTCCAGTGATACCAAATACAGCTTCATCCGAGCACTGTAGCTCCCAAACCAAGCATTGCAAAGTAGAGGTGTCAAAACAAGAACTCCAATGCATAGCCCGGATTTAAGCATTCTTTTCCTTCAAGCTCTTGGGACTTAGCTCTTCTAATCTTCACTTGTATCACTCTAAGCTTCCTCAAACTCCTCCATAGTCCACTAAGATCCATCCCGTCCATGCTTGTTTACCTAAAGATCTGCAAAACCGAACAAAACAAGCGCAAAACCCGAATTCCCTAGAAAACCTAAAAACCTAAGAATTACACTAAACTAAGCTAAAACATATGCAAAATAAACATAAATATGCATCCTAAACACTACCTAAATGCAATCTATCAAATTCCCCCATGCTTAACCCTTGCTTGTCCTCAAGCAAGACATAAACCCAAATCACACCATAGAAATGCAATCATACAGCCATCTCAAGTCAAACAAGCATTTCACATATAATTAAGAACCCGACCAAGACTTCCTAGCATGCATTATGATAAGCAACAAGTAAAGACAATTCATCCATTCTAGACCTCACCAAGGTAATTGTGTTTGCACTCAAACTCTCAAGTGTTTAAGGGTATGTGTTTCACTCAAAATCAACCATGAAAACTAGACTACCATATGCTTGCATCAGAGTTCTAAATCTCCACCGCTGGGGATCAAACACATAACAAAAATCATGAGGTCTTTTTAAGGCTTGTAATGGGGCCAAGGTAAAGAGAAAATTAGGGAGGAATCATATTTGGCCTGTGGTGCTAAATCCGGGATAAAGAACTAGTCCTAACCCAAAATTCAACACTTTTTCTCATAACACTTCCCAACTTTCTTTTCTTCACCTCCATACACTTACATTCAAACACTTTGCTTCTCTTTTTTTCTTTGCCTCTTCTCAACTCTTTCTTTTATACTAATGAAGACTACTAACAATTAAGCTCAATTTTCTTTCTTTTTGCTTTGCAATAAACTTTTCATCTTCATTCTTTTTCACTTTACACACAAGAGTTTGATTTCCTCTTTTTCCACCTTTTCTTTCAACTCCCCCATACTTATACATAACTCACACAAAAGCAAAAACATAACCTAAAGTCCTAAATCTCGGATCCTGGGTCAAGCTTATTAGGCTAGGAAAATTTTGTGGAGGTATCAAAAATAGGCTTAAAGCTTAAAAGAAATGGGGCGTCAAACACATGGATCTTGTAAGGTAGGAAGGGAAATAATAAGCTATAAGAAACATTGCCTCAATCATTTTAATGTCATGCATTCAATCATATAAAGCAGCCTTGAAAAAGAGTATTAACGCAAGTTCTAGAGCTAGATAATCATGGTGATACACTCAAGAATGTAGAGAACAAATATAATCATGAAAGACCAAAATATCTCACAAGGCTAATTTTTGTCTAAAACTTCAGAATGAATCAAATACTCAAGCTAAATACATGCTCCATCCTATAGTCAAGGTAATTAATCAATGATCGTGCTCATATCATATCAACTTCAGCATATCATGCAAATCATGGGTTAGAATTTATACTTAACATTGAAAAACAAGAGAAATCAAACAATGAGGAAATAAGAACCTAAATGCAATATTTTTGTATTTTTATGAATTTTCTGATTTTTTTTTTCAGGATTTTACTCAATGCATGCAAAAATTTTAAATATGACCTAAACTAATGCAACTACATGCAATGCAAACAAATAATTCCCTTCCCCCATGCTTAAAACATACTTTGTCCCCAAAGTATAGTAAAAAGTAAAGAGAAGAGAAAACTCACAGAGATCTAACAATCCGGGTAGCGTTGCGGGAAATCCGATAGTGGTGATGGTTCTTCGGGTTATTAATCTTCGGACCCGGGGTATCTAAACACACACAAAACTAACTAAAAAGAAAAACATTAACTGAAAAAGAAATCTATCTAAGCATTTGGTTGCCTCCCAAGAAGCGCTTATTTAACGTCATTAGCTTGACTCTTAGCATGAATTGACAAGATTAGACATTGTCAATGCCCTTAATAACCTGTCAAAACCTTGTGCACACAACTCAGAAAAACATAAGTAACATAATGATAAATTAAAGATGCATAATATAGCTTTCAAAGACCGTTTTAACGTATCAAACATATGTGCCCAATTAGCATGAAATGGTAGTTGCTCAAATAAATTCAGCACAAGTGGTGGCTTTAGAAAATACTTACAATATGGGTTGAAGTACTTGCAATCACTACCACTTTCTTCAAAGATGAACTCCATGTATTTCTCATCGTCCACCTTGTGTTGTAGACTTGGCCTCTCATCTTGGAACTCCATAAGCTCTGGATGTGAGAAGGTGGGGAAACTGGAACATGGGATGTCAAGGCCTAACATAGGGCGCACCATGACAACGGGAGCCTTAACAGATGTATCATGTTGATTTTCTCCCTCATGGTTGTCTACTTCATCAGCAAAGAAGTCATCATGGTCAACAAATGAGTCTTCTTCCAAAACCGTAAAACCCTCAAGCAATTTACTCCACGTGAGTGAAGATGATTCAGGCTCCCTAAGCTCTGTAAGAATCTCTATGCCTGTACAGACTTCCCTTGGCTCTATGATAATCTGCTCATCTTGCCTTATAGGTGCAAATTCATATTGAGCATCAAATTCATCATCATAACCCTCATCAAGTGTATTAGATTGCTCCTCAACTTGAATCTGGGTGTCTGACTCTTGATCGTTTGACTCTAATGTGATTCCACCACTCCTTTCACACAACTCAAAAGGACATGAGATTGTAGAATGGAAATATGAAGAACAAGACTCACAGTGCTCATTGATTATAGCATCCGCCCCTTTGGAGAGATCCTTGATTATATCCTCAAGAGACGTATCAATCGGTTGGGGTGGTTGGGAAGATGATTCGACCAAAAAGCTCTGATGGCTCATGAAACATAAGAAATTCCAGCATTCCTCAGGTCCCATAAACAAAAGCCTCTCATTGCTCATGTAATCTGCCAATCCCCTTGTCTCAAAATTCATACCATGGATAACTCCCATGTTCACCTCTCTATCACTGTATCGTAATGCCCAAGCACCAAGTTCAAACACATGGTCTTAAAATCTTGAAAAATAGTCATGGAAGTGTTCATCCTGTAGCTGTCTACAATCGAACAAAGCCATAGATTAGTAGCACGGGTGTTATGAACCGTAAGATAGGTTCACAACACCAATAATAACACAAAAAGTAAAAACACAAATAGCGACGAGTCCCCGGCAACGGCGCCAAATTTGATGAGGTATTTTCGGTGGTCGTTATACCTATCAAAGAATCCTAACTTAACCAATCTGAGTAGAATGGTAAGCAAGGGTCGATCCCACAGAGACTCGTGTATTAATGTTATTACTTACGTGCCAAGTAGTTGAAAGAACTAACAGTCTAAACAACCCTAATCATTTAACAACCTAAAACAACGTATAGATTCAATTAAACGACAGCTTTACGAATCAAGTTATCAATAAAAACAAACACTTAGAGCAAACAGACATCTAAATAATTTGTGGATTTATTCCCTTCTACAATTGAATATCCCGAACGGGTCCAAACAATTATAGATGCTACTTTATCTAATCAACCACGAACGGGCATTAATCAGATTAGTTGTAAATTAACCTAGAAATTCTATTAGGTAGCTAATCTAACAAAACCCTAGAATAATTCTGATTCAATTAAGCACAGGGAATAAAACCTATTCAAGTTGATGAGAATCAATCAAACCTCACAATATTATGCAATCTATGATTTCAATAACTAGTCAAACACAAGGAAATTAGCAACGCATAATTGAATTAAAATCAAACTTACAAAGGTTCAAAGGCTCTTCCTTGAGAGAAAACCCTAGCCTCCAAAGTTATGATAATGATAGAGAGAGAAAACTAAAAACAAGGTTTAAATACCCCTAAGATATCCAAAGATAAAATATCCCGAAATTAAATTAAACTAGTCGGAAAAGACCTAATAAAGTCCAACCCGAAGCCCAAAACACGCGGCCCAACTCTCCCACAACAGAACAGTAGGCGCGGTCTCATTCCAGGGTGGCGCGGCCGCGTCACCTCATGTTATGCCCGCGGCACTCTCGATTCAGCATTTCAGGTGACACTTCAGAGGCTGTTTTCACCCCCTTCAAGTTGGAATTTGGACTCGGAGTAAAAATATGAATTGTAGCTCTTCGAGTTAGCTTTCCAGTGATATCAAATGTAGCTTCATCCGAGCACTGTAGCTCCCAAACCAAGCATTGCAAAATAGAGGTGTCAAAACAAGAACTCCAATGCATAGCCCGGATTTAAGCATTCTTTTCCTTCAAGCTCTTGGGACTTAGCTCTTCTAATCTTCACTTGTATCACTCTAAGCTTCCTCAAACTCCTCCATAGTCCACTAAGATCCATCCCGTCCATGCTTGTTTACCTAAAGATCTGCAAAACCGAACAAAACAAGCGCAAAACCCGAATTCCCTAGAAAACCTAAAAACCTAAGAATTACACTAAACTAAGCTAAAACATATGCAAAATAAACATAAATATGCCTCCTAAACACTACCTAAATGCAAGCTATCAGTTTACACCAAGGAATTCATGACAAGTTGGTGGTCTTGCACATTAAGAATCGTAATCTACTTTTCCATACGGCTATGGAGCTCCACAATCAAGCAACAAGGGCAAAATCTCAATGGCCCTCCCAAAGGTATGTTCCTAACTCTCGTCCTTCCAGTTTGGGTACTAATTCATCTTCTACTGTGTCTCATTCTAAGGTAGGTACCAAGACGGAATCTAAGGGGCCTTCGGCTGGTACACCATGTGAAAAAACAGCCCCTACCACACAAAGTCGCACTCGAGACAGCGAGTGTTATAAATGTGGCGGCGGGGTCATTTCATGCGTGATTGCCCCAATGCTAAGAAGGTTCTCTTTTCAGCCCAAAATGATGCTTATGAGAGTCTTGATGAGGATGAAGCTGAGTTGGTGGAGGACTATAATGATGAGGGAGGCGAGCTTTATTGCCCGTCGATCGAGTCAGATAGTGCTTCCAAACTTCTTTTGGTAAATCGACGCACTTTGAGCATTAAAGAGGCGGTCAAACATGACCAAAGGGAGCAAATTTTTCACACCCGTTGTTTGGTTCATGACATTTCCTTAAGTGTCATCATTGACTCCGGGAGTTGTAGCAACTTCCTCTCTTTAGCACTTCAAGTTGCCAACTTCCGAGAACCCGGCGCCTTTCAAACTTTAATAGATTTCTTTCGACGGTGGAGACTGGGTTACAAGGAAATTATCTCTTACCTTTTCAATTGGTTTATACCGTGACACCCTTCTCTTTGATGTCACACCCATGGATGCCACACGCATCTTGTTGGGGTGCCCATGGCAATACGATCGTCGCGTGCTTCACGATGGATTTTTGAACACATACATGTTCAATTTCCATGTTACATGTGTGACTCTCTTACCTTGTCTCCTAGTGAAGCTCTACAGGATGAGGCCGAAAGGCAACGTTCAAAAGCTAAGGAGTCGAGTCACGCGCCGAATCAAGGCCAAACGGCCAAATCTGGGCCCCCGCCACATTCCAGAGGCATTCCTGGATCAAAAGGGTCCTTTTATTGCCCCTATACAGTTAGGCATGAAGAACACCCAGGGGAAGTGACGAAATCGAGTCGGACGCCGCACAACAGTGCGAAATCGATCCGCAACGGCGCTGAATCGGTGTCTCCGGGCCACGGAGCAATCCAGGGGGGTTCCACGGGCGTTTTTGACTCCTATTGGGTGCCTTCCACATATAAGATAGGTTTGAAGAAAGAACGCCCATAAAAGGTGCCCACAAGTCGAAGAACGCCCACGGACACTGATTGGGCAACGCGCAGCGACGCAGTTTCGGAGATTTTGGGCCATATGCCAATTTTGGACACTTCCAGGGGCGTTTTTCCTTGCAAAGGGTCCCATTTACAGTCCTCTATAGATGGTCAAAAAAGGGCCCCTAAAAGTTCAAGGATTGAAGAGGATGACGAGCCACCATTACTTGGCACGTGCCCGGAGCGTCTAATGCTTTGCCGTCGTGGTGCCGTGACTAAGTCACTTCAGGGGAGTAACACTTGTTTCCTTTTATGTCCCTTATTTTCTATTATGACTGATAAGGAACACCCTCTACCTAAGTCTATCTCCTCTCTTTTGCAGGAGTATGCGGATATCATGCCCAATGAGTTTCCCGAGGGGTTACCTCCCATTCGCGGAATCGAGCATCGGATTGATTTTGTTCCCGGCGCATCTTTACCGAACCGGGCTGCATATAGGGCATATCCTAAGGAGACTCAAGAACTACAATGCTAAGTCCAATCTTTGTTGGATAAGGGGTTTGTTCGAGAGTCCCTTAGCCCGTGTGCTGTTCCGGTCATTCTAGTGCCAAAGAAGGACGGTTCTTGGAGGATGTGCGTGGATTGCCGCGCCATCAACCAAATTATCGTCAAGTACCGCCACCCTATTCCCCGATTGGACGACATGCTAGATGAGCTCCATGGTGCCGTGCTATTTTCAAAGATAGATTTGAGGAGCGGCTACCATCAAATAAGGATGCAAGAAGGGGACGAGTGGAAGACGGCTTTTAAGACCAAGCATGGTCTTTATGAGTAGCTTGTGATGCCCTTCAGGCTCATGAACGTTCCTTCTACTTTTATGAGACTAATGAACTTTGTACTTAGGAAGTTTTTGGGTCATTTCGTCGTCGTGTATTTTGACGACATTTTAATTTTTTTCTAAAACTTTGGACTCTCACGCGGGGCACCTTAGGCAGGTGTTAGATTGCCTCCGTGAACATTCTTTATATGTAAACATGGATAAGTGTGTGTTTTGCTCGGATAAGATGAATTTTCTTGACTTCATCGTATCCAAGGATGGCCTACGAGTGGATTCTGAAAAAATTCGGGCCATCCGTAAGTGGCCAACTCCCACGACCCCCACGATGGTTTGTTGTTTCTTGGGGCTCGCTGGGTTTTATAGCCGATTTATCAAGGACTTCAGTTCTATTGTCAGGCCGCTCCATAATTTGACCAAGAAGGCGACCACAATCAAGTGGTTGCCGCATCATGAGGCCGCCTTCGAGGCCTTAAAAGATGATTTATGCCGAGCCCCGGTCCTGCAATTGCCGGACTTTTCCAAGCGCTTCGAGATCGAGTGCGACGCTTCCGACTATGGTATTGGCGGCGTACTCCTTCAAGAGCAAAAGCCTATTGCTTACTTTAGCGAAAAGCTTAAAGGGGCTACCTTAAACTATCCGACCTGTGATAAAGAGCTTTACGCTCTTATTCGGGTCCTTAAGACGTGGTCGCACTACCTCTGGCCAAGCGAGTTCGTAATCCATACAGACCACACGGCCTTAGCGTACCTAAAGAGTCAAGTGAGTTCGACTTCTTTGAAGATGGGTTCGCATCAGAACTTGATTTAGTTTAAATTAAATTTAAAATTAAAATTAAATTAAATTAATTCGACTTTTGAAATTCGACTACAGCGACGAATTCGTTATTTGAATTCATAGGCGTATATTGAATTCGTGATTTTAAAGAAATAAAAGTAAAAAATAAAAAGAATAAATATTGTAATAAATATGTAATTTAAAATTAAAATGAAATTAAAATAAGTTGGATTTTAAGTATGTATTAATATTTAGATTTATATTAAGTCGAACATTACTATACAAACATAATTAAATTTGAAATAAAATTAGTAATGATATATTCAGTTTTTAGGTCGGATTTTGAATTCCGACATACACGACGAATTCATTAATTGAATTCATAGTCGTAGGTTTAGGGTGATTTTAAAGAAATAAAAGTAAAAATAAAAAGAATAATTATTATAAAACTTACTAATTTAATTTGAACTTGTCGCATGTCGTCCTCCTCGAGAAGAGGAGGAAAAAGACGGTGCCCAAGCTTACGACTGTCGAGATTGCACGTGATGTACGTGCCAGAGTGTCGCCTACTGAGTAGCAGCAGATAGACCATGATCCTGAGTTGACGGATGCCCCGGACAAGAATATAGACCCCTCCACCGAGATAGAGGTGGATTTTACGAACGAACTTCTGCAGGATGACTTACCAGATGACGTCGTAGAGGATGATCAGTTGTTCACGGAGCAGCTCATACACTTTGATGCTCCTGTGGGTACTGCGGAGGATTTGTCGGTTGACGATTACCATATATCTAAGGCCACCATCTCCATTTTACCTCCCCCCACGACCCATGGCCCGCCACCAGTCTTTTCTAGTCCTCCACATACTTCTTTGAGCGATCCTATGACAACCATGGTGGTATCCTCAGCTCCTCCACTTACATCCACTTTTCCGTCTCCCCCTCCTCCTGTTCCAGTTGGACCCGCACCTCCTTACGTTCCAGCTGGACCCGCCCCTCCTCCCGTTCCAACTGGACCCGCCCCTCCTCACGTTCCAGTTGGATCCGCCCCTCCTCCCGCTCCAGCTAGATCCGCGTGACAACTCATGTGGATTTTCATAGTTGGGAAACACCTTTAGGCCGTACGCCAAGATTTTGTGTCTGATGTGCACCCAACACAATAAATGTTGTACTCTACCCCCTAAAACTTGACTTATCCCCTTGATTAGAGCCTGCTCGCGATCTGTAAAGATTGCATTTACATGGACTCCAAGCTCATCGTACACGAATTTCAATTGACTTAACACCCACCTATAACTACCGACATCTTCGTTTGACATAAATGCAAACCCGATGCTGAATGTATTTCTGGTGCAAGTCAAGCCAACCATCTCCAATAAAGGCATGTCGTATATATCAAAACAAGTTGTTTTAAACATTAATACTGGAAAAATACTAATCAAGTCGATTACAAATTAAAATAACATACCAATTGGTCTTGTATGTGGAGTCCATAATGACGACATATGAAAACATCTTCAGCATGCGCAGACTCATTGGGTGCAAGAAAAACAAGGCATTCATAGCATCAGAACCCCTTACCCATCTTGGATGGACAATGTATCTTCGGTCTTTCAAGAACTTGAAAGAACATTGGGTCACTGTTAGTTATCTGCAATCCTCAAGCATTAACTTCCCCCTCATATTGTAGATTTGTCTAATTGAGGTCACATTTCCCAAATACCTTGCCCTCAACTCTTGAAGTACCATCTTCGGGGTGGCTAGATATAGGAACTTCTGTTTCACAAACTCCTTCTGCTCAGCTGTCAATCGGCCCGCATATGGATGAGCCAATAAACTAGTGGGGAGACGATGATTATGTTGTCCGCATTTTAAAGTTAAGACCCATCCATTTTTCCCTTTATTCACACCCCATTCAATTCAAACAGATATCCACACTTCCTAGTCGGAGTATCGATAAGTGGCAATAAATGCTCCTATTTTCCGATCCGGGCAATACCCTCTTGCCACATCTATATCTACCGGCTAGGTCACAAGTGAGTATGACCCTATTTGGATTTGAGTTTCTTATGACTAGGACAAAATTCTTCGAAATTGTAGTTTGCCTAGCCCAATCAAGCATTTCACTTCGGTCATTCCACATGCCATCGTAGTGCAAAGAAATAAAAAAATCTATTCCGGTAACCTATGATTTCAAAATGTATAAGCCGAATATTATAAATTACACTATCCTAATACTATAATTTCAATATACTACATTCCTATTTTTAACTATACTTAGAGAAATCTTTATGAAAAATACCTTTTCTGGTTCGCTTGATGCATCAAGTTCGATTACGTAGTCTTCTCCCAGTACATCTTCCTCATTTTCGTCTATAACACTATCGATTGACGATGAATCTTCCTCCTCGTCGGGAGGATAATCGCTCGATGATTCCTCTCCGGATGAAATTTTTAGGCAATGATGTGGAATGAAGGTATGCCAAATATGAGAATCGAAATAGGTATTTATAAGGGAAAATTTGACCCTTTTTTTCACCAGTTGAGAACCACGCAACGAGGGCTCGCACTAGTCTAATGACTACTTTTTCCAAAAGTGTCGTTGAACTACGCCAATCGTCGTTGCGCGCTTGCTCGAAATAGTGTTGCGCGCGCAACACTATTTCGAGAAAGCGTGCGGCCGCGCAGCCTCGCCCCCAGAATTCCTCGACTTCCTAAATCCCAATTTTTACCCTTACGCGAAACAGTGTTTCGCGGGCATTCTCGTTGCGTGCAATTCTGTGTGCGCTTACAAAATTTTCCGTGTGTATAAATCAACAACCTATTATTATTATGGGTTGAATAAAATTATATGAATACACCCTTGCTATCATTAAACTCGTGTGTACAAACAGATCAATGAAGGAAGCATTACAATATTATGACATGCATCGGAGGGCAAGATCTAAACCCACCTTCTACGAAGGGTTGTCTAGAATGACCCAACTATCATGTGCATGCCCTTTTTTTTAACCTTTTTGTGTGCATCACCGAGACAACTTGAACCCACCTTCTAGGAAGGGTTGCTCAAATTATTTTGACTATCATTTGCACGAAGGTTTTCAATTAAAAGTTTTTAGTTTGTGACTAAATCCGATATATTGAATTTGATATCGAACTTCCTACATAGCCTTATTGGGATCAAGTCTTGATGTAGTTCCAAGAGATTTTTAGGTATCAAGCATTCTCGTAATGCTTGAATCTAAAGTAGTTTAAATATTGGTACCCTCATTTGGATTAGAGGATTATCCATTGAAGACGAGTCATAGAGTAAGCTCCATCTTCAATTTTTAAATGAGATGTGTCGCCTCTTATTGGCGGTACCCCCTTTCATCTTTGAGGTGTATCTTCATTTTGAACATTCCTTGTAAGATTCAATGTTTTTAATTTTTCTCATCAAAGACCATATTAATATTTGAAGAAACATACTCTAGAAACTCCTAGGGAACACAATCTTATTTATTTTAAAATTACCCAATCGGATTAGATGTACTCTTCCTTGGGATTTATCATTCAATTATTTTCCTCCTTGTTTTTTTTAGGCTTACTCAACCTTGGAGTGCTTAAACCTTGAGTAAATGTTTGTCGAGTTTTGTTCTGCACTCGTACATGTTTGTCACTCAAAGGTACTATCATTCTTGTCTCCATCATCCTTATGTGGAAACAACTTTTTGACATTTGAGATTTTCTAGTCTCATATAACGGTGTTGCCTTGGTTTGGATATTTTCATTCCAAGGTGTACCATTCAATTTGGATATTATTATCCATAACATACACTACATGAGGTTCTCGATCAAAGTGCGAGAAGAATATCCTCATTTTATAACCCTCAATCGTGTTTTGGGTGTTTTAGGAGACACTAGGAGTGGGGAACTACCTTCGCAACATCTACTATCGAAATTGGTTTTTTGACGAAGCTTTTGGTTTTGTTGATTTTTACCCCCTCGGTATCATTCTTCTCTTTTTCATTATGCCCCTTTTATATTTGTAAGGACACATTCATCTTATGGTGGATGACTAATGAGTCGATGGTAAGACTGTTGATAGTCTGTTGCCCACTTCATTGGAATTCTCCAGTTCTAAAAGTGTTATGAGTTTGGCATATATCAACTCTTCAAATATCCTTGGTATTTATTACCATCAATAAGAATTTCTCTTGTCTTTTATATGAAGAGAATGTCTTCTTGAACATTCTTTGACTTTTACCATTTATTTTGAACTTTGAAGTTGTTGGTGATAAAAAGAGTTTGCCATCAAGTTTGATGAAAGTCTTCATTGACTATCCTTCCATTTGTGGCTTCTTGCCATCATCATTTCTTGCCTCGCCAACTTGAGGCTAATTGAATTATTTTTCCATCGAGCATGTTTACGCTCAACATTATACACCTTTAATACTAAAGCGTCAAAAGCTATTGGCTTAGCACTACCAAAATGCACCATTAACTCTAGAAGCAAGTTTCTCGATGACATTCATTTGGAGATGTGCTTGTTCGCTTAAATTTGCAAGGTATCTAACCTTATACTCCTCCATCCTTTTAGTGATTAGATGAGCTATTTTATCATTAAGGCATCATTGAATATAGTTTCACCACGATTTGAGTAGATATGAGCAAGATGCTCACATGGTGAACCATGGATGCTATCAAATTTGTTAAAATCAGGTCTTTGGTGACCTAGGGGAACGAGAATTGAATCACAATGTGTGGAGTATGAAATTATGTATTCCACAACATGCGGATTCTATGAAGCTTGAAATTCCCTCATCCCTTGTCAACCACCTCCTTAGTATATTGGAGAGATATAAGTGAACTACCACTTGGGTTTTCATCACTTGTACTTGGTTAATAGTGATTTTGCCACCTCTCATGAGCTTGATTGACTACTTGAGCTATGAGTGGCATTATTGAGAATCTTACTTCATTAGCTACAATTGAAACTCTTAAAATTATTCCTCGATATCAAACGAGATTGCAACTAATGTCAACATATTTTCCTACCTCGTCTTGAAAGACAAATGTAATTTTATTTTAAATGGATGCAAGTAGAAACTCCTTATCTTGGAAAGGAGATTATAGGTCCTTCTAAAATAGAGAACCATTGTTTCTTGCACCAAATATCGCAACCATGACATAGAAGAGGTCAATGAATTAAGTGACCTTGGGACCATGTTTGCACATGAAATTTCTCTAACCTTAGACCTTTGTGACAAAGCCAAAATAGGTTTGAGATCTATCTATTTGGGATATTGGACTTCTTGTCCTTGATGGGTCTCACTCTTAAACATGAATTCGAGATAGCCCATACAATTTGTTTAACTCCTTAAACCATTTTAGGTCTTGAAGGCTTAAAACTTTTAGTAAAGGGAGCCTTGAATTGTCTTCTCCAAATAGGAGGTCAAATTGACTCATTCAAATTCTCCCATTTTGATAGCATATTTGAGTATCAATTAGAGGAATAATTATATTTATTTTCGTGACATGAGCTCATCAAATGCCTCTCATATTGCCCTAACCAACTTTTAAGTTGTAGAGTTCATAATCAACTAGGTGATATAATCCTCTTGGATCCATTCTTACGACCATATATTCTCCTTAATTTGTTGACCTTGGTGGTCTTGGAGACAAGATGATTCGAATGTTTCATAACCCCCTTTTGTCATGATGATTTGGACGGTGGGTTTGAGTAGATCTCTTATGAGGGCTTGGTGCCACCAATATTGGGACCATCATACTATGAACTCATATTTTATAGGGTTTGTTGTCCTAGGATGACCTGCTAGGTTGGTCAAGAACATTATACCCCCTGGGCAAAGAGCCATGATAAGCATCCTTTATACACATTGAGAGATAATCTCCTCCATTGAGGTATTGAGATCTCCAAAGAAGTTCTTACATGGGTCTCTATCATAAGTGAGCCTCCAATAAAGTCAAAGAACACTTCAACGATCTCCTCTTAATCCACAACTCACCAAATATAAGGTCTGTCATGGAGAGCTAGTCTAAGATGGACGTTGCATTGAAAATCATTTTCATACAACAACCTATCATGTTTTAAAGTATCGACATTACTTAAAGATGAAAAGAAAGAAAGGGTCCCACCGTGCGTGCCAAAAATATGTTGAGCAAAAATGTACACAAAATTGCAAAACACATTTAAATTATTTTTATTTTAGTTCGACCCTCTCTTTTGACTCTTTTGATTAAAAGCAATACCGATACAAAATATTAAGTGGTTTTTAGGATTTGGGTTGCACCCAGTTTTGGTGGGTTGCCTACGTATCTCATTAAAGAGAATCAAGCCTTACGTAGTTCAAAGTGTTTTAATTTTGATTTGGTTTGATTTTCACGCATTAGTGGAACGAACCCGAACCCACCTTCTAGGAAGGGTTGCTCGAATTCAAACCAACTATCATCTGTGCGACGTGAATAAGATTAAACCCACCTTCTAGGAAGGGTTGTCTAATCTCTTCACTATCAAACATATATTTTAAAGTTTTATATATTTTTTATTTAATTTGTGACTGAATATGACATATTTATATATTATGTCAAATGTCCTACGTATTCACTTACATGATTTGGAATCAAGTCAAACGTAGTTCTAGGTAAAGACATTAAATTTTGACTTAAGGATGTGATTGAACTTAACAAATATATATTTTATGTCAAGTTTCCTACGTACCCTTTTAAAAGGGATCAAATCATACGTAGTTCTAGAAGTCAAATAATATGGGTTAAATTTTGACTTTATATTTACATTTAAAAGTCAACTTAATATTTATGATTGGACTCAACCTTATATATGTCGAGTCTCCTACATGACTCTTTTAAAAGAGATTGAGTCAAATGTAGGTCTCAAAGAACCAAAGGTTCGATTAAATATGATTTTTGTTTTTAATCATGACTGAACTCAATGAGCTTTTTTGCTTTATATTGAGCTTCCTACGTATCTGACGAATCAGAATCAAGTCATCGTAGTTCAAACTAAAGGCTTTGGCATTAAGTTTGTTTATTTTTGTTTTCATGCATCACATGATTGAATTCAGACCCACCTTCTAGGAAGGGTTGCCTAAACTCTACCAACTATCATTTGTATGTGTATTATTATTATTTTTTAATCTTGCCTTTAGTGCATCAAAGGATGGAAATAAACCCACCTTCTAGGAAGGGTTGTCTAAATCCTCCATATTATCATATGCAAAACGAAAGACAAGTTCATTTCACATTTTGATTTTATTTCAAAATAATTATTAAACCCAATATATATGTATTTTATAGTTCTTTAAGGAGGATCAAACCGGGCGTCATTCTTAAAAAGAACTACTTAATTTTTATTATCGACTTTACCTTATATGTTTCAAAGTCAACTTAAACTTTGTGTGTCAACTCAATATTATGTTAATCAAGTTTTTCACATAGCCCAAAAAGGACATCAAAATATACATGGTTCTAAAAATAGAACGAGTATTTTAAATCAATTTAATTTAATGAGTATGCGACTGTACTCGATATATATTATATTTAATATCGAGTGCCTACGTAGCTTTGGAAAGCATCAAGTCATTACGTAGTTCTCAATAAAAGACCGACTAAATATAGTATACGGTCTTGATTTGATTTTAATTTCAAGGTTGTGATTGAAACCCGACGAGCATTTGCTTTATGTCGAGTTTCCTATGTACCCTTTTAAAAGAGATCAAATCTTCACGTAGTTCTTTGAATTAATTGATTTTAATCTTAACCTTAAAAGTGCGGGGCAAGATAGACATCAAAATTGTAATAAACCTTTCCATAGTAGGTACTATTACAAATAGTATTTTCGTGGGTAATTTATTTAACTACATCAAATAGTCATGTTAATATATATTGAAATCCATGATCGCGCACATATACTAATTTGTGCATGTGCATCATTTTAATTTAAAATCAACTAACCTCATTTCTGACCCACGTAATTAATAAAAATGCAGTGGATAAAGTATACAAGAAATTAGTTACTAATCCATACCACTTCATTCTCTATTAATTAACCCCACATTGATTATTTAAGTATTATATGTGCATACTCACGGTGGAATTGGATCATATATATATCCACTGTGCAAATGCTGATCAACTATTATAATTCATGAATGGAAAGCAACTAAGTGCTTCCAAATGTTATTTTCTTTTTTGTCCGTCAAGAAATTGAGTTTGTATTCAATATGTGTATACGTATATATATAACATATATGATTTTAATGCCAGACAGTTTCTATTCGAACTCCAACAGATCAACGTTTTGATCGATCATATTGGAATCTGTGCAAATTCATCGCGTTCAATATCATTACAATTCGAGAAATCAAACGGGCATTATAACGGCATGAAAAAGCTTTTTTTTTTATGATTTGTGAATCCATTCTGTTCCACGGATCACAAGTATATATAATAATATGCCAAGATATATATATATATATATGACATGGTATATTGATGACAATATATATGTATGTCAAAATATATGTATGACAATATATATCATGAGAATATAAAATATGTATGACAATATATATCATGACAGTATAATATATGTATGACAATTATAAATATGACAAATTGTATACACACATGTCAAGATATATATAGTAGCATATGCATATGTAACATGATCAATATATAATAGGATATATATAACAAAAATATATGATCAAGATGTGGTGTTTAGATCCATTCAGTTCCTCCCAAGCCACGGGTATTTATAAGAGAAAGGATAATTAAAAGAAGGAACGAAAAGGCTCGGCTTGCCCTTATTATCAAAGGAATAGGTTATCTCAAAACTTCATTCCCTCTATGAACATGTACGTTGAATTGGCATTAACTGGTGTGATTTCCATCAACACCTCACTTCTCTTTATTTAAAATGAATTCAGTGGAGATGAGAGGCTTTGAAACCATTTTTTTTACATGGACTCAATATTTGAGGATTGAGATTACCACACCGAGAGGGCTTTTAATTTCTTCCTCCAATCGTTTCTCCTTGCGGAGTTCTGAAAAATCCCCCTAAAGAAACTGCCTTAATCGATATATATATAGTGGACCGTTTGGAAAGTGGTTAATTAACCACCCAAACAACCGTTTCCTTTTTCCCCTCTTTAATTAATTGATGTTAATTAATTTTTTCAAACCGCTACCATAACCGAGTTTACAGAGGTTTAGGAGTGGTAATTTTTTTTTTTTTGATAAAAAGGAGTGGTAATATTTGATTTTCCGTAAGAGTAGGAAATTTATCTTTGTCTTTTAGGTTAATTTTTAACCCATTCAAATAAATTCAATTTGGGTCCAAAATTAATAACTTCAAACTTTTAGGCTAATTTTTAACCCATTCAAACAAACTCAATTTGGGTCCAAAATTAACAACTTAAAAACCCAATTTTAAAATAAGACCTTTTGTTAAAACTCAAAAATATTAAATTAATCAAATCAATCAAATACGAATAATTTTTTTATTGGACATAAAATCATGAATAATTTAAATTCATGAAAAAACACTCCAATTTAATCAAGGTAAAGCTTCCAATCAACCCATTGAAATGGAAACGAATTTCACACAATGTTCAAATTGTCAAGCAAAAAGGATTCAAACAACCATGTTTCAACACTCAGTCATGCAAAAAGATGAGTTTCGATGTACATGTTCAAATGGAGAAACAACCTTTAAAAAGGTCTTTCTGTAGAGACAAAATGACCAACATCCTCGGCCACACTAAGGCTCAAGAAAAACCGAAAGGAGCGGATCTGCCTTTGGACTCGCACGTCTAGCGAGTCACGGTCCTAGTGCGGGCTCTAGACCGGAATTAGAATCTCACACTAGAGAGGCGAGAATCAAAGGAGGGCAGGAGTTAACTAAGGATGGTTCAAGTTCGGATTCGGGCTCTAAAGAGGATTCAACATCTCAGAAACAATAGAGACGGGGGAGGCATGGTTGAGGAATGGAGGAAGAGGGAGGGGGAACAATCGGAGATGGGTAGAAGAAGTTGTGGTCATATTGGATTTTACGGTGGTGGCGGCGGCTGAGCGTATTAGGTTTTAGTTGGGAGTGTTTTCACGGGTTCTTGCGGTGGATGCCTTACAATATTATTACATATGTATTATATTAAAAAAAATTCTAAATATCCCAACCTTTTATGTGGTTGTGTTCTCTACCACGACTTTTTTTTTAATTTCGCAAAATATCCTACACTTTGGGTGTTGTCGTACACTCTACCCTCGAAATGTCTATATTTTGAAATATAAATTATCCCCTTACTTTTTAATTTTGTCATAAAACTGTTTAATCCATGCCATGTCCAAACAAACTTTTAAAAAAATTTAAATCTTGTTATTAAAGGATTAAAACATTAAAAAATAACCATTTTAGATCTTTTTTAGTTCTAATACATTCTAAGTAAAAATAAATCAATTTCCTTTATATAAAAATATATTAGGTAAGATTAATAACCTTTTGGATAAGTTCCAAAAGTATAACATAATCTTATAGGTTTCATTTTCTCATTTATAAGAAAATAATGTCATTACTTTTATTATTTGGCAAATATAAATTCTCAACTTCATAATTAATCACATAAATTATTAAATCATAACTTTAACTTTATAAGGAGTTCATCTTAACACTTTTGTCTATTACTATTTTATAAATATTTTAGTCAAAAGTTAATAAGAATTTTCATAATCCTTTTTAGAAAAGTTATTAATCCAAAACAAAAATTAATTATGAATGTTTTAAAAGCCTTGTTTAGATTTTTTTAAATATTTATTAGGCTTTAGTTTTTCACTAATAAAACAAAAATTTGGGTTTTATGTTTAACTTAATAATTTTTGATATTTAACTTATTCATGTCATTTTTTTTACTAGCAAGAACATAAGATAGACAAGTTAATTAGAACAAAAGCTTTTCAACTTCTATTAAAATGGTTATGAAATTCTTATTAACTTTTGTCCAAAATTATTTTAAAAATAATAATGGACGAAAGTATTAAGGTGAAGAACTACTTGTAAATCCAAAATTATGACTTGCTAATTTATATGGTTAATTATGAAGTTAAAGTTACTCAAATAATAAAAGTAACGACATTATTTCTTATAAATGCATGATAAAAGTAAACCTATAAGGTTATGTTATTAGTTGGACTTTACCCAAAAGGTTAAATCTTATCCAATATATTTTCATATAAAGAAAATTAATTTTTTTAAATTAATTTTTACTAAGAATGATGTAGTACCAAAAGAGGTTTAAAATGATTATTTTTAAATGATTTATTCCATAAAAAAACGAGATTATAATTTTTGAAAATTTATTTGTATAAGGATTGAACATTTTTATCGTAAAATGAAAAGGTGAGGGTCAATCTATAAATTTACTCAAAATGTGGACACTTTGTGGTAAAGTGTTCAACAAACTCCAAAATATGGAATATTTTGTGAAATTCGAACAGGTTAGAAGGTAAAGGGTGCAACATCATCAAATGTTGGGATATTTAGAACAAATTTGCCTAAAAAACATAAAATTAGTTGGACTTTTATACGCTTAAAGTATAACATAAAAAGATTATATTGCCTAATCTATATAACATATAAAATAGAAAATTTTGGTCATTTATGACCATTCTTACAATTAAGTTCATAGGTAGAATTAAGTTAATAAAAAATAAAAAAAAATGTATGATTTCAATACATGTTATTTATGAGAATTTTAATTAAAAAAATGTTACAAGAATTAAATGGGCATTTGTAAGGATTCTTTCAAAATTAAATCATTAAAATTTTTAATAGTACTAATTATAGAAATTGAAAGGACAAACGTGTTTCAACTTCCCAACCTCCTTCTCACAAATAAATTCCATTTTAATTTTGAGAAAATAAATTTTATTTTTTCAAATATCCTTAATTTGAAGAATGTGTAAAGCCTCTTTAATCTAAAAAAATATGTCCTTAGAAATTCTATATTCAATTCATCATATTATATTTTTGCACTATATATACAATCGCACATTCTCCCTCACCCTCTACCTCAAAGTAGTGAAAGTACACACTTCCAAATCTTACTTTCACATCTAACAAGAGAAATACATACATAATGTCGCCCTCTTTAATCCCAATGGCAATCGTTTACATTTGTAGCAAGTTTCTTTGTGTAGAATTTCCATTCTTGCAAAAAATATAAATATTCATTATTTTTCTATTTTGCTTCAGAAATCAACAACAAAGTCATGCTCATCGAAAACTAATCGTGACAAAGACAAACATTGCGACCTTGATCAATTATGTGAAGGTGTTTACAAATATTTTTCTATTTTACATGTATTATGGACTTTTCTTAAGAGGATTGTCTCATGTACAACCATTATATGTAGAAAGAAGTATTAAAGAAGAGAGATTTCTTACCCAAATAGATGTTGAATGGTGCAATAGGATTAGAGCAGAATATTAAGTTTGTTAAACAAATGTTCCTACATAAGTAAAAGTGAGAAAGAAAAATTGTGAGCATGTTCTTACCTTTCTCTTAGCAAATATGTTTTTTACTTCTAATTATGTTGGTTTTTGTTTTTATTATCTAGACTAACATTATACATTTTTTAATAATTAATGTATTGTCATTATGTACTCTATTAGTTTGCATGATTTTTTTACTACATAAATGATTTCATATCTACACTATACTCAATTTTACCTTTATACGAAGTATTTCTAATTCATTAACTTTTAATAATTAAACCCTTCACATTCAAGAAATTAAACCCTTCACATGCAATAATTACTTTTTAAATTGGAAATGAGTGTCAAAATGCATTCATTTTAGGAAGGCAAGTAGACAACAATATTGTAACTCATCTTTTACTTAGGCCAGTTTTATATGATAACAAAATAAAATAAAATAAAATGTAATCAAAATTTATCTATACATGTGAGACTTTTGGGAAATAAAAGTCTTTTTTGACTAAATTGTGAATTTTTATTTCAATTAGTATTTTGGTGCTCAAATTAATCACACATATTGTGTTTTCTTTGTGGTTTATGCATATATGTAATTAAACATGAAATTAAAATTAAAATGAAACGTAAGGATGATTTATTGCCTAAAATTAATTTTAAAAATATAGTAGGAGGTAATTTCGCTCCATTCAATTCTAAAAATCAATATGGTCAACTATTGCATTGATTATAATTTAACCCCTTCACATTCCTTAACCCCTATGTCATTATTATAATTTTAAATGTTGCACAAATTTATTCATAAATAAATATTGTCCTCTTTAACATATTGCATTGATTTCTATATTTTCAACTCCTTTGTTATAATGTCCAATTAATCACATATTAAATTTCTATATATTCAATAGTCTCCTCTATTATAACGTCTAATTAATCACATGTATTCTCGCAATTAAATTCATAGGTGGAATTAAGTTAATAAAAATATAAATAAATTGTATGATTTCAATACATGTTATTTATGAGAATTTTAATTCAAAAAATGTTACAAGAATTGAATGGGAATTTGTAAGGATTATTCCAAAATTAAATCATTAAAATTTTTAATAGTACTAATTATAGGAATGGAAAGGGAAAATGTGTTTCAACTTCCCAACCTCCTTCTCACAAATAAATTCCATTTTATTTTTGAGAAAATAAATTTTATTTTTCCAAATGTCCTTAATTTGAAGAATATGTAAAGTCTCTTCAATCTACAAAAATTATGACATTTGAAATTCTATATTCAATTCATCATATTGCATTTTTGCACTATATATACTGTCGCACATTCACCCTCACCCTCTACCTCAAAGTAGTGAAAGTATCCACTTCCAAATCTTACTTTCACATCTAACAAATGCAATACATACATAACCTTTGGTATTACACAAAAAAAAAAATTAGCATTAATATTTGGTATTACATCATTTATTTAACAACTTTTGTATAGCCTTTGTTATTACACACAAGACACAACCTTTGATATTACAATATGAATTTAAAGTCATTAAATTATAACCATTTGTATTACAAATAAAAGTAAAAATAAAAGAATATACGATCAACTTTTGGCATTCAAACAAAACGTACATAAGATCAAATTTAAAATATAACATTTGACATTATTTAACAACTTTTTTTAGTAACCTTTAGTATTACACACAACCTTTAGTATTACAATATGAATTTAATGTCATTAAATTATAACCATTGGTATTACAAATAAAAGTAAAAATAAAAGAGATAAGATCAACTTTTGGTATTCCAAACAAAAGAAAAGATCAAATTTAAAATATAATCTTTCGTATTCCACTCTCTTTCACAATATATATAAGATTTTCACTTTTGCATGATCACATCACAATTCCATTCACCACAAAGCAAAAAATAAAAGAGAACTCTCAAATTGTTCAAAATAAGGATCAATTAAGAAACCCTTGGAGTGGGTAAAGTGAAAAAAAACAACAACTTATATATAACATTAAATATAAAATATAATCAATGAGAACCCGTGCGATAGCACGGGCCATCCATCTAGTATGTTTCTAAAACCCCATCTTTCTACGATCACGTACAAATACAATCTTGTGTTAAACTACACTTGATAAACACAATCTGAATTAGTTTTTCATTTTGAGACTCTCCATGACCACCGTGCCAGATGCGAAAATTTTCTATTGTACCAAATGTATTCTCTATCTTTATTATCCACCAAGATAATAAGTAGTATTTCGTAATTGATTATATTCCACCAACTATGTCGGTGTTGAGAATATGCATTCCACATTAAGTGATAATAAGTATTATTTTGTAATTGATTATATTCCACCAATTATGTCGGTGTTGAGAATATGCATTCCCACATTAAGTTAAAGAGATTAAACAAGACAACTATATAAGTTTATAGGCTACTACTTCTATTGCCAATTGATTTTAGGATGAAATCTCATTGGACTTGTGTGTTTGGCCCGACACGCATATGTGCACGGACACTCGTGTGCACTCCCACGTGAACAGACTACGAACTTTAATATGGTATCAAAGCAAAATATGGTATCAGAGCAAAGTCCGATTCTGTGTCCGTTTCCAAGTGTGTTCTGTGTCCTTTTCCAAGTGTCCAACTAGGACATATCCCTTGTATTTGCGGGGCATGTTGAGAATATGCATCCAACATCTTAAAGGATGGAATTCCATCGGAATTGAGGGCGTGTTGAGAATATTCATTCTCACATCTAACAGGATTGAACCCATCAGACTTGGGTCGAACAGACTACGGACTTGGGGTTGTTTCACTAGTGGGTAGAAATGAGTTTTTGGATGAAAAGTGATTTTTAGTATTTTGAAAAATGTAAAGGGCCGAGAGAATTGTACAGATTTTAAAAGTATTAAAAATGAATTTTGAATAGAAAGGGATGTTATGTTAAAAGTGAAACAATACCGGTCATCTATAGACGGTGATATGTTTTAATTGAGGGAAATAAACGAGCAACAAATTCGAAGTTTGAACAAGAGAGAATTTTAAAATGTTTGATTGGAGGAAATGGATCTAAATAATTACACCGAGGAGTACCCGTTTTCTTCTGATGAGAAATCTAGCATGCACAATACAGTAGTAGCGGCGAAATATAAACAAATTAAGGAAAATTCATTGAAGGAGACGACGAAACCTAAAAAAAAACCTTTGTTTAAACGGGTATGTGCAAAATAAGGGTCCAGAGATCGAGCCGGGCAGTGAGTCCGAGTCCGACCACGTAAAGAGGGCGCCGCGATTGCGACACCTCAAAAGGGACCACTACTACTAGTCTACTACTCTTTGTAATCCTATGCGATCAACTCCATCATAACGGTGAGTCACGGACTATCCGATCGGAGCTACTCGATGATTTCAGCCTTCTACTTGGGGAATCAGACGGATCAGGGCTTAGACGCGGCGTTTCTGGTGAAGAGCGAGAAGACGGTGGAGGCGACGGCGACGGCGTGGAAGCCAGCGACTGCGATGACGGTGAAGATTCCGACGACGTCAGAGAGGGAGGAGATTCTGATGTGTTTGTCGAATCGAAGAGATCTGGACCGTCTGTTCGCTTCCGCTTGTTGCTCGGAGAGATTCTGAAATGTTTGGAAACGCCGTCTCTCGCCAATAAATGCTCTTTTAGCCGTTCCAGATCTGATAGTTTCACCGGTTTTACTATGAAATCCTCTGCACCTTCCTCTAAACAGCTGTCGAACGAAATAATACACCACTCAATTTGGAAAACGAGCCCGTTCGGTACAAATTGAAATGGAAATATTTAAAACCTTTTCAAATAAGAATCGCTAGAATTCGCCAGAGGAAGGATCAGTAGTACGTACCGGTCGATTCGAGCAAGAACGTTTTCTGAAGACATGATTACAACTGGTATTTCTCTAAAAGCCGCGGATTCCTGATTACAAACCGAAGCAAAATCATCAATGAATTGATTCATTTCAAAAGTGTGCAAATCAACGAAACGGCCATGGAAGTTACGAAAGAAGAAGAAAACCTTGATCTTCTTGAGAAGCTCGTAGCCAGTCATTCCAGGCATACAATAATCGGTGATAATCAGATCTACTTTCAATCCTTCCACAACGGAGCTCTTATCCTCAACCTCCTCATCCAGTCCAAGAAATTGCAAGGCTCGTCTTCCACTATCCACCGCCGTAACTGTACACAGCAATCAATCGTCAACGAAAACCGAATTTCAGCTTCCGAAATTGAACACAGACAAAATCGAAGCAGCAAAATACACTGAAAGTAAATGGAGCTGTTACCTTTACAGGAATAGAATTTCAACAGCCTCTCAATGACTTTCCGGTCGACAAGGCTATCATCGACAGCCAGAACATGAATTTCTTCTCTCCCCTGCGAGCGCGGCAGATCCAATCCCTCTATCTCCTCCGACCACAATCGCCGGGAAAAAACGCTGTTCATCGCCATCATCACAGTTCACGAGCCACAAAGCCGGAGGAAGATCTCCAAAACTAGCGTGTAGAGAACTGTAAAGTGTAAAGCACTGGCGTGGGATGTGCTATATAGTCACAGTAAGATCGGAATTGGGATTGAAAAAGACCTTGTGAAATCTCATCCGCCCTTCCTTTTTACTTCCCTCCTTTTAAAGTTAAAACCAGCAACGTCCCCTCTCTCTCTCTCTCTCTCTCTCTCTCTACACTCAGGAAATCTGGCGAAATCTTGCCACTTTATTAAGCAATTCATGAGGGGAGAGAAAGAGAGAGAGACAGACAGAGACGGAGAGATTCTGAAATCCACTTCGTTAAGATCTCCAAATCCAAAGTCCAAACAACGCCCCTTAATTCTCTCCCCTGTTTCTCTCATGTCTCCTTTTTATCGGTTCTCTCATTCATCTCGTATCGCGACAAAACATAAACCGGAGAGTATATCTTGGGGTGATCCGGTTTGACTAGGAGGTCAAAGCTCAAAAACGGAAAGGACCCGCTTGCGTTTGAGTGACGGGTCTAAACCAGACCGGCTAGTCTTTTTCTTTTTACTGTGTCTGACGTTTTACTGCGGTAAACATTCAACGGACCAGTGGATCTAACTGTGTTCTTGGGGTTGCCACTTCTGTGCTTACTGTTGGTTTTGGACTGAGAAGGTACGGTAAGCAAAATTAGCAGTAAACGGAGAAGGCCAGGTTAAAAAAAGTTGATAAGAGTACTGTACTTGCTGATGAAGCTTTCAATTTCGTAATTAAGCCAACGAATAGCTGTCGCAATGGTGGAGATTCACGAAAGAGTGACCAAAACACTTAACAATAACTTCAAGGTAAAGTTGGAAATCTTTAAAACCCTTGAAGATCAAGAAATGACGGAAATCTCCAACCGCCAGTGGTTCAGGAATCGTCGTTAGCGGATAATCCTCCCTCGGGATTTTGGACAACGAAAAGAGCAAAGGGAGGAAAGGGAGAGTGGAGTGAAAAGGAATAATCAACAAAAGGCCAACATTGAGAAAGGATTTGGGTGGGGTAGATAAATCTTTTGGATAGGAACCACTTTATTTATGTTTTGCGACTTACCTTATTCTAGGCTGCTTAGCCTTTTTCCTTTGACAAATTATTTTCAAAGCTATACGTATTAACATTGTATTAATTTTGATCTCGTCGTCTAATAGAGAAGTTTCAGCTAACCTAATTTGCTTATATTCCAAAACATAGTTATATACATAGAGTTTGGTTCAAATGAAACAAACTCTTATCCTAAAACATGAAAAGAATGCATTTTTTCTAGTTCTTAGTGCACTTTTTATACGAGTGCATTCCAAAATACGAAAAGTGCACTACAAGTACGAAAAGTGCAAATGCGAAAAAGTGCAAATCCGAAATAAGAAAAGTGCACCACGAATTAGGAAAAATGTACTTGTTTCAGGATATAAGAGTTTGTTTCATTTGAACCAAACTCTATATACATATACTCTATATACATATAAGAATGAGTTTTGCCTCCATTTATTGCACCCATTAATCATGGGTTCAAATGTTTTTATAGAATCATTTATTGCACTAGAAAAATAAAAAAAAATAGTGTAGAATATATACAGCTATTACAGTTATTCAACACCTTTGTATAAATAGATAGTTGTAACAAGACTTTGACTTTCTAGTTCATTCAATGAATACAACACACTTTTCCTCCTATCTTTTCCTCTATCAGATTTTACCTTCTAACAAGGTATCAACCAAAAATTAATCTTAATTCGTTTTTCCGCATCTCCTTCTCGATCGATTCCCGATTTGATCAATGGCAACCTTTAATTCTGAATTTCCTCCTTTGAATACGTCTCCGGTAGTTCGAAATTCAAAAAATCGAGAACGTCATCTAGATAATCCATGGGGCCAATCTCGAGAATCTCAAGTCTCCATGGATGAACTCTATCTTCATCATAACGATCATCCTAGTTATATCATCTCTACGAATCTACTGGACGATCACAATTATGCACCTTGGCGTTGATATGTTGAAGTCTCGCTTCTAGCGAAGAACAAATTAGGTTTTGTCACCGGCGTATGTGCTCAACTGCTTGCCGATGCAAATCAACAAGCTTTTTGGGATCGATGTGACAACATGGGTTTTTCTTGGATCCTTCACTCATTAAACAAGGATATTGTTGAATCGGTTCTGTATTGTAGATCCGCACGACAAGTTTGGCTTGAATTGGAGTCTCGATTCAGTATAATTGATTGCATGACTCTGTATCAAATTCAGCACGACCTTGCGTCTTTGCAACAAGGAACTATTTGCATCACTACATATTTCACAAAGTATAAACGCCTAAGGGATGAGTACTCCTTACTTCTTAAATCCAAGATTTGTTCATGTGGCTCGAATTTTGTCACTCGAGATATTCTTGAAGATCAGAAAATTTTCCAGTTCTTGATGGGACTTGGTGATTCCTTTTTGGCGATTCGTGCTAATATCTTGATGATGCAGCTTCTTTCCTCTCTCAATATTGTATACAAGCTTGTTTTTCAAGAAGAATCGCAAAAAATCTATTCGAGCCACTTCTTCACTGGTTGATCTTGAAAATTCTGCCCTAGCAGCAAATAGAGGAGGAGATTCAAACTCTAAAGCATATGGAAAAAAATCGTTTCTATTGTGACCATTGCAAATGAACTAATCACACCAAAGATCGTTTTTGGAAACTCCATGGCTATCCTTCGAATCATCCTCATCATAAACTGTTTGAGAAAGTTGCAAACAATGTGAATGTTGATAAACAAGAATCTATTTCTACTTCTATTACTCAAAATCAATACAAACAACTTATATCACTTCTCAGCAAACAAGTTGTTTCATCTGGGTCTTCATCAGATTCCCATGCATTCCTCGCAAGTACATCTTTTGTTTCTTGCTTTCAGTCTTCATCTCTCAATTCGTCCTAGATATTAGACAGTGGTGCTACTAACCACGTGGCTTCTTGACCTGATTTGCTTAGCACAACAAAATCTGTATAACTGCCTATGCCTATCACTATGCCAGATGGCCACAAAGCAATTATTACCAACATTGGGTCTACTAAACTCTCAAAGGATATTTCTCTTGTGAATGTGTTGGTAGTGCCAGATTTTTACTTCAATTTATTATCTATCAACAAACTTACTAAGCAGACAAGAGATAATGTTGTGTTTACTCCTACTCATTGCTATCTTCAAGGCCCCTCGATGAAGAGGCCAATTTTGCTTGATAGTGAAGACAAGGGGATTTATATTTCTGTGAACAAATCATTTCAGGTTCTTGCTACCTTATCTCCTATTGCTTTTAATAAAAGCCTAGATTTATGGCATTGTAAATTAGGGCATCCTTCTTATGAGCAATTATCCTGTTTTCCATTTCTTAAAAATGTTGTCAAATCTCACCACATATGTACTGTTTGTCCTAAAGCCAAACAACATAGACAATCCTTTCGTACTTCTCAGAGTATTTCTATTGCTTCCTTTTATTTAGTCCATGTGGACACTTGGGGATCATATCGCCATCATACTCATAATGGTTTTAGGTACTTCCTAACTCTAGTAAATGACCATACTAGATGTACTTGGATAGTGGTTAAGACTCTTTTATGGATCTATAGATCATGGATTCAAATCTTGGGATTGTAATTTTGTAAAGTTTGAATGTTTTTTTATTAAAATGATATTTGACACAAAATAATAATAATAAATCACCTACATACTTATTGGATTTATTCATTTATTATTTTCGTGTAATTATTTTTATAATCCTACTTATATAGTTATAATCATTTTTTTGGCTCTATGACATTTATTATTTTTACTCCAATATGGTGTTTTTTAAATATAAAATATGATTACATTATTACATAATTAACATTATGTTAACTGATGGACACTTTCACACATTGATTTATTCATAATATATATATATATATATATAGGGTTAGGTTCAAGTAAGGAGAGTTATTACGGTAAATAGTAAGGAGTTTTCTCAGCCTTTAGATTTTAAGAAATCAATGGATATATAATTTTTAAGTATTAAAAGAAAAAGGAAAAAAATCTAATGATATCAGAATTTTTATCTCTTCTTTCCTTATTTTTTGCAACTTTTTTCACATCTAATTTTCTCTCTCTTCAAATTTCATCGTTTCTATATATAAACGCTGAGGAAAAACTCTGTCTATTCTAATGCATATTGAACAACTAGTTATTCTAAATGAACAACTACTTAATCACAAATGAACAATTACAATCTCACAATTATTAATAACAAACAAATGAACAACTACTTATTTGCGAATGAACAACTACTTATTCGCGAATGAACAACTACTTATTGTTCTTGCGTCTATACGTAGTTGTTTTTGCGTCTGTACATAGTTGTTCATTCGTGAATAAATAGTTGTTCATTGCTTTTTATTAATAATTGGGAGATTGTAGTTGTTCATCCACAATTAAGTAGTTGTTCATTCACGATTAAGTAGTTGTTCATTGTTTGTTGTTAATAATTGTGAGATTATAGTTGTTCATTCCCAAATAAGTAGTTGTTCATTCACGAATAAGTTGTTGTTCATTCGTGAATAAGTAGTTGTTCATTGTTTGTTATTAATAAATGTGACATTGTAGTTGTTCATTCGTGATTAAGTAGTTGTTCATTTATAATAAGTAGTTGTTCATTATGCATTGGAATAGACAGATTTTTTCATCAACGCTTATATATAGAAACGGTGAAAATTAGAAGAGAGAGAAATTAAGATATCATTAGATTTTTTTCTTTTTCTTTTAATACCTAAAAATTATATCCATTGATTTCATAAAATCTAAAGGCTGAGAAAGCTCCTTTTTATTTACTCGTAAGAACTCTTTTTTACTTGAACTTAACCCTATATAATTCCAACTTAACAATCTAAATTATGCAATAATATACTATTGATATATAAAATATAATATTTTGAACAATACGAAAATATTAGTTGATATAGATTTATTTCAAATATATAAGGTAATAAATTTGCAAGCCTTATGCATATGTGCTAAGTTGATCGCATAAACTTGTTTGTCATTAGTGATTAAAATATTTAATATCAAAAATCTAGCTTATATACCAACTACCAAGTGAATTGCATCAGCCTTTTTTTTCTATTAGCGGGAAAAAATAGATGCTTATAAATTATTTTAAATTACTTAAAAATAATCTCAAATGTATGTCATCACCTTTAAATTCTCAATTTTGGAATTGTTGTCATCATTTCATATTCTATGATTCTATGACACTATAAAACACAATCACAATAATTATTATTTTTTTTAAAAAAAAATTGAGCAAATAATAAATAAATAAATAAGATTATAACATCCAATTAATAATTAAGAAGAAGAGTCCCGTGCGAACGACCGCTTGTGTGAGAAATGAGAAAGCTCCATGGTCGTTCGATCGCATCACACGGACGGTTGAGATTGCTCTTATCTTTAAAAAAAACTGTAAAAAAAAAAGAAAACGCGCCACGCGGAGCGTTTAAGAGACGCACTTTTTATAAAGGCCATCATCTTCTCTTCTCTCGCCATTTCTCTCTCACTCACTTTTATAGTTTCCGAAGCGGTTTCAAGCAGTTCAAGCGTGAATTTGTTCAATCGAAGCTATTTCGGAGCGATTTCGAGTTTGATTCTTACCATTAAAGCCATTAGAAAGCTCAATCCAGTTCTAGATGGAGAATCAAAGTTCATCTCAAGAGAATCAAGGTTTTTATCTCTCGTTTTAAATTTACTCAAACCCTCGGTTTTTCGTTTGTTATTTGTGTTTGTCGAGTGTATATATACTAAATGTTTGATCGATTGTGTGTTTTTAGTGTTTATTTGAGTTGTTTGAAGTTGATAGTGTCGATTTTGGTGTTTTGTGCTTTTGTGAATAAAAAAATGCATGAATCGTCACTTTCTTTTTACTCGATATTTGGTCCTACCACTTGAATAAAATACAAATTGTGTGTGCATGTGCGTATTTGATGTTTTTATCCAGGTGTTTGATGTTGAGTTTTGCAATAGGTGATTGTGGCTTTGTTAGTTGCATGAAATGATTTGGTATACGTGCGTGGGAAAGTGTTAGTGATCTTGTGTTGAATTTTGTTCATTCATTTGTGCATATTTATTCATTCAAACTGGCATAGCATTTGTTCATCAGAAACTGACATTTGTTCAAAAGAAACTTGCATTTGTTCATCAGAAACTTGCATTTTGTTCATCAGAAACTTGTATTTGTTCATCAGTAAATTGCATTTGTTCATCAGAAACTTGTATTTGTTCATCAATAAAATCAAACATTGTGGTGGATACATGTGTGAATTTGTGCTTTGTATTTCTTGTTTATTTAGGGAATAAACATTCAGGATCCATTAAACAACGTTCTGCAAATTATAAACAAGTAAAACATCTAAGGTTTGGTACAATGACAATCGGAGAAGATGAAATATGTGCTATTTGAAGAGGTTTTCCATTTATTTATTTTTGTATTGTTGTTTTTGCTATGTGTTTTTTTTGTGCTTTGAAAATATATGTTTATACTGTCTTTTATCCTTTTTTTGTAATAGAAATCAGGAGCAAATCCGGAAGTGATGCCTCGGTGGAAAAAATGTGAGAAGAAAATAAATTGCTAAAAAGCCGGTTTCAAAATCAAAATCAATTGCTACTGAAGTGCCTGTATTGAGGCAAAAGCCGGTCGTTGAGTCGTCTCCATCAAGTAAGAGACGTCGGCTGGACAAGGGAAAAAGGTTGCGTCTGATGAATTCCCCGATGATGTGTTGCTAATTGATATGATCCCTAGAAAGGGAGTGATGATAAACGAACCATCTGAGAGGAAAATGGATACTGCTGTTGGTGAATTACAAGTTGTTAGGAAGAAGAGGAAAGTTGATATTATTGTCGGTAAAGGTCAAGGTGTTGGTAAAAAGCCAAAAGAGAAGGTGTGATTGAGAGCTTTGAAGCGTTGGTATTTGTCATTGAATCACAGAAACTCTCCCAAGCTGATTTGTGAAGTTATTGCTGGTTTTGAAGGTGAAAGCAAGTTTACTACTCTTAAAGAGATAGGGTTTGAGCACCTCATACACTGGTGATAGCTTGCATATAGGTAGTGTTTAGAATGCATGTTTCCGTTTCTTTTGCATTGTTTTAGGTAGTTTTAGTTAGTTTCTTTAGTGTCTTAGAGTGTCTAGGAATTTTGGGTTTTTGCACTTGTTCTATGTTGTTTTATAGGTCTTCAAGTGAACAAGTGTGAAAGGAATGGAAACGGGAGAAGAACGCTTGAATTCGGGCCATCCGTTGGAGTTGCTGGTTCGACACCTTTGTCTTGTAAGGGTTCGTTCGGGAGCTATAGTGATCTGATAAAGTTGAGTTTGGAATCATTGGAAAGCTAATTAAAAGAGTTACAATTCATGTTTTTACTCCGAGTCCAAATTCCAACTAGAAGGAGGTCAAAACAGCCCCTGAAGTGTCAGCTCAATTCTGAACCGAGGTGCCGGCGGCACCCGCCGCCACTGCCAACGCGGAGATCCTTTGGTCGACACATGTTTTATTTCTATTGGCTCTTCCTATGTCTGCTTTAATCCGAGATATTATATTTTTGGGATATAGTTTTATACCTAGTTTGATATATTAGGTTTTAGAGAGTTGCATCTCTCATTCATACACTATTATCATATTTTCCTTTCAGAGTTTTTAGCTTTTCATGGAGAACTAAGCCCTTTTGCTTAGTCAGACAATTGAACCATCGTTTTGATTAAAGTTGTGAGATTTCTAATTCCTTATCTATTGATTGGGTTTAATCTTATCTCTTGCTTGAATTTCTATGATTTATTTCAACAGTTTCTAGCTTGATCAACTAGGGTTTGTTGTTATTGGATCTATTGCTAGATCTAGAGTGTTACTGGTTGAGCATCTCTAGATTGAAGTAGAAACTGCATCGTACTAGTATCTGGTTGTGCTAGTCTTATGTATAAGAGATTTGATTTACATTCTAGGGTAAAAGCTGGTTGTTTTATACTAGAATTGTACCCTACTATATTCCTATCCTTATTGCTGCTATTAAACTGAATCATTGATGGTTTCGTGGTTGTTTAATTAGTTAGAACTAAGAGTATCTGGTTGTGCTGTTAGTTAGAATTGAAAAGGAATTGGAAATCCATTGCATGTGATATTGAGGTGAAATCAATGATCAACTTGTCATTCGATTGTGGATATTTGTTTGCCTAAGCTATCTTCCTAATTATTGTTTTTCATAATCTTTTATTGCTTTGTTAGTTTTGCATTCTTAGATTTAGTTCCAATACAAAAACCCTTTAGTTACTTGTTTGACACAAAACTCATACAAAACGATAAATCTGTCTCCATGTGGATTCGACCCGGACTTCCTAAAGACTACGGTTCTTAGTTAGTTTGGATTCTTTTGCATAGCCGTGATTTGCATGACCATTTCATGTCTATCAAGTGGAATGTGACTGATCTGCCTAGTAAGCTGTGCTACTATGTTGTTAGCTGTTTTGATCCTACATCATGCACATTGAAGATTGGTGATGGACTAGGTGTTAGGATAACACTTGAACTTGTGCAATTTTACCTTGGTCTACCTCGTGGTCCAAGGACAATTTCTGTCCCAAAGACTGTTAAGCATTCAGATATGTATAATAGTTTTAGAGAACAGTTTGTGTTTCTTGAAATTGATGAGGTGACAGGGAAGAACAAATTGATGGAGTTTGAGAAGATCAAAATAGGGCATTTGAGTACAGTGATCAAGAAGGATGAGAACGGTGGTGCTTGGTTTAGGAGGAACTTTATTATATTGTTCTACACCCTCTGTATAGAGAGCATTCAAAATGGTGGTGTAAACTTAAGGTTATTGGATCATTTGGTAGACTTGGACAAGATCAGTGAGTGCGATTGGTGTGCTCATCTTGTTGAGAAGTTGGTTGAGAATGTTGATTCATGGAGGAAAACAAACAATGGGTTTTTCAGAGGACCTATTATATTGTTGCTGGTATGATATTCTAATTTGTTCATTACTATCATCAATTTGCTCATTGGTTTATGCATATTTGTTCATTAATAAGATTAATTTGTTCATTAATTTGTTTCATGACAGATTGTCTATTGTGATTGCATGCTCATCTACCATCGCCTTGAAACTCCAAGATCCTTCCCCGTGATCAAGCATTTCAACCATGATTACTTGGTTGAGAGAGAGAATTTTGAGGTTTCCAAGGGTGGTTTTGGAAAAGGCTATTTTAAAGCTTTGCCTGAGTTTGTATACCCTGGTGGTGATCATGATAAGAATGAAGGGAAAGCCCCTGCTTCTGAACAATTTGAAGAACGAATTGATCTTGGTGATGTCGGTGACGTATGTGTTTGTTTGATTTTTGCATGTTTTTGTCTTTATTTTTTTTGCATGATGGTAATGAACTGGCATATCATTTGTTCATCACAAACTATCATTTGTTCATCAGAACCTAGCATTTGTTCATCACAAACTATCATTTGTTCATCAGAACCTAGCATTTGTTCATCACAAACTAACATTTGTTCATCAGAAACTAGCATTTGTTCATCACAAACTAACATTTGTTCATAACATGTTGTGTCTTTTTTTTTGTACTTATATAGATTAATTCTTGTGCAGTCGTTTCTGAAAGAACATCTTAAGATGTCAATGGAGCTTGCATCAGCTTTGAAGAGATACCTCGATCATGTCCAAAGAGCTCCAACTGAAATTGCCAGCCACGGATTTTTCACCAAGATCAATGAAGCTTTTGAGAAGCTATTGGGGTTAAGAGTGTTTCATCATCATCCCAATCTGGCCCCCAAGAAGATTCTGAATCACCAAGCCAAAATTCATTCTGGGAGGAAGCTACAAAGGTTTTGTATGAAATTGAGGTCGCAATGAAGGCAAAGAAGCGGTTTGAATTACCTTCTTTTGACCTGGGCGTGTCTCCGTTGAGGGATGATTGGGCTGGGGTTGCATATATCGCTAGGGAAAGCATTATGATGCAAGAAGATGAGGCCAGGAACGTTGATGTGACAAGGAAGAAGGAACTAAAGATTTCCTTTGTTTGTAAGGGATTAACTGATGAACAAATTAGAAAAAAGGCTGAGGAAGACATGAGAAGGATTGAGGAGGAAGATAAGTCGAAAAGGGATGAAGAGGACAAGAGGATAAGAGAAGAAGAAGAAAAGAGGAAGCATGAAGAGAAAGAGTTGGAAGCCAGAAGGAGGGAGGATGCATTAATACAAGAGGAGGAAAAGAGAAAGAAAGAGGAGGAAGAGAAGAGGAAAACAGAAGAGGAAGAGAAGAAGTGGGAAGAGGAGGCTGAGAAAAAGAGAAAAGCAGCTGAAGAGGAAGAGAAGAGACAAAGAGAAGACGAAGAGAAGAAAAAGCAGGAAGAGGAGGAAGAGAAAAGCAGACAACTAGTTGAGGAGGAAGAGAAGAGACAAAGAGAAGAGGAAGAAAAGAGAAAGTGGGAAGAGGAGGAAGAGAAAAGGAGACAACTAGCTGAGGAAGAGAAGATGCGTTTAAAAGAGGTTAAGAGGCTGGAAGATGAGGAAGAGAAGAAGAGGAACAAGGAAGAGGAAGAGAAGAAGATAGAAGCAGAGGAGAAAGAGAAGAAGAGGATTGAGGAGGTGAAGAGGAGGCAAGAGGAAAGGAAGAAGAGGAAGAGAAGAGGAAGAAGGATTATGCTGAGGCGAAAAAGAAGATTGATGAAGAGAAGATAAAGGAAGAGGAGAAAAAGAAGAGGAAACAAGAATGGGATGCAAAATATAAGAGAATTGGAATGGAGTTCAAGAAGAAACAAGAGGATTTAGATAAGATGAAGGAGACTGAAGCAAAGAAGAAACTTGAAGAGGAGTTGAACAGGATTCAGGATGAGGTTTGTTAATTGATATTCCTGATTTGTTCATTGATTTTTGCTTATTTGTTCATAAGTTATAGGTCATTTTGTTCATTGATTTTGTATGTAGTTTGTGTCATGAATAATATGTGTTTTTACATTTGTAGATGAAGAATGAGGCGCAGGAGGTTGGTTCTAGTTCGATTGACACTCCCATTGGTGTTAAACTTACTGGTGAGGATGTACTTGATAAAAGAATATCTAAGCCTTCTGATTATGTGAAGTCACCTTACAAGGGAAGGAGTGTTGTTTTGACAGAAAAAGTATCTCATGCTGCCAAGAAATTGTTCGATTGGCTGATTGAAGACATTCCTGATCAAAGAGGGTAACAATGCATAGAATAGTATTTTTTCTTTACATATTGTTGTTTTTATATCTTCAAGTTGATTTTATTATTAAAATTGATCGTTTTTTGTTTTAATGTTTCTAATTTGTGTAGTATTGAAATCTTTAAGATGATGAAAGCTTCCACCATGAAAAAGGATTTTGTTTCAATGGCGGTAAAATCTGAAGTGGAATCAAATATAATTGGGCTTTGGAGCTGTTATCTCAATATACAAGAGCAGTGGAAAAGCGAATCAAAACCCTTGAGGTTTTTATGGCTCCTGAGGATTTGGTAAGAGAAAGGTTTTTTTATGTTCATATTATCTTATTTTAATGACTTTTTGATATTTTCAATCTAATTTATACTTATATGTATTTTGCAGGCCTTTCCACTGGACAAGGATTTTAGGGTTGAGGATTCCATACAGTTTTTCATTAATGCCTTTCATGGAACTCTTGAAAATTTCAAGTGGATTAATGCGCGCAAGATTGGCCTAGAATGCATTTTTGTTCATTGATATTCATTTATTGTTCATCAGTACTACATAATTGTTCAGAGGTATTAGCTATTTTTTCATTAGAAAGATTGACTCTTCACTATGTTGTTTTTAATGAATATAAGGTTTGTTCATGCTTGTTTTTCCTCTGCATTTTTACAGTTTGTGTTTCCTATCTGTACCGCATCGCATTACTATTGTATTGCGTTGAATGTGAGAGTGCCACGTTTCCACATAATTGCTAACTCAATGACTGATGTGCCCTTGGAAGCAAAGTATGAGCACATACCTGCTAGATTGGTGAGTTTTATTTTATTTTTGTAATAGTTTGTTATTTATCATTGACACGTGTGTTTAATATTGAATGAATTGTGTTTGTATCTTTGTTGTTATTTTGTTAGAGAATGCTCTTTGTCGAGCTTTTGAAGACGCTCAAGATGGATGCGATGGCTACTTTGTTCGAGGATTTGGATAGGGTTCCATATGAACGTCTTGAGATGAAATGGAGAGATACCAAAAACAAGACTGATTGTGGAATTTTTATGATGCGACACATGGAAACGTACTTCGGCAGCGGCTTGTCTGGTTGGGAGTGTGGACTCAATAAACACGATCAACATCAACTTGATGACTTAAGGATAAGGTACTGTAATGAGTTGTTGTTGAGTCCATTGAATGAGCACAAGGCAACAGCTGAAAAGCTTGTTCAAGAATTTGTCCCACATAAACCGACAGTCGCATCTCGTGCTCCTCTTACAAGGAAGGCAAAGAATAAGAAGTGATGTACAATGATACGTGTTTGTTGAAAACAGTTTGGAATGGGTTTTGTGTTTTTTTGTATGGTTTGTGTTTAGAATACAGTTTATGGTGTTGTATGGATTTAATGTTGCAGACATTTGGTTTTTCTTTTTATATAGTATGGAATGTGGATGATGGTTATTGAACAGGTTCTTTTGTGTTAGAGTGACATTTTGATTCAGAAAATATGATTTATCGTAATTTGTTCATCGATACCTTCGATTTGTTCATCGATACCTAAGATTTGTTCATCGATACCTTAGATTTGTTCATCGAATGAGAATGTGTGTTCATAATTTGTTCATCAATACCTTATAATTGTTCATCCATAACTTAGATTTGTTCATCAACACCTTAGGTTTTTGTTCATCCAATGGTGTCATTAGGTTTTGTTCATACATTTTATATGAAGAATGAAATTGTTTTGTTCATTAGATGGTAAATTTGTTCATTGCTAACTGCTAATTGTTCATCCAAAACCAGAAATTTGTTCATTGATAATGCGACAATTAAGAATACTATGCATTTCACACTAATGCAACAATTATGTATCAGAAATCAATGATTAATGAGAGATTTAATTGGGAACATAGGTGCATGTCCTGCTGTTGTGTCCAAGCTTCTTGCATTTTGCATAAGCCCTTTGCTCCTTGTTTGCTTTCTTCGTTTCCTTCTCTTTACCTCCCATAATACGCCCTTCTTTCTTCCTGCCTTTTGTTACTGCTCGTTCAGGAGGGTGTACCTCAATAACACACGGTCTGTTTCCCAAGAATGTTTGGATTGAACTCTGCCTTGTTGATGTAGATGATTCCCCTCCCAATAAGCTCATATATGTTTCCTTTTTTTTCCTTCAAGAAGCATATCAGCTCTTTGAGGTGTTCTGTGTTGTCCCGTATGGCATTAATGCAAGAATGTACCTCGCCTAATAAATCAGCAATCAACAACTTCTTCTCATTCATCACATCACATTGTTCAACTGTTGAACCTTCTATCTCAAAAGTAGGAGTCAGATTTGATGTCTTTGTCCATCTATTCTTGATGTATTTAGTTGGCACCTTCCTCAACCCAATGTTTTTGAATACGAAAAACATATGGCAACATGAAATCCCGATATTGATGAACTTATTGCACGAGCAAATGAACTCTTCGTTTTGAAGCTCATGTTTCACAACATGTACCTTCCCAAACTGCCCGGTGATGTGATACTCGTGGATGTTGTCTTCCTTGAACAAATTGCTTAGACCATATTCAAATACAGAAGCAACAATTTTTGTCAAGATGTCATAGAAGACGTTTATGGTGTAAACAGATGCACAATGTTTCTCTAGATCCAATGGTGTCCTTAGAGTGGGGGAGCTTGTTGAAGATTCAAAGTCTAACCTCTGCTTATTGTGCCTTTGTGAATCAATTGCACTCTCAAACTGCATCATGAAGATAACTAGAGAAGATGTGGATCCAATGAAATGCGAGAAGAAGAAGTTCTGGCTCTCAAACCTTGAAGTTGTTCTAAGAAGTCCACCCATGTTTACATCATTGAAGTACGCAGGGATCCATAAGTGACGTAGCTCAAACATCAGCGGCAACCAAGTGTTTGACTCAAGTCCAAATTCAGCAATAATGGAATGCCAAGTCTCGTCAAACTCTTCCCGGCTAATTTCATTGCTCCAAACAAGCTTGTTGAACTTGCTTCTGAATTGATCATTGTTATACACATCATTTGTAACCTTTGACGGTACCTTGAACATGATATGCCACATGCAGAAACGATGCACAACCTTGTCAAAAACTTTTTCAATCGCAACTCTTACTGCAAGATCTTGATTAGTGAGAATGACAAATGGTTCATGCCCCCTCATTGCATCTTTGAAGTTTTGGAATAGCCAAACATAAGATTCGATATCTTCTTTAGAAGCAACCCAAAGGCAAAAGTAATGCTCTTCTTGTTGTTGTCAACCCTTGTGAATGGTACAAACACCATTTCATACCTGAAAGCAAAGAATTTAATTTGTTCATCAATATATGTGATTTGTTCATCAATATATACAATTTGTTCATTAAAATATACGATTTGTTCATCAAAAGAATCAATTTGTTCATTGTAAATTCCTGAAGGCCAGTATTAATTTTGTTCATCAATACATACGATTAGTTCATTAAAAGAATCAATTTGTTCATCAAAATTAAGCCTTTTTCATACCTGTTTGATTTGTATGTTGCATCAGCTGAGACAACATCTCCAAAATATGAGAAGCTCTTCCTTGCATTAGGATCACACCAGAATAATTTGGTTAATTGATGTTGTTCATCAACATCATATTCAAAGAAAAATACGTCACATCTTTCTTGTTTCTTGAACAAGTTGTCAGTAACCATTTAAGCATCACACCCAATCATGAAAGAGTTCAGATCTCTTTTAAAATTTTTGAAATCAATTATAGTTGCACCAATTTTTGCATATGAACCAACAAACTCCTTGTAGACCTTGTATGACTTGCTTGTAGCTACGTTTGCACGGATGCAATTCATGATGAAATCTTCATGGAAGGAGGTCAGTTTCCTATTGTTCTTTGCAAAGTGTTTTTGCCCATCTTCAAACATAACATGGGTGTGACGCTCTTCAAATTTCTTAACAATATATTCGTTTCTTCCAGAAAGTCTCATAGCCAGTTTAGCAATGCAACCACACCTTTTGGTTGCTCTTTTTCGCTTTTTCACTTTTCCTTGTTGTCCTTCTTCTTCATGATTCTCTTCACTATCTTCTTCATCATTATCGTCGTCATCTTCTTTGTCTTCTTCTTTACTAGATGTAGTATGTTGAGGTTTTTCTTCTTCTTTTAGAGTTGAGTTTTTAAATCCTGCCCGATTACACAACATGTATTTCCAAACTGTAGTGTTAGTTCCATCCGAAGACTTTGTAATAGTGCCAGCACGTGCTCGGAAACCACATGCATCTGCGTATGCCTTGTAGAAATTTACTCCTTGTTCCCAGTTTCTAAACACCATCCCCTCTTTAGGTCTTAAGTTGTCATCACAAAATGGTATGTAGTAATGTGTGTTGCCAGGCGAGATCACGATCTTTAATTCCTTTTTATCTTCTATTTTTCCTTCATTATATGGAAAAGAAACATGTAAATACGCATCAGTATCCACTACACGTACAAGTGATATCAATGAACAAATGTGTGATATTTATGAACAAATCCGGGATATTTGTGAACAAATGCGTGATAAATATGAACACATTTTGGATGAACAAATTTGTAATATCAATGAACAAATGTGTGATAGGTATGAACAAATCCGTGATATTTGTGAACAAATGCTTGATATCTATGAACAAATTTTGGATGAACAAATTTGTAATATCAATGAACAAATCCGTGATATCTGTGAACAAATGTGGTTGTCTTCCCAAATAAATCATAGCAATGTCCCTCAAAACCATAAAATGGAGTTTTCCTATTGCTAATGCGTAAACATAAATAAATTTTGACGATATATGCGATGAAAACTTTCAAAATCGTGTTGTATTAGCTTTAATCAGGGAAAAATCGTTTATTACTTGGTTCCATTAATCGTAATGAGTCAGATCTTCAAAATCGTAAATCTGAACAAAGCTCCTTTGAAAAGGTATAGTTTTCTCCCTGAAAAGAGAGAATCCAGTTAAATCGAAGCTTTAAATGATGAATGTGCACTCATATATCAAGATTAGAGTAGAAAATTAGAACATATTTACCAAATCGTAAACGTTGTGTTTCAATCCAGTTTAGAAGCTTTATTTTTGCAGAGGAAGAAAGGTTTTTTGGTTTTGATTTGGAAAGAGTATAAAAAATTGCCTTTTTTCGGGTTTGCTTGGGCGAGAAGTACATTCTGGTAGCTCTTGGTGTACACGCGCGCTTGTTTTTTTATGAATGATTTGGACGCGCGAAGCGCATCCAAATAATTCAAGCTAGATCGACGGCTGAGATCCATTCTCTTTTTGCACCCAGGCGCCCATTCGCACGTGAACCGCCCTCAATAATTAATGATACTTAATGATACTAGAATGCCTAACCCGTCCGTTGGACGACGCAAATTTTATGTTCTATAACTCTATAAGGAACTCGATATTGAGATATTTATCATATGCATTCGTTGCACCCCACTTCCTGCATAACATTACTTCAAGTTGATGTTGAATACCATCACATAATTCATTAAGAGTGCAAAATATTGTCTCTTGGTCGGGTTTGTTGCAATCAATTTTTGCATGTTTGTGTGAAATACAAAATGTAATGATTTATTATATACGTGCAAGATATTATCATGGTAACACAATGGTAACCAGTGGCGGAGGGAGGGGGGGCGCCCTCACCGGCGGCAAGAGGAGCGGTACTTCTCAGAAGGCTGCCCCAAGGCTGGGGTGAGGGAAGGGGCAGAGAACGTTGGGCGCAGGGGCAGGACGAAATGCAGTTGCCGAAGGAAGGCTGAAGACGGAGAAGTGTAAAATGAGTTTGAGATATGCGTCGGTCGGATATGGTCGGAGGCGGCGATGAGTCTACTGAACATATGAGGTTGGGAATTGGAGGAGAAGTGAAATGGGATTTTAACTCTAACCTAATTAAAAAATTTGGTGAATTGGACTATTAAAATTTTGGGCCTCTTAAAATGCAATGCACATTTTCAATTTACTCATTTTTTTTTAATTTTTAACGTTTCTTTTTGCTCATTAACTAAACAATTTTCACTTTGGGAATGGTGATGCATTTATAATGTTAGAATTTCTTAGAAATTTACATTGTTTTGATATATAAATTTGATAAATATTGTTATTTATTAAATTTTCAAAAATTTATTATTTTATAAATTTTAAATTGATTCGTTATTATTCATTAAAATTAAAATGAATAAATATGTTTTAAAAAGTTTTAAAATTTCAATTGATTTGTTGAGCAACCGCCACATACTTTCAACGAAACTATTTTAAATACAAATCTTGAATTGTTAATGAACCCAAATGAGGTTGAAATTGATGAGTTTGCTATTGTTGTCGATCCTAGGTCACGCAAGTCTATTAAAAGTTTTAAAATTAATATTAATGAGTGTATATGGAGAGCATACATGGCCAAAAGTGCTTTAGGGAACTTATATATTGAATATATCTTATATATAATGATCTAGATGTGTTAAAATAGATCGATTTGTTTAAGTTCCGATGTACGAAGCCCACCCCCCTACCAGACAATCCTGGCTCCGCCACTGATGGTAACAAAAGTTGTTAGTATGAGAGAAAAATATATCATATCTTAATACATTAAAGAAGGAATTCGAAAGGTTGATTGTAAAAATTAATTCTTGTTAATACAATAAGGTGGCTAGCTATACAAATGGTTAGGTAAGAAATATATTTAATTAGGAATTCTAAAAGCTAGGTCTATATCTTCTAAATCAATTTCTTGTTATTAATACATTTAAAAATGAATTTGAAAATAGCAAAATTAAAGTGAAAGAAATAAACTATGACATTTATTTTACTTTTGAGGATAACTTTTATAGTTGTAAGATATATGTTCAAAGTTTAGAATCAACCATTTGTCAAATTATTGAGATCTTTTATTATTAAGAAGATATACATACGTAACAACTCATTCAAACAATAATTTTTTTACCACCATAAAAATTTCAAAATAGTTCTTAGTTATATTGAACTTGAGGAAAATAAACAATAAGATATACTGGATTTTTACCACCATATACTAGATTTTCATTATACTAATATAGTGAATGTGAAATGACGTACTTAATATGAAAGAAAACTAATAAGATACCTTCAGTCTGCGTGCAAGAGCCTATCATATGCAATTGAAATTATTGATAATTAAATTAAAACAACTACTAACAAAAGACATATATATATTTTATTTAATATTTGAATCTCTTTCTTTTGAATCATATAAGTGAGATTTATCCCTTATGTGTACATATATTTTTACTTAATGTTTACAATAAGTTCAAAATTTTTATGCATATGTGTGCTTAATGGACGAAAGAGTTTTAAAGTAAAGATATGGACCTAGTATAAGAAATTTTCTGCCTTTCGGGAAATGAGAGATCGAGTATTCCATGAAAGAGACATCATGAAGATTGTCAAGAGATGTATGTTGTGAAGGAATTTCCGAAGATAAATGTATACATGTTTTTGATGGGTGATCATAAAAAAATATTATTAGGACCTAATAATGGTATGACGAAACATAAAAAACCTACTACATACTACTATAAACTATTAGACTTGTCAATCGGGTCGGGTAGGGCGGGTTCGGTCTTTTCGTGTTCGGGTTAAATCGTGTTCGGTTTCGTTATGGTTCACGGGCCAATCGGGTCGGGTTGTAGCAGGTTTTCGGTCGGGTCGGGTTGGCCAACGGGTCTAAAATATCCTTTTTTATAATTAGTAAAATCAATTTTTAATTAAATAATAATATTTAATAATAATATATTATTTTCATTTATTTTAATAATAAAATATATTATTATTTTCAAAATAAATTTTAAAATTTTTATAAATATACTAAATCGATCAACCAAAGGGTTTAGGGTTTCAACCCAACGGGTTTCGGGTTCTATCGGGTTCGGTTGATTTCGGGTTTCGGGTTCAAATTTCCGGGTCTTGACCCTAACATTATAGGGCGGTTCGGGTCGTGTTAGCGGGTTCGGTCAGCTTTTGATAGCTCTATATACTATTAGTGTTTATTTTTTTTATAAAGATAAGATTTGGTAACCAGACAAGCCCAGTAAACCGAGAGGCCGCACGAGGCGACATCTGAGACCGGGGCTAGGTAGAGACACAGACTAAAAAAATAAGCTACAAGATCGAGCAAGAAGAAACAAACAACCAAAAAGAAAGACTCAAAGCGAATTTGGGTCTCGGGTGAGTAAGCACTATAAGAAATGCTCGACAAAACAGTCAACCCAATTCGGGTGTGCAAAAAGGACAGTTGACATTCCCTCCACCGAGATGAAGGATCTTCAAAAGCAACTAAGCACACAATATGACCTGGCCCAAATTACTATATCCGAAATCATAAACTCAAGTCCTACTCGTTGGAGAAGTTTAAACAAATTCAATAAAAAACCAACATGGCTAACCTGCAAACCACAACACAACAAAGAGTCTAGAAACAAAACACCAGGCTAAAGAAAAACTAAAAGAAGCAAGAGAAAATAGCCAAAAAGAGATCAAAGATCCGATAATGATAAAAAGCATAAACCATTGGAAATATAAGTCTAAGTTGTAAGGCCCGAGGCTCTAGAAGCGTTATCCCATGCCAACTTGAGGACTTCCCAAGAGGTCACCCATCTTGGTACTACTTTCGCCCATGCATGCTTAAATTCTGAGTTCTTTGTTCTCACTTAAACCCAGAAAAGGAAGAGCTCTTGTTGACATTGGAAGCACCTCAATTCCTTATAAATTATCGGGGTGTTACAATCTCCCCCACTTAAGCACTTGACGTCCTCGTCAAGGCCCAAGGACCACCCTCCGGGTCGAGTGACGGCCCACCGGGCCAAGCCAACTCGTAACCTAGAGTCAGCTCTGATACCATTTGTAAGATCCAAGCCTTTAGAAGCGCTATCCCATGCCAACCCGAGGACTTCCCAGGAGGTCACCTATCCCGGTACTACTCTCGCCCTTGCACGCTTAACTTCAGAGTTCTTTGTCCTCACTCGAACCCAGAAAAGGAAGAGTTCTTGTTGACAGGAGTAGCACCTTAACCCCTTATAAATTATCGGGGTGTTACAATCTCCCCCACTTAAACACTTGACGTCCTCGTCAAGGCCCAAGCACCGACCTCCGGGCCAAGTACACTCATAGCCTAGAGTCGGCTCTGATACCATTTGTAAGCCCCAATGCCTTTAGAAGCACTATCCCATGTCAACCCGAGGACTTCCTAGGAGGTCACCCATCCTAGTACTACTCTCGCCCATGCACGCTTAACTTCTGAGTTCTTTGTCCTCACTTGAACTCAGAAAAGAAAGAGCTCTTGTTGACATGAGGAGCACCTCAAATCCTTATAAATTATCGGGGTGTTACAATCTCCCCCACTTAAGCACTTGACGTCCTCGTCAAGGCCCAAGGACCGCCCTTTGGGTCAAGTGACCGCCCACCAGGCCAAGCCAACTTGTAACCCAGAGTCAGCTCTGATACCATTTGTAAGGCCCAAGCCTTTAAAAGCGCTATCCCATGCCCACCCAGGACTTCCTAGGAGGTCACCCATCCCGGTATTACTCTCGCCCTTGCACGCTTAACTTCTGAGTTCTTGTTGACATGAGTAGCACCTTAATCCCTTATAAATTATCGGGGTGTTACAGCATGGGTTGGGCTTTAAGAGCACAAGTGGCCCACCAATAGCTCAAAGACGATCGGTGATAGCGGTGAAATGGTCGTGCAAATCACGGCTATGCAAAATAGTCCTAACTAACCTAAAGACTGTAGTCTTAGGGAAATAAAGGGTCGAATTCGCAGGGAGGTAGATTGTTTTCTTTGTATGATTTTAATGTCAATTCAAGTAACAAAGGGGTTTTGAGAATTAAACTACTATTTAGTATAAAAAGACTAGTAAAACAATGAAGTGTGGTTTTTTTTTTATCAAATTAGGGAAAACACTTAGTCAACCAGAGATCCACATTCGTATGACAGGTTGATCATCAATTTCACTCAATATTGCATGCACATGGAATTCCAATTCCTTTTCAAAGTAATTAATAGCTCAACAAGATACTATTAATCCTAACTAATTGAATAACCCTGAAACCATCAAGATTCAATTCAAAAGCAACATTAAGAATAGGAATATAATCAGGATACAATTCTAGCATAAAATAACCAGCTTTTATCCTAGAATGTAATTCAACTCTCTTCTACAATAGACTAGCACAACCAGATACTAGTACAATGCAGTTTGCTACTATAAAATAGAGAAACTCAACCAGTAATTTCTCTAGATCTAGCAATAGAGATTTAATAACAGCAACCCTAGAAATTGTTGAAACTAATCACATAAACAATTCAATCAAGAGAGTAGAATAATCCAATGCAATAGATAAAGAGTAGAAATCTCACAACTGAAAGTCAAACGATGCTTCAAACTGTCTGACTAAGCAATAGGGCTTAGTTCTCCATGACAAGCTAAAAACTCAAATCTGAAAGAGAATAATGATAATAGATGAGAGGTGCAACTCTCATAACCCTAATATATAAAAACTAGGTCTAAAAAGTATATCCAAAAATACATAGATCTCGGAATAAAATTGATAAAGAAGAGTCGATCAAAACATAACACGTGGCGCGTAGTGGACAATGCTGACCGCCGCCGCCGGCACCAGAATGCCATTCTTCATTTTGTCTTCAATCTAGCTCTAAATCCCAAAATAATGTATCTTTGGGTCTTCTTCCTCCTAGCAATAGATAGTCTTTAAAACACCTAGAAACAACATAAATATATGCTAAAACTCCTCCTAAATACACAACATAATTGTGTATATCAAACTCCCCCACACTTGAATCTCACCCGTCCTTGAGTGACTCAGAATACTATCACTCATAAAAACTCTAACCCCCGGATCATCAAAGTGCAAGGAAGCTTACAAAGAGAGTTAAAAGCATTCTCATGCAAGCACAACATCCAACCTAAATAACAAGATATAGCAAATAAGCTCTAACACTCAACCCTACTCAACATCAATATAGAGAAATGTCAACTACATCAATCTAGCCTACTCATCAACATGATAGATCAAATAAGCACCAACACTCCACAAACTATCCATAAACATAAAAACCACGGTAACATGCTAGACTCAACTCAAAACTATCATGCAGCCCTATCATCCATAAAAACATCAATCATCAAACCACCAAAAACTAACCACTAACAAGTCCATCAAAAACATCATCAAAGAGAGTAAAAGTCTCTATAAATCTACACCTTATACCTCCAAATGAAAACCTATCCAAAACACTCATATACTCCACTTCTTATATCTCATGCGCCGGTAAAAGATAGTCCTAAAACACTCTTTTTTTTACACTCATTTTGCTTAGGCGCATTTTCAGGTTTTCACCTAACACTCTCTTTTCATTTTTCAATAATGGACTAACCACCTTATAACACTCTGAATCTATTTTTGCCAAGGAATATCCGACCATTTTTTATAAGAGGGCTGGTGCCTGCCAGATTACGTGCTTATTACCTAGACCGCCCTTTTGGGTTTTCAGTCTATCCCAGAATTTTGTTTGCCTTTTTTCAATTTTTATGGCTTTTTTTAATTTTTATAGCACATCAATAGCAATATAATTCCAACTCCCCCACACTTAGAACACACATTGTCCTCAATGTAGTAAATACAAAATAAAATAAAGTGGAAGTAGAGAAAAAATACCACTATTGACCAGAAGGTGGTGGTGGATATTGTGGGTAGTCAGGATATGAAGGGTACGCGGGCCACATCCCCTGGAAGAACTGGGCCTGCTGTTGAAAGAACTGAGACTGATCCTGGTGGAATTGGTGGATCTGATCAGTAGAAGTAGACAAAGTAGATTGCTGAGTGAACATCTCATCTTGTCGAAATGAAAGCCTGCTCATCCGGCGCGTCATATCATCCTGCCAGCTCAGACCAGTGTCAACTCCTGTAGTTCAAGGAATACCCAAATCAGGGACATCCTCATGCATCATTGTGTCTCCCTGAGGAACAGTCTCTGCAATGGGCTCTGAAGCAGATGGTGGAACAACATGTGGAGCAGCAGAAGAGGAGCCAGAAACTCTAACACGAACAAACAGTTGTCGTAGATCAAAACTACAATATGCAGGTCCACATGGTAAATCAAAAATGGGCATATGAATCTTATAAACACTTAGAGGACCAAACAAATAATCAATATGAACCCCAGCCTCAGCGATCACCTCAGCATTCCTCAAAAACTTCTTATCATAAGTATAATGAGAAGAAAGTCGCTCAGCCGGTGGAGGAAAAGGGATGTCCAGTGACTCAGTAATGAGAGAAACCATGTCGCCGATAGCAATCTTACCCTTCTTGTCACTCCTGCACTTCTTACATCTAGCAAGAAACAAAGCCTTCCAATCCCTCACTAAAGTGCACCATGGTGTCAAACTCCAAACCGCCTCCAAATCAGGATGATTGATCTTGTTCGGTTCAGAATGACCAAACCAAGCCATCCGAATCACCCTATGAGCCAAACGAAGACAAGGATGTGACCACTTGTAATTTTCTCCCCCACCTTAGCATCAAATGGGGCAGAACAAGTGCAATGTGCCCAAAAAGTAAATTGATCCCTAGCAGCAAACCAATCAATAGATGCATAACGCTGCTTGGTAATACCAAACGCCTCATCCAGATCCTCATAGCCCATAGTATGCATCGAACCACCTAACTTAAAAGTGATCCTAGCTGCATCAGGATCATCCTCAAGAGTAATAATGAATTCTCTAGTCCACCGAGGATATGTAGGCGCATTCTTAAGATAGAAATTACCCAACCCACCATGATCAAACATCCGCCTAGTGCAATCCTCTAGGCACAACTCTCTCATAAATACGGGATCAAAGAAAATAGTAGAAACAATCTCCCTATCATCCACATACTTCCTTCGGGCCTCATAAACCTCAGACTGTGCAGATCTAGTAGCCGCACTACGCTTTCTAGTACTCATAATCGGTAATTGAAATGCTCAAATGATCGAAAAGAGAAGCAAAAGTCTAGAAATACACGTAGAATAAGAGCGGCGAGCTGGCGGAGGGCTAACGGCGGGCTAACGGCGGGCGCCGATGCGAGCGTGTTCTTGGCGGCGGGAAGGCGGCAAGCCGCTATGAGCAAGTTCTTGGCGGCGGGAGCCGATTCGAAGGTGGCGGTCACCGCTATGAATGTCTTCAAACGGATGATAGATCTGGCGACGGTCGTCGCGAGAATGAGCAGTGGGGTGCGGCGGCGAGCAGGAAGCAAACGGCGAGGTGGTGGCGAGCTCAAAATCATCCGGATCTGAAGTAGATCTGAGATTGAAGCACAACCTCTCCCCACTTTTCTCTAAAGCTCTCTTTTTCTTTTGAAAACTCTCCAATTTTTATGACACTCCTCACCCTCTCTTCTTCTTGTAACCTTCTTTTTCAGCACTCTTTTATTTTATTTTCGATTTTCTCTTTTTTTTTAAAAAAAGGGGAAAAGTGGATATACCTGTACGGCAGGGGTGGCGGGCGCTGCCTGACCAGTGGTGTTCGCCGCAATTAATTGCGGCAACCTAGCGACGACTTTATTTTTTCGGCGGCGGGCGCCGTTGGCTACTTCGTAGCTAAGGACTTTTGAAATTAATTAACGGCGGGCGCCGCCTTTTCCGTGGCACTCCTAATCCCTTCCCTGCAGGTTAGTTCACCCAAAACAAAAGAAAAATGAAATAAAAACAACTAAGCTATAAAACAAGAAAAGAAAGAAAGTACCTAGGCCAGGTTGCCTCCCGACAAGCGCCTTATTTAACGTCGTGGCTCGACGTAATGCCAGTTCTTCAGTTTTTAGCGTCAGGCTTTGTTAGGACAGCTTCCTCAATTGTGTCCTTGGTAAATCCCTCTTGATACTTCTTCACCCTTTGACCGTTCACCTTGAATAATGCTTGTGTTTTGGGATCATAGAGTTGAATGGCACCATGGGGAAAAACTTAGCAATTACATAAGGCCATGCCCAACGGGATATCAACTTGCTTGGAAAGAGTCTAAGGCGGGACTGAAATAGAAGGACTTTGTCACTAGCTTTGAAATCCTTTCTCAAGATATTTTTGTCAACCCAAGCCTTAGTCCGCTCTTTGTAATGAATAGCATTATCATAAGCTTCAATCCTGGCCTCCTCCAACTCTTGTAATTGGAGCTTTCTAAGCTCCCCGGCTTCTTCAAATTGCATATTGCACTTCTTGATAGCCCAATAGGCCTTGTGTTCCAACTCAACAGGAAGATGACATGTCTCTCCAAAAACCAACCTAAATGGTGACATACCAATAAGCGTTTTGTAAGTTGTCCTGTAGGCCCATAATGCATCATCATGCCTCTGACTCCAATCTTTTCTGCTAGGAGACACCGTCTTCTCAAGAATGGACTTAATCTCTCTATTTGATACTTCAGCTTGGCCATTTGTTTGAGGGTGATAGGCAGTAGAAACTCGTTGGGTAACATGATACTTCTTTAACAAGGCAGTGATTGTCCTGTTGCAAAAGTGAGTTCCCCTATCACTTATGAGAGCCTTGGGGATTCCAAACCTGTTGAAAATATGGGACTTCAAGAAATCTGCAACAACTCTAGAATCATCAGTCATGGTGGCCTTCGCTTCCACTCATTTGGAAACGTAGCCCACCGCAAGTAAAATATAAATATTACCACTAGAGTTTGGAAAAGGTCCCATAAAATCAATACCCCAAACATCAAATATTTCACAAAAAAACAAACTAGTTTGGGGCATTTTATCCCTATTGGACATATTTCCAACTCTTTGGCACTTGTCACAAGATTTAAAGTGGTTGTGTGCATCTTTAAAGATGGTAGAAATCCTGCATCAAGTACCTTTCTAGCAGTTCTTTGAACCCCAAAATGTCCCCCACATGCTCTAGAATGACAAAGTGTAAGGAGAGAATTTACCTCATTTTCTGGAATGCAACAACGGATTACCTGGTCAGAGCAGTGCTTCCAAAGATAGGGGTCATCCTAGACAAAAAATCTAGTTGTACTGCGTAATCATCCCTCTGAGCTTTGTTGAAGGGTTGAGGAAATTCACCTGTGCTAAGGAAGTTCATCAAGTTTGCATACCATGGCTCTATTGTGCTCATCTTGAACAAGGACTCAAACGAAAAGCTTGTTTGAATCTGCTTTTGAGGGGTTCTCTCTTCTTGAACAATTTTGCTGAGATGATCAACTACCAGGTTTTCAACACCCTTCTTGTCCTTGATCTCAATATCAAATTCACTGAGCAATAGGACCCACCGAATCAATCTTGGCTTTTCTTCTTTCTTTGTCAGTAGGTATCTCAAAGCAGCATGATCAGTGTAAATGGTGACATTTGTTCCAAGGAGGTAAGGTCTGAACTTCTCAAGTGCAAATACCACTGCAAGCATCCCCTTCTCTATAGTAGAGTAGTTTCTCTATGCACCATTAAGGGTCATTGATGCATATTGAATCACATGAGAAGCTTTGTCTTCCTTTTGGCCTAGCATAGCCCCCACAGCATAATCACTAGCATCACACATTATTTCAAAGGGTTTAGACCAATCAGGAGCCTGAATAATAGGGGCACTTGTCAAGCAAGCCTTAAGATCATCAAAGGCTGCCTAACACTCAATTGTGAACTCAAACAACATGTCTTTCTTCAACAGTTCGCACAGAGGTGCTGAGATGTTGGAGAAATCCTTAATAAACCTGTGGTAGAAACCTGCATGGCCTAAAAAAGAACAAAATTCGCACATATTAGTAGGATAGGGCAAAGATTGAATCACTTCAACCTTTACCTTATCGACCTCAATACCCCTAGCTAAAACTATATGACCAAGTACAATGGCATGTTCTACCATGAAATGACACTTTTCAGAATTAAGCATTAAATTAGTGTCAACACATCTAGCACGTACAAGTGATAGGTGATTTAGGCATCCATCAAAATTATCCCCATGTACAGTAAAATCATCCATGAAAAGCTCAATGAAATTCTCAATGTACTCATTAAAAGATGTTTACCATACACCTTTGGAAAGTCCCAGGGGCGTTGCACAAACCAAATGGCATCCGATGGTAGGCAAAAGTGCCAAATGGGTAAGTGAATGTTGTCTTGGCTTGATCTTCACGGGCAATGGCTATTTGAAAGTAGCATGAGTACCCATCTAGAAAGCAATAAAACGCTCTACCAACCAATCTCTCAAGCATCTGGTCAATGAAAGGAAGGGAGAAGTGATCCTTCCTAGTGGCTGCATTCAGCTTGCGGTAGTCAATGCAAACTCTATAACCTGTCTGCAGTCTTGTAGGGACCAATTCTCCCTACTGGTTCTCCACCATTGTAATTCCTCCTTTCTTTGGTACAACCTGTGTGGGGCTAACCCATTTGCTGTCAAAGATAGGAAAAATCATACCTACTTACAAGAGTTTCAAGACTTCTTTCTTCAACACCTTCATCATAGGTGGATTTAAACGCCTCTGTGGTTGTCTAGATGGCTTCTCTTCTCCTTCCAACAGTATACGATGCATGCAAGTGGTGGGGTTGATTCCCTTAATGTCAACAATGGTCCAACCAATTGCTGTCTTGTACTCTTTTAGAACTGCCACTAGCCTATTTACTTGATCTTTTTTTTGAGCTTGCTGGAGATGATCACTAATAATGTTTCCTTGTCTCCAAGGAATACATACTTGAGGTGGTCTGGGAGTTGCTTCAACTCAATTACCAGTGTCTGCATAACAGAGGGCAAAAGCTTTTCCCTAGGCAGGGTTAGTGGTAAAGGAGTTTTGCCAAGTGGCTCAAGAGGAAGCTTATAATAAGCATCCATCTCGTTTACAATCTCATGTATATCAGTTGATACAGTAAAATCCAAACTAGAATCAACAATAATAGATTGCACATCATCTAGTTGATTTTCATCAAAAACATCTTGCAACACAGGCTCAAGAATATCAATAGCATAAACAGAGTAATCATCCGAAGGATATTTCATGGCTTCATAAATATTATAATTAATGGTTTGGCCATCAAATTCCATGGTTAAAGAGCCAGTGCTCACATTGATTTTTGTATTGGTTATTTTCAAGAAAGGTCTTCCTAACAGAATAGGGATTGCATGATCATCGTGTTCCATTTTAAGCACATAGAAATCAGCAGGAAAAGTGAGATCATCAACCATAACCAAAACATCCTCTACTAAACCTATAGGACGAACATTAGACCTATCAACTAACTGAATAGAGATATTAGTGGAATGCATAGGTCCAATTTTCAGGGATTCAAAGAGAGTAGAAGGCATTACATTGATAGAAGCTCCCAAATCTAGCATGGATCTGTCAACTTTAGTACCTCCAATTGTAATAGGGATAGTAAACATACCTGGGTCCCCGCACTTCTTAGGCAAGCATTTTTGAAACACAGCTGAAACATGCTCGCTCACCTTCACCTTCTTTTTACTATTCTTGTCCTGAATCCGCTTTGTAGTGCACACCTGCTTCAAAAATTTTGCATAGCATGGGACTGACTTGATCAAGTTAAGGAGAGGAATGTTGACCTCAACGTTTCTGAACATCTCGAACATGTCTTTGTCTTGCTTCATGGGCTCTGTACACTTTAATGCAAATGGAAATGGGGCAACTGGCTTCCATTCAGGGAGGACAGAAGTTTTTTCATTATCGGAGGCTTCAGCAGGTAGGCGGCGGTCACCGATTTTTTTCGGAAATTTCAGCCTCGGGTGGATCACCGTTGCGACGATCACCGTCGTACGGGCGGCGGGCGCCGCTATCTAGGCGGTGGTCGCCGCCTTTTATTTTTTGATCACCGCCATTATTTTCCAATTTGTCATAGCTAAGCTCATCCTGGCGGCGGGCGCCAGTGTCCTAGTGGCGGTCGCCGCCCTCGCCCTCGTCAGATTCTTCCACTATTTTGTCTTCAAGTTGCTTTCCACTCCTCAAAGTGACATCACTGACATTACGAATATTCGGGTTGACTTCTGTTTGAGAGGGGAGCTTGCCTGAATCTCTTGCTTCCAGTTTGCTTACAGCTTCAGAGATTTGACTCATTTGTCGTTCCAAGTTGTGGATGCTTGCTGATGTAGTTGCTTGGAATTCCACTTGGCTCTTGGTCAGCTTTGACACATTATCTGTAAGACTAAGATTATTTTTCATCAGCATCTTCCTCTTGTCTTCCATAGAAGGAGCTGCATTGGAATTCTATCCTTGAGGCCTTGGCACATATGGTTTAGCTTGTTGAAATTGATCATGTTATTGTTTTGACTCTGGCTCTTTCCACTTGAAGTTATGATGATCTTTCCAGCCAGGGTTGTAGGTGCTTGAATAAGGATCATATCTTGGCTTCATTTGATACCCTCCAATTGCATTCACCTCCTCTTGTAGTGTAGGACATGTATCAGTAGGATGAAAGGCATCATGACAGATTTCACAGGCTTTAGCCTGTTGAGTAGTACCCTTCAGCTTCAACCGCCTCACTTCTTCTTTCAGCATATCAAAGTTAGCTTGATCAATTTTAGAATGAGAGTTGGCGGCTGACAAGTTTTGAGAACCTCTTCCATTGTATTGCCTAGAATCATCAACCAGCATGGAAAAGATGTCTAGAGCCTCTTCATAGGTTCTCTTCATGATATTTGCACCACAAGAGGAATTGACCAATCGCCTGTCATCCTCACGGAGTCCTCCATGGAGATAGAGAATAAGATCATGATTAGCATAACCATGGTAGGGACAACTCTTCACCTGCTTCTTGAAGCGCTCAAAATATTCATAGAGCGATTCATTGGGGAATTGCTCTATGTTACAAATCTGCTTCTTAAGTTGATTAGACTTGATTGTAGGGAGGTATTTGTGAAGAAACAACTTCTTCAAGTTCACCCAAGTAGTAACGCTTCCAAGAGGTAGAGCATGATACTAGTCTTTAGCAAACTCCTTCAGAGAAAAGGAGAACGCTCTCAGCCTCATTTGTTCTTCAGTGATATCAGAGGGACACATCCTGGTGCAGACATCAAGGAACTCATCAAGATGCTGAATAGGATCCTCAAGTGGAGTTCCGTTGAATTTCGGGAGTAGATGAACTACTCCTGTCTTGAGCTCAAACTTCACCCCATCAACAAGGGTTGGGAATTGCATTGCACGTGTAGGCTGATTCAGATTAGGAGTTGTTAAGCTCTCAAGAGTAACTCGTGGATCTCCCATTCTTCGGATTCCTTGCAGTAGTGCACGCACAACTCGGCGAAGTCTAAAAAGATTCCGTTCAATTTCTGGATCAAAAACAAGTGGTGAATTATTAGTAGCACGGGTGTGAAACATAAGACATGCTCACACCAAAATTGGCACAAAAATCACACAAAAAACAATTATTGCCTCCCCGGCAACGACGCCAATTCGATTGCAGTGAAATGGTCGTGCAAATCACGGCTATGCAAAATAGTCCTAACAAACCTAAAAAATGTAGTCTTAGGGAAGTAAAGAGTCGAATCCGCAAGGATGTAGATTGTTTGCTTTGTATGATTTTAATGTCAATTCAAGTAACAAAGGGGTTTTGAGAATTAAACTACTATTTAGAATGCAAAGACAAGTAAAACAACGAAGTTTGGGTTTTTATCAAATTAGGGAAAATACTTAGTCAATCAGAGATCCACATTCGTATGACAGGTTGATCATCGATTTCACTCAATATCGCATGCACATGGAATTCCAATTCCTTTTTAAAGATAATTAATAGTACAACCAGATACTATCAATCTTAACTAATTGAATAACCCTGAAACCATCAAGATTCAATTCAAAAGCAACATTAAGAATAAGAATATAATCATGATACAATTCTAGCATAAAACAACCAGCTTTTATCCTAGAATGTAATTAAACTCTCTTCTGCAATAGACTAGCACAACCAAATACTAGTACAATGTAGTTTGCTACTATAAAATAGAGAAACTCAACCAGTAATTTCTCTAGATCTAGCAATAGAGATTTAATAACAGCAACCCTAGAAATTATTGAAACTAATCACATAAACAATTCAATCAAGAGAGTAGAATAATCCAATGCAATAGATAAAGAGTAGAAATCTCACAACTGAAAGTCAAACGATGCTTCAAACTGTTTGACTAAGCAATAGGGCTTAGTTCTCCATGACAAGCTAAAAACTCAAAAGTCTAAAGAGAATAATGATAATAGATGAGAGGTGCAACTCTCATAACCCTAATATATAAAAACTAGGTCTAAAAAGTATATCAAAAAATACATAGATCTCGGAATAAAACTGATAAAGAAGAGCCAATCACAACATAACACGTGGCGCGTAGTGGACAATGCTGATCGTCAGAGGCGGCGGGTGCCGCCTGGTCGGCGGCGGTCACTGCCAGCACCAGAACGCCATTCTTCAATTTGTCTTCAATCCAGCTCTAAATCCCAAAATAATTTATCTTTGGGTCTTGTTCCTCCTAGCAATAGATAGTCTTTAAAACACCTAGAAACAACATAAATATATGCTAAAACTCCTCATAAATACACAACATAATTGTGTATATCAATCGGTGAGAGCACAAGGGCAAGCCAACTAACCAAGCTTGAAGACAATCGCAAGAAAGAAATCAAGGTCGGATTACTGGTCTCAATCACGGTGAGATCTTGTATTCACGACGCTCAAGCTTGAAGGACCTAGATCAAAAGTCTGGAAAAACATCACCTCCAACCATTGATACTAGTGACGGAGGCTCGAAAAATTAATGGCAGATCCGAGTTCGAAATTCGGGAAAACCGGGTAACGATTTTGCAAATGTGTAGATCGGAAAGAGAAAACTCAAGTGCCTTCAAAGCCAATATTATTTTCACAAGTTTTGTAGAGAGCCTTCAAAGCATACGAGAATGGCGAAGCTGAGAAGACACTATCCACCGGTAAATCTCGGGAGTTGACCAGCCAATATTAATTTCACAAGTTTTGCTCGAAAAAATATGGGGCTCACACTCTCTTTGTTGAAAGAGCACAAAAAGGGTTTTCAATTTTAAGTAGTCTGTCTTAGATTTAAAGTTGTTCCTTCATCAGAGTTAGGGTTCTTATCCTAAAGGGGCAAACCCAAAAGTTAGCCAGGTATAGCCTTCTCGACTTTATCTTCTTGGTTGTGTCTTCTCGACTTTGATGTCTTAGGATTGTATAAGAGATAAGATTTAGTTTTGGAAGTAGGTGAACATGAGTCTTTGGTTCGGAGTTTCTCACTCTAGAAAACCAGAGCTTCTCTATACTACTAGTGTTTATTGAAATAATATAACATGATAAACTTATAATATTATAAAAAATAAAGTATTCATACAAGAAATACCAAACTATTTTCTTAAAATATTATAAGTATTAAAAAACTTTCTTCAAAAAATTATAATAGCGACATATATAAGCAAACAAAAAATATCAGTTTCGACCATATGTCCTTAGAGGATATGGTAAGACATAACAAAGTTTTTTTAAAAAAAAAATAAAGACTCATAAGATATGTCACGAGGAAAAAGGCTAGAAAAAAATTAGGGAAATTCCGGTTGGTACCCTCGAGTTTTTTGGCTTTTTCGGATGTTGCCGTAAAAAAAACTTATTCTGAATGGTATCCTTGAACTCTTGCAAAAATTCGGTTAATGCCCTTGTAAATTTTTGTTAGTTTATAACTAAATTAGTATGTTTTCTAAGAGTTTGGTTCAAATGAAACAAACTCTTATCTTGAAACGTAAAACGAATACTCTTTTTCTAGTTCGTAGTGCACTTTAATTTCATACAAAAGTGCATTGCAAAACACGAAAAGTGCAATCCGAAAATGTGCACTACAAAAAGTACGAAAAGTACACTACAAAGTACGAAAAGTGCAAATCCGAAAAAGTGCACTAAGAATTAGGAAAAGTGCACCACGAATTAGGAAAAGTGCATTCGTTTCAGAATAAGAGTTTGTTTTAAGATAAGAGTTTGTTTCATTTGAACCAAACTCTGTTTTCTAATGAAAAATATTTTTTATTTAATTAAATCAAAACACAATTTTAATTTAATAACAATTAAAATAAATCATATAAAAATATTAAATTAATACATTTATATATATTTGTCAAGTAGATTTTATGTTGTATAATTCAAAATTTTAAGTTAAAACCAAAAATATTAAAATATTTATATTAAAATAAATATATTGCATGATTAAATTTTCCATGTAGATTTTATGTTGTAATTTTGATATTTTTAAAAAAATTAATAGAACTTAAAATTTTAATGAGACTCGAGAGTACCATAATGAAGTTAAATTAGTTTTTTTAATTTGTCAAAATTATTACATAAAACCTACATGTAGAGGTGTCAAACGGGTTGGTCAGGCCGGGTTCGGGTTCGGTTATTTCGGGTTCGGGTTGAGTCGGGCTTGGGTCATAACGGGTCACCGGTCAAATCGGGTCGGGTGGGTCGGGTCGACCTAACAGGTCAAGAAAATCGATTTTCTTACAATTATTATAATATTTTTTATTTAAAAAATGATACTTAATAATAATTTATTATTTTTATATATTTTAATAATAAAATATTTATAATTTTCAAAATATGTTATATATATTCTTAAAATATAACAAATTGGGTCAACCCAACGGGTTTTTCGGGTTTGAACCCACGGGTTTCGAGTCTATCAGGTTCGGTTTATTTTGGGTTTCGGGTTCAAATTTTCGGGTCTTGACCCAAAAATTTTCGAGCGGTTCGGGTCGGTTTTTTGGGTCGGGTAAGCTTTTGACAGATGACAAATTTCAGTTATGTAACCTATTTATTTTAATATAAATATTGTAATATTTTTTGTTTTAACTTAAAAATTCTAAATTACACAACATAAAATCAACTTGACAAATATATATATTTAATATTTTTTATGATTTATTTTAATTTTTGTAAACTAATTTTTTTAATTTAATTAAAAATATTTTTTTCATTATAACGGAGCTTGATTCCCTGAAGAATGGTGTTGCCTTGCTTGATTTTGATAGAAAACGGAGCTTTGAATGGCCAACAATGGGGGAGTTTTACTTGGGGTGAGAGGAAGAAGGGCAAGTGAAGAAAGGGGAGAAAAGGAAAGCTCAGCTACACCCCTTCTTATCCGCGTGAAAATACGAGGCGCGGTTTCGTCTCGGAAGACGCGACCACGTTATAGCCTTCGACGCTCGCGTCCAAAACTTGGAGTTCTCTATCAGCATAAGTCCCTAATGTTCGCGTTTTTAGTATAGTTTTAGTTGTTTTTCTTGGGTAGTTTAGTTTAGTTTAGTTTTAGTGAGTTTTAGTGTTAGTTTTGGTGTTTTTGGATAAGTTTACATATTTTGTGAAAAGTATGGAAGCTACTCCGTTTTGTGTCTTTTTGTAGGTTTTTGAAGCGAAAAGGAGCATTTTTCGAGCAAGCTGGAGTCAAGTGGTGAATGGTGGAGTGCATAGAGGGAATACGTCTTAAAGATCCCGGTGAAGTCCAAGAGAAGCTATGAAGAATGTACAAAAAGCCAGAACAGAGACCTCGTTACCGACCTGTGCAAACAGGATTTTGTTCGAAACTTCAATAAGTGTCTACCGACCCTGTGCAGGTCGTTACCGAGATGACCTGTGTCGGTAGAAAGGCGCCGACTTTCGGAAATTATATCTTTATCTTGTAATCTTTTTAGTTAGGATTGTTTTTATCTTTTAGAATCTTTATTAGATAGTTTCCTCTAGTATAAATACTCTTGTTTTAGATTAATTTAGGGGGATTCGTTAGTTAGGTGTTCGGAGTTCACGAGTCTGGGAGAAAGAAGACCACTGTCTTGATCGAGAGAGAGAGAGTCGTGGTCGAAATTCTTCATCGTGTTCTTCGTTGTTTCTTTTGTTTTGAACATGAACGTGGTTGTGATTGTTAAGACGAGATTTCTTATAATTCAAGTAAGTTTTAATTCAATATTTTCTTTCAATATAGTTGTTTGTCTAGTTTCAATCATGAGTGAGTAGTTTACTTTTCTAGGATCGGGGTTGAAAACCGACATAGTTATGCATGGTTGAATGAATGTGTTGATGTTTTGATTGCCTTCTATCCTTTTAAGTACTTGTTTGTGCTTATACTTAGATGAAAGTCGAAGTAATTTGAGTTTATAGCTTGATCGAAAGAGAAAGTTGTGAACTTGAATGTTGATATTGTTCGATGACGAAAGTTTCGAGCTTTAGATTCAAACTAAGTAGAAAGTGAATTGATTTATGAGAATTGATTGATTTGCTTGTTTAGGTCGACGAAAGTTGATAGATTTATCTTAAAGGCATGATAATTATCCTTCACATTAGTTTATTTGCATGATTATGTCGTGGTAACCATTGTCCTAGTTGTTTTTATCCTTTGAATTTCCTTCATTTTTACCTACAAACAGACTCGTTACCGAGGTACACAGGTCGGTATCGAGCCTGTAGTTGAATTGTCGTGTTTGCTCTGTTTTAGTAGAAACCCAGCATCGTTACCGACCCTGACAAGGTCGGTACCGAGGGCTGTCGTAGCCTTGTTTTGCTTAGTTTCGCTTTGTTTTCTTGCTTTCGTAGTTCGGTAATCAAACAACCTTGCTTCCCGTGAACGATCCTGACCTCCTTATACTCAGCGGGGTCTTGACTACAAATTTATTTGTTGTTAGTAAAAACCCTTTCAACAGTCCCTTAAGATGCGGCCGCATCCTGGGCTCCCTACCCGCACCTACCTGCTTCTTCGGGCAATTATGCCCCGAACTTGGCATATCAACTAAACTAAAAAAATGTTCGTAAAAGAAAAAATGACAGAAAATAAACTACTCTAATCCTTGGGTTGCCTCCCAAGAAGAGCTTGTTTAACGTCATTAGCTTCATGCAAAAAGGATCAAGGCTCTTGTTCTGGTTCTTGAACAGTTGTCTCTTCTAAGATGGCAGTGCAAAACTTGACCTCCTTTCCATCCAATCCCATCTTTAACATGCTATGCATGATGTCTATCGTTGTGTTGGTTGTCTTTAAAAATGGCCTTCCAAGTAGCATAGATGCTCTATCATTTCTCGATCTCATATCCAAGATCAAAAAATCAAATGCAAAACCAACGAGTCTACTTTGACCAACACGTCTTCAAGTTTTTCTCTTAATCTGACAAAGGAGTGGTCTGCTAACTCAATGATGGTCCGGGTTTCTTTCAAAGGGCCCACATCAAGCTTTGTGTACAAGGAGTAGGGCATGATGTTGAACAAAGCACCCAAATCAATTAATACTTCATTCAACTTGGTGCTTCCGATCATATATGGGATGGTTAACATGCCAGGGACACTACACTTCCCAAGCATTCGCTTTTGAAATGAGGCGGAGACATGTTCTTTCTCCTTAACTTGCTTCTTGCTCTTCTCCTCCTAAACTCTCTTGATAGTGCATTACTCTTTCAAAAATTTAGCATAGCGGGGTACACTCTTGATCAATTTCAATAATGGAACATTCACCTCGCACTTGCTAAACATCTCAAAGAGTTATTTGTCACTTTCCAACTTCAAAGTGTCTCTTTCAAAGCCACCAGGAATGGCATGGTAGGTATATAAGACTTAAGAGGTGTGATTGGAGGATTCGGGTCAACACAGGGGAGCGCAAGCTCGATAACCCAAGGCGCGACCGGGTTCTGCACAAGCCTAGTTGCGGGTGCAGTCGCACGTGCTCAGTTCTTTCTTCTCACTGTCATCATCGCGCATGCACGGACCATGGAGCGCGGTCACACTCCGAGGTCTCAGATCGCGCCCATGTACTTTCTCGTCATCCTCTTATGTAATTTGCTCATATTTTTTTCTCCGTTTTGCACAACTGTCCAACTATAGGTTCGCTGTAAACAAAGATAAAACTCACATTTTGTTTAGCTATTATTGTATCCAACTATATTCCTACCCTTAATGCTACTATTAAACTAATCTTGATGGTTTCATTATTGTTTAATTAGTTAGGGCTAATAGTATCTGGTTATGCTATTAGTTATAAACGAAAAGGAATTAGAATTTCCATTTCGTGAAATATTGAATTGAAATCAATGATCAATTTGTCATACAATTGTGGATACTTGTTTGGCTACGCTATTTCCCAAATCTTGTTAATCACAACCTTTTTAATTTGTTAGTTATGCATGTTTAGAATTTGAAACAAAAAACCCATGTTGTTGAAGTTTGACATAAAACTCATTACAAAAGATAAATCTGTCTCCCTGAAGATTCGACCCTTACTTGCTAAAGACTACGATTTTATGTTAGTTTGTACTCTTGCATAATAGTAATTTACACAACAAAATTGTTGTTGTCACATGCTTTCTTGGTCGTTAGATTCCGAGGACTATCACTATTGCTCCATGTCCAAGTAGGAAGTTGACAAGATTATCGAGAACCATGACTTTCCGAAGGGGACCAAGTTCCACTGCCCGACAATCGAAGCCTTGGATTGGGTTAATCCCAGTTGGGTTTGTTTCCTAGAATACTTGTTTACTTTGGGAGTCACCTTCCCGTTTTCTCCTCTAATCTTGAACTTCCTATCGGCCCTGAGAGTTTCTCCGGTGCAACTAATGCCTGCTACCTAGAAGATCTTATTCTAGGTCAATGAGTTGGCGTTGGGAAAATGTCTTGACTTTACTGTTGCATACTTGCTCTTTGCTTACCTAGTTTCCACCCTAAGGACCCATATCACCTTACTTGTGAGGGATGTAAAGAACCCGTTGATTCCAATGTCCAAGGTCAATGATAAGGATTGGGTAGCCCGGTTTTTCTTTGTGGCAAAGGCGTCATTGGGATATGATAGCTTGCATATAGGAGTAGTTTAGATGCATGTTTTATATATGTTTTAGTTAGTTTTAGGTTGGTTTTTATGTAGTTTTTAGGTTTTTGTATTGTCGGGTATTATGCGCTGGTTTGCTCGGTTTTACAGGTTTTTAGGTTCAGGAGCAAAACCGGGGCGAGTACAGATTGACCATGGAGGTGGTGGACGAGCCAAGGGAGCTAAGGAATGGAGAAGAGCCAAACCAAGAAAAGCCAAGAAGAAGCTAAAGCCAAAGCTCGGGATGATCCCGAGCAATGATGTCGAGCATTCCCAACTGAATGGGAATTGCGCGGGGTAGCAAGATTGCGCGGCCGTGCAATTTGGTGAAGCCGCGCAATCTGGGTTTTACACGGACATTGTTTTGGGCCGAGTTTTGGTATTGGGCTTCGATGTTTGGTTATTTGGGCTAGATAAAATCCGAGTTGTATGTGTTTTATTATATCTTATGAGGATTATTTTGAGAGACATATAAATACTTTATGTTAGTTTAATTTTCATAACTTGGATCATACTTTTGGAGGCTAGGGTTTTCTATCAAGGAAGAACCTTTGAACCTTTGTAAGTTTGATTTTAATTCAATTATGCATTGCTAATTTCCCTTGTGTTTGACTAGTTATTGAAATCATAGATTGCATATTATTGTGAGGTTTGATTGATTCTCATCAACTTGAATAGGTTTTATTCTCTGTGCTTAATTGAATCGGAATTATTCTTGGGTCTTGTTAGACTAGCTACCTAATAGAATTTCTAGGTTAATTTACAACTAATTTGATCAAGTCCCGTTCGGGATTGATTAAGATAAAGTAGCAACTATAATTGTTTAGACCCGTTCGGGCTATTCAGTTGTAGAGGGAATAAACCACAGATAACTTGATTAGCTGTTTGCGTTGAGTATTTGTTTCTATCGATACTTTGAACTTAAAGTTGTCGTTTAATTGAATCTAGACGTTGTTCTAGGTTGTTAGATGATTAGGGTTGTTCAGACTGTTAGCTCTTTCAACTAAATATAAAGTTTTGGCTAATAATCCACGGTAGATTATTCAAGGGAATTGAGAATCAAAAGAATCAATGATCAATACGCATATCTATGACGGATGTTACTAGTTGAACACGCTTGTTCCTTAATTGATTTAAACCATCTTTTGCATTCATATTTACTTCTAATTTTGCATAGTAGTTTAGATTTTCATTCAATAAAACCCCCCATATTAGTTACTTGGCACTTAAGCAATAACACATTTACACGAGTCTTGGTGGGTTCGACCCTTACTTACCGCTCCACTGAGTTGGTTAAGTTAAGGTTTCTTTGATAGGTATTAACGACCACTGAAAATACCTCATCAAATTTGGTGTCGAGATTGCGTGGGGAAGCGACGACGGAAAGCGCGACCGCGCAATTGCCAAGCCGCGCAATTACGTCCCAGACAAGATTGCGCGGTTTGGCTGCTAAAAGCGCGGCCGCGCAATCGGAGGCTATCCCGAGCAATTCAGCCACCGCTGCAGATTCGTCTGAAACCCCTCTGAAGTCTTATGCACCTGTTCCACCCTTCCCAGAGGCACTAAAAGAGACCCGAAAGCTGGAGAACGACAAGGAATTGTTCGAGACGTTCAGCAAATGTGAGGTAAACATTCCTTTACTTAAACTGATTAAAAGCATTCCTAGATATGCTAAGTTTTTGAAAGAATTGTGCACCATAAAAAGGACTCAAAAGCTAAAAGGGAAGCAGAAAATCTCTGTAAGTGAGCATGTGTCAGCTGTGTTTCAAAGGCGTATGCCTCAGAAATGTGGTGACCCTGGCATGTTCACTATTCCCTGCATTATTGGTGATACAAAAATTGATAAAGACATGCTAGATCTAGGTGCTTCAATCAATGTTTTACCTTGCTCTGTGTACAAAATGCTTGAACTGGGTCCTTTGCAAGAAACTGGTGTGGTTATACAGTTAGCTGATAGGTCAAATGCTTACCCTAGAGGAATAGTTGAAGATGTGTTTGTAATGGTTGACAATCTGATATTTCCTGCTGATTTCTATGTCTTAGATATGGACCATGATAAGCATGCTGCACCTATTTTGCTAGGTAGACCTTTTCTGAAAACAGCTAAGACTAAGATTGATGTCTGTAGTGGTTCTCTGACTATGGAATTCGACGGGGAAAGGGTAGAGTATAATATTTATGATGCAATGAAATACCCTCCCGAAGATTCCTCGATGTGCTTAGTTGATGTGGTAGAGCCACTTGCTCAAGAATTTTTCAATATGCATGAATCTGAAGCATTGAGATCCACCTTGGAAAATGCTATTATGAATGATACTTCAGATTTGGATTTAAAGACTAACCTGCAGGAAGTGGTGGCAGAGTTGAATGCTCACTATGAGCGTCCGCTTATGCCACCGGGCTCAAAGCCCATACCACTAACCTTGCCAAGCGAGAAGCTTTTGCCATCTATTGTGTAGGCACCGGTGGTAGAATTGAAGCAACTTCTAGACCATCTCAAGTATGCTTTCTTAGGTGAAGGGGACACATTGCCGGTAATTATATCCAACAAGCTCAGCAATGAGCAAGAAGGAAGATTAGTGGCAGTTCTGAGGGAGCATAAGACGGCCATAGGATGGACCATTGCAGACATTAAAGGGATTAGTCCCTCAACATGTATGCATCGGATTCTATTAGAAGATGAAGCTACATCGTCTAGACAGCCCCAAAGAAGGCTAAATCCCCCGATGATGGAGGTGGTAAAGAAGGAGGTGCTGAAGGTCCTTCAGGCAGGTATGATCTTTCCTATTTCTGATAGTAAATGGGTCAGCCCAACTCAGGTTGTCCCTAAAAAGGGTGGTATTATAGTGGTTGAGAATCACAAGGGTGATCTCATTCCCACCAGAGTCCAGACCGGGTGGCGGGTGTGTATTGATTATCGCAAGCTGAATACGGTAACCCGAAAGGACCATTTCCCATTACCTTTCATTGACCAAATGCTGGAACGACTTGTCGGTCGTTCATTCTATTGTTTCTTGGATGGGTATTCTGGATATTTTCAAGTAGCCATAGCACCAGAGGATCAGGAGAAGACAACATTCACTTGTCCTTTTGGCACCTTTGCATACCGAAGGATGCCTTTTGGACTGTGCAATGCCCCAGCTACATTCCAACGGTGTATGGTTAGTATCTTTTCTAAGTACATAGAGAAATTTATTGAGGTATTTATGGACGATTTTACCGTCCATGGGGATGACTTTGATTCATGCTTAACTCATTTGACACTAGTGCTTAAAAGATGTGAAGATACTAATCTTGTTCTCAACTCTGAAAAATGTCATTTTATGGTAGAACAAGGTATAGTATTAGGCCATATAGTGTCTTCTAGGGGTATTGAGGTCGATAAGGCTAAGGTTGAAGTAATTCAATCTTTGCCTTATCCTACTAATATGCGTGAAGTGCGTTCTTTTTTAGACCATGCAGGGTTTTACCGCAGGTTTATCAGAGACTTCTCCAAAATTGCCTCCCCCTTATGTGAGTTGTTGAAGAAGGAAGCAGAATTTGAGTTTAATGATGCATGCAAGACAGCGTTTGATGAGCTAAAACTCCGCCTCACCACAGCTCCCATTATTCAAGCCCCAGATTGGTCTCTCCCCTTTGAGATCATGTGTGATGCTAGTGATTATGCAGTGGGGGCTGTTTTGGGACAAAAGAAGGGCAGGGCGTCTCATGTGATTCACTATGCCTCTATGACATTGAATGAGGCTCAGAGGAACTACTACACCACGGAGAAAGAGCTCCTAGCAGTTGTGTTTGCATTGGAGAAATTTCGCTCTTACTTGCTGGGAACAAGAGTGATTGTTTATACAGATCATGCAGCACTCCGCTATCTGCTGACGAAAAAAGAAGCCAAGCCCAGATTAATCAGGTGGATCTTATTGTTTAGTGAGTTCAACATTGAGATCAAAGACAAAAAGGGGGCTGAGAATGTGGTTGCTGATCATTTGAGTCGTCTGGTGATGGAAGAACATAATAGGCCAGCAAGTTCACCTATTCAGGAGGAATTTCCAGATGATACCTTGTTTGCTATTAAGGTCGTAAAACCTTGGTATGCACACTTGGTTAATTTCCTAGTTATGGGTGAATTCCTACCAACATTCACAAAAGCTCAGAAGGACAAGTTAAGAAGTGAAGCAAGATACTACATCTAGGATGATCCATATTTGTGGAAACACTGCGCTGATCATGTAATCCGACGATGTATCCCGGATAATGAGGTAACTTCTATCTTAACTTTCTGTCATAATTATGCATGTGGGGGGCATTTTAGTTCTAACAAAATAGATAGGAAGGTATTGGATGCAGGATTTTACTGGCCAAGCATTTTTAGGGATGCTCATGGTTTTTGTAAATCCTGTGATCGATGTCAAAGGGTTGGGAATGTGTCCCAAAAGAATGAGATGCCTCAATCTCCTATGATTTTTTGTGAAATTTTTGATGTGTGGGGCATTGACTTTATGGGTCCATTTCCCAACTCTTTTCGGAATTATTATATCTTACTTGCGGTGGACTACGTTTCCAAATGGGTGGAAGCGAAGGCCACCAGAACTGACGACTCTAAAGTTGTGACAGATTTTTTGAAGACCAACATTTTTACTAGATTTGGAGTCCCTAGAGCTTTAGTTAGTGACAAGGGATCCCACTTCTGTAACAAGATGGTGAATGCATTGTTGAAAAAATATCATGTCACACACAGGGTTTCTACAGCATACCATCCTCAGACAAATGGCCAAGCAGAGGTGTCCAAAAGAGAGATCAAGTCTATCCTAGAGAAAATTGTGGCACCAAACAGAAAGGACTGGAGTGTCAGGTTGGATGATGCACTATGGGCGTATAGGACTGCTTATAAAACACCAATTGGAATGTCACCATTTCGCTTAGTGTTTGGCAAAGCATGTCATCTACCGGTGGAAATCCAACACAAGGCATATTGGGCGGTAAAAAAATGCAACATGCAGTCCAATGAGGTGGGCGAATTCAGGAAACTTCAACTCCAAGAATTGGAAGAGATTAGGCTTGAGTCTTATGATAATGCATCAATCCATAAGGAAAAGACAAAAGCCTGGCATGACAAGCATATTTGGAGGAAGAGTTTCGAAGTGGGTGACAAAGTCCTCTTATTTCATTCCCGTCTGAAGTTGTTCCCTGGGAAGCTGAGATCTCGATGGATGGGTCCTTATGTGGTTGCTCGTGTTTATCCACATGGTGTTGTGGACATTTATGACAGTACCACTCATGCTCTGTCTAAAGTTAATGGTCAAAGACTGAAGCTATACTTTGAAGGATTCAACAACGCCATCATAGAAGAAACGGCTCTACAAGAGCCAGAGCAAGAGCCTTAGTATCCTTTTTACGTCAAGCTAAAGACGTTAAACAAGCGCTTCTTGGGAGGCAACCCATGGTTTAGGATAGATTTGCTTTTGATTTTTGTTTTCTGTTTTACAGTTTTTGTTTCTATTAGTTAGTTTAGGTAGAAATAACCCTCAGATTTACAAATCGCTCGGGCAAACTTTGAAGTACAATAGCTAAAAACTCGGCATTAGGGAGAAAAATTGAGTGGTCATGAATCAGAAGCCAACCCGAGCAATGCAAGCTCAGAGAAGATTGCGCAGCTTGGGGCTGCTAAATGCGCGGCCGCGCAATCCTAACCCCAAAGTCGCGCAATCGCAACTGAATGGGTATTGCGCGGGATCGCAATTGCGCGGCCGCACAATTTGGTCCGATCCCGCGCAATCGGCAAAAATTCAGCGACCACTTTAAGAAAACCCAAGCCCTCTTTTATTCATCCCTCTCATTCGCACACCTCCCTTCTTCAACCTCTCTACAAACTCCATTGAAGGTCATCACCCCAAGCTTCATCCAAGCTATTTCAAGTCGGATTTTCAACCAAAATCAAGCAAGGAACTCACATTCAAGCGGGATTCAAGTAAGATTTCTCAAATTTCCCTCTAAATTTCGGTTTTAGTGGATTAAATCTAAACCTAGGTTTTGTTCTAAAAACCCGAAATTTACCCCTTTAGGCTCGGATTTAGGCTTAAGTCCTTTACAAAAGTTTGTTTATTGCATGATTCTAGACTAGATTCGTGTTGTATTTGAACTTTGCATGCAAATCCGAAAACCACCTAGAAATTTGATTAAATTTTAATTAAATTTTGATTAAATTGTTCTAGGTAGTGGGGGAAGAGAGTGTTTGAGCGCTTATCTGCGAAATATTGCTGTGATTGTCCTTGCCGGGACAATAGAATTGTGTTTGCTTGGTTCGTTTGTGGTGTTTGTGCAGGTTTAATTGAGATTCTGAAATAATGGGTAACAAGAGAGGTAGAACAGATGGAGCTTCATCATCCCGAGCTGCTTTAGCTCCCCCTGTTGTGGTGGGAGAGATCACCCAAGAGACTTTTGGGATTACTCTGACGAAGAACAATCACGTAATCCGGTTTGAGCTTTTGAAAGAAAGGGAATGGAAAGCAACTCGGTTCATAGATTGGAACCTGATGAATGAGATCGGGATAGCTCATTTGTTGAAAGAGATTGGGGCATATTTGCATATGGGCGAGTTCTTGAAGTTGTGTGAACCCACCTTCAAGGGGTTAACACTGGAGTTTCTGAGTACTTTGTCCACTGATTTCAAAGGAGAAGGAGAGATCAAGTTCTGGCTAGGAGGAGTAAGGAGGAAGATGACCTTGAAAGAGGTCAACCGAGTGTTTGGATTCTGCAATTTTCCTCCTAGTAGAGATGTAGTGCTTACTGAGACAGGTGCTACATGGGCTGACAAGCACTTCTGGAGAGCTATCACAAGGAGGCCCAAATATGAGCCTTCTAAAGAAAAAGCCTCTCCCAATACTCATCCCGCTATTAAGGTTTTCCAGAGGTTTATCGCTGGCACCCTGAATGGGCGAGGTGATGGTGGAAACAACTGCCCCAAGAAGGATGTCACTGTGTTGGTTGCTAGTTTGAAGAGGAAGCAGTTGAATGTGGGTGCTATGTTGATGCACCACATGACCCATGTTGGAAACAAAGGCGGTGGAGCTATTTGTATTGGTGGAATTGTGACTTTCCTAGCCAAGCATTTTGGAGTCGATCTTAGCAGGTTACATGTTGACATTCCGCTTGTGCCTATTGACTTTACTATGCTGAAGAAGATGGGTGCTCTTTATATTTACAGGAACTCCTACTATTGGGTGATTGGGGATTCTGGGAGAGTAATGAAGCTTCTCGATGGGAGCCGAGTGTAGATAGGAAACAGTCCATCCAACTGGTTCATTGAGGTTCGGGCTGGTGATTTGGATGTAAACGATGTCAAGGGCCCGTTTAGGGGTAAAAAGACGGTTGCAGTTATTGTTGAGGAGGACTCTGATGAGGAGGAGATGGATGAGGACTTCACCATGGCTGAAGAAGAAGAAGAAGAGGAAGAATCTACTGAAGATGTAGGCACTGATGAGGATGATGAGTTTGAGGAGGATGATCAGCAGAGACAGTTTGATCCGTCTCTACGTGCTGGAGGTGACCACCAGTACTCTGATACACAGTACGGCTAGATGATGAGATAGATGCAGCTGGACAACACGCAGCGCTATAATGATATGTCGTCTCATATCGATCAGAGCTTCCAGAGCATGAGGGAATATGTGGATCAGAGGTTCACTACTTTTCAGACTCATCAGGATCAGCAGCTTGCTGCTTTTCAGGCCCGCCAGGATGAGCAGTTCAGACTGCTCAACACTAGACTTGATGGATGGAGTTCAGCGGGCTATCCACCTCACATGTCTTATCCACAATATGCTTTTCCCGATCCTCCATATCCTCAGTTTCCGCCATACCAGCCACCACCAACACAGGAGTTTCCGCCATATCAGCCACCTCAGCCAGAGTATCCCCTGGAGTTCCAGCCGCCACCACCACATGATTTTCCGCCCTATTACCCGCCAAACAACTAGGTTTTGTGAGTTTTTCTCTTTCCTTTACTTTTTACTATACTTTGGGGACAAAGTATGTTTTAAGCATGGGGGAAGGGAATTACTTGTTTGCATTGCATGTAGTTGCATTAGATTAGGTCATATTTAAATTTTTGCATGCATTGATTAAAAATCTTGAAAAATGAAAAAAAAAATTGAAAATTTGAAAAAAAAAATACAAAAATATTGCATTTAGGTTCTTATTTCCCCATTGTTTGATACCTCTTGTTTTTCAATGCTAAGTATAAGTTCTAACCCATGATTTGCATGATATACTGAAGTTGATATGATATGAGCATGATCATTGATTGATTACTTTGACTATAGGATGGAGCATGTATTTAGCTTGAGTATTTGATTTATTCTGAAGTTCTAGACGAAAATTTACCTTGTGAGATATTTTTGGCCTTTTATGATTATATTTGTTCTCTACATTCTTGAGTGTATCACCATGATTATCTAGCTCTAGAACTTGCGTTAATACTCTTTTTCAAGGCTGTTTTATATGATTGAATGCATGACATTAAAATGATTGAGGCAATGTTTCTTATTAGCCTATTATTTTCCTTCCTACCTTACAATATCCATGTTCTTGACACCCCTATTTCTTTGAGCTTTAAGCCTGTTTTTATTAGCTCCACAAAATGATTCCTAGCCTAATAAGCTTGACCCATCTGGGGTTTAGGACTTTAGGTTATGTTGTATTTTGTGTGAGTTTGATGCAAGTATGGGGGAGTTGGAAGAAAAGAGGAAATAAAACTCTTGTGTGAGCAAAGTGAAAAAAAATGAAGATGAAAAGTTTGTGCAAAGCAAAAGAAAGAAAATTGAGCTTAATTGTTAGTAGTCTTCATTAGTGTGCAAGAAAAGAGTTGAAGAAAGAAGCAAAATGTTTAAAAGTGTGTTTTGGAGTTGAAAAAGAAAGTTTGGGAGAAATAATAGAAAAAGTGTAAAGTTTGGGTTTAGGATTAGTTCTTTATCCCGGATTTAGCACCACAAGCCAAATGTGATCCCTTCCAAATTTCTCTTTACCTTGGCCCCATTACAAGCCTTAAAAAGACCTCTTGATTTTTGTTATGTATTTGATCCCCAACGGTGGAGATTTAGAACTCTGATGCAAGCATATGGTAGTCTAGTTTTCATGATTGATTTTGAGTGAAACACGTCCTTAAACACTTGAGAGTTTGAGTGCAAACACAATTACCTTGGTGAGGTTTAGAATGGATGAATGGTCTTTACTTGTTGCTTATTATAATGCATGTTAGGAAGTCTTGGTCAGGTTTTTAATTATATGTGAAATGCTTGTTTGATTTGAGATGAATGTATGATTGCATTTCTATGGTGTGATTTGGATTTATGTCTTGCTTGAGAACAAGCAAGGGTTAAGCATGGGGGAATTTGATAGCTTGCATATAGGAGTAGTTTAGATGCATGTTTTATATATGTTTTAGTTAGTTTTTTAGGTTGGTTTTTATGTAGTTTTTAGGTTTTTGTATTGTCGGGTATTATGCGCTGGTTTGCTCGGTTTTACAGGTTTTTAGGTTCAGGAGCAAAACCGGGGCGAGTACAGATTGACCATGGAGGTGGTGGACGAGCCAAGGGAGCTAAGGAATGTTAGGAGCATAGATGGAGAAGAGCCAAACCAAGAAAAGCCAAGAAGAAGCTAAAGCCAAAGCTCGGGATGATCCCGAGCAATGATGTCGAGCATTCCCAACTGAATGGGAATTGCGCGGGGTAGCAAGATTGTGCGGCCACGCAATTTGGTGAAGCCGCGCAATCTGGGTTTTACACGGACATTGTTTTGGGCCGAGTTTTGGTATTGGGCTTCGATGTTTGGTTATTTGGGCTAGATAAAATCCGAGTTGTATGTGTTTTATTATATCTTATGAGGATTATTTTGAGAGACATATAAATACTTTATGTTAGTTTAATTTTCATAACTTGGATCATACTTTTGGAGGCTAGGGTTTTCTATCAAGGAAGAACCTTTGAACCTTTGTAAGTTTGATTTTAATTCAATTATGCATTGCTAATTTCCCTTGTGTTTGACTAGTTATTGAAATCATAGATTGCATATTATTGTGAGGTTTGATTGATTCTCATCAACTTGAATAGGTTTTATTCTCTGTGCTTAATTGAATCGGAATTATTCTTGGGTCTTGTTAGACTAGCTACCTAATAGAATTTCTAGGTTAATTTACAACTAATTTGATCAAGTCCCGTTCGGTATTGATTAAGATAAAGTAGCAACTATAATTGTTTAGACCCGTTCGGGCTATTCAGTTGTAGAGGGAATAAACCACAGATAACTTGATTAGCTGTTTGCGTTGAGTATTTGTTTCTATCGATACTTTGAACTTAAAGTTGTCGTTTAATTGAATCTAGACGTTGTTCTAGGTTGTTAGATGATTAGGGTTGTTCAGACTGTTAGCTCTTTCAACTAAATATAAAGTTTTGGATAATAATCCACGGTAGATTATTCAAGGGAATTGAGAATCAAAAGAATCAATGATCACTACGCATATCTATGACGGATGTAACTAGTTGAACACGCTTGTTCCTTAATTGATTTAAACCATCTTTTGCATTCATATTTACTTCTAATTTTGCATAGTAGTTTAGATTTTCATTCAATAAAACCCCCCATATTAGTTACTTGGCACTTAAGCAATAACACGTTTACACGAGTCTCTGTGGGTTTGACCCTTACTTATCGCTCTACTGAGTTGGTTAAGCTAAGGTTTCTTTGATAGGTATTAACGACCACTGAAAATACCTCATCAGGATAGCAGTATCAATCACCTTTTTTGATCGGTGGAATCTCAAATGTGAGGGTTTTGTTTTTTGTTTTGTTTTTTCACTCTTTGTCCATCAAGAATCTTTGATTTTTTTATGTTCTAGTGCCTCTAGGTTTAGATTCTCACACACTAAAGAGAGACGTGTGTATCAAATGTTTCGACATTCCATCGGAAGAAAGGATTTTCAAGAAGGCGATGGAGCCGTCTCCCGAGGGGGAGTCTAGCAACAGGATGGATCACCCTTCTGAAAGCGCAGTGGCAGAAGAGGAGACTGAGTCCGTAGATTATGAGAAGACAATAGAAGAAACGACTATCATCCTTCCGATGGAACTAAGGGCTCAAAAAAGTTTTCAAATGGCATCTTCAGGTTAGTCACTTTATAGCTTTGGTATTTGGTTTGGAGTGATCATATAGGTTATTGACGAGCACTTTTACGTCGTTATAAAAGCACTATCAAAGAAAATTCCTAACTTCCTAACCTTAGCAAAGTGGAAGTAAGGGTCGAACCCACAGAGACTCAGAATATTTGTATTTAAGTAATATTACTAAATTAAAGGGGAATTTTGTGATTGTAAACTAAAAATCTAAGTAATTAAAACTAATTAAAACAAAGAAAGTAAAGTGATTTAAGATTCAAATATGGAGAGAAGGGTTCAACTAGTTTCGTATCCGTTGCATACATGAGTTTTGATCCTTGATTATCCTTATTTCAATTTCCCTTGACTAATCTATTGTGAATTTATGAATTCAAGCTTAATGTGGTTGTTAATATACACCGTCTTTAATAACCTTTTAACCAATTAACCTAGAAAACCTTCTATGTCAGATTGATCATGCAATTAAGTTCAAAGCATTCAATAGAAACAATAATCATGAATTCCACCGTCTATTCATGAAGTCTTGTGATTAAATTCTCCGCCTTTGATTAACCTTATTCCACCGTCTATAAGTTTAATCAAAGGATTCATCCATGAATAATCAAATTCCACCGTCTATCTAATTATTCTAGTTGTAATTCAACCTAGAAGTAGAATAGGTGGCCAATCTATTATAACCCTAAGTGAATTTGATCGATTAAGCACGGAGAGATTCAATCTAGTCAAGGTAAACTAAAATAATTCAAACCTCACAAACAATCATGCATACAACTTCAACTAACTAGTTGGACATGAGAAAATTAGCTAGAAATTGTCATTGAAGAAAAATAAAACTTACAAGAGTCAAATTGATCTTCAATTGCAAAACTAGGGTTTTGTTTCCCACAAATCTCCAAACTCAATCAAACTTAGAACACAAGAATAATAGATAGCATAGCATAAAAAATCCAAATAAAACCTAGAGAAAGTATTTATATTATGTCTAAAAATATCCAAAAAGCAATACTAAGTCGGCCCACAAGATCCCGCAAGACCCAAGTTATTGCCGCGTCGTCACGCCAGAGCGCGGTTTGTGACACACCAAAGCGCGGTCGCGCTCTGCCCGTTTTGACCGCGCTCTGGCCGCAGTAAGTTCGCCCTTCTCGGCGCGGTCTTGGCTCCGCGGTTTGGTCCCTTCATTCTTGTCTTGTAATCCCGCCTCGGATCTTCACTTCAACGCTTCCTATGCTTCCCGAGGTCTCGTCCTAAGCTTGCATCCACCGTCTTCCACCTTCCGACCTACAGTTATGCACAAAGACGCGTAGATTCCGAACTAAACGAAAATAAAACCTAAACTAGAACTTAGAACGAAATCCTAGCTAAAAATGCATAAAACAAGAATAAAAACATGCCCTAAAGCCTATACCTATATGCTCTATCAGTTATTTCCCCTTGATTTGAGTTTGATGTGTTTGGTAGGGGAAACTGTACCTCGCTCGGGCCACATCGTCTCGTCTAATGCTATGATCAAGCATAAGCTAGTTACCGGAAGCCTTCGATTGATGTGAAGGTAAAGACCGTGGTGGTCAACACGGCTATCCCAACAAAGAGATCAAAACTCGACCCTCCCGAGCTTGTCAATTTGGATGACAAAGATCCACAAGATCTTTGGCCAAAGCTTCAAGAACTTCACAAGCCAAAGAAGGCTCACGTGGATGCTTTCATCAAGAAGCTTGCCAATGACGTCGATCTTGCAGCTTGGAAGGTGATATCTCTCTTCTCATGTGATATCATTTTTATTTTGCTTGATCTGACATTTTCTTTCTCCTTCTCTTTGTCCTAGGTTTTCTAGGGAGCCTTATCGACCGCGAAGCTGGCTAGGAAAGAGAAAAATGCTCTAGAATGGCCTAAGGACCTTATTTGAAAATATGTGAACATACATAGTCAACATGTGAACATACATTATTAATACGTGGACATTAAAATAATATATAAGAACATGAATGAATTATCTTATAAAGATCTTTACCTTATTCGAAACTAAACAAAAATACACATTCAACATGTGAATGTGAAGGTAATAATATATTCATGAACATGGAAAAATGTTTGTGCAATCATAAATTTGACATAAAATCCCCATTTTAAACATATACTGAGTTCTTAAAGTATAGCAAGGAAGTAAATAAAGAAGCTAAGAGTCTCTCAATGAGACTCTTTTTGAACGAGGTTAATGTAGCAATGGAGGCCACCATGAAAGTCAAGGCTGAGAAATTGCCGATAAAGACTTGAATCATAGTAGATGACTTCGTAAAATATATAGACCTTGTTCGAAAACATAGTCAATATGTGAACACTAAGACAATATATATGAACTTGAACATGATACAAGAGAACTCAACTTTAAATTGAAACATCACACACATAATATGTAGCCCATGAGAGATTTGAACCCACATCGATGTGTACAAACACATTGCTCTACCATTTGAGCTAATAGGCTATGACAAAATCATTTATTTGTACATATAACACACGAATCCTTGTTTTTTTTTATTGAGCTAAGTAATTTCATTATCAATGTGAAGAAACTAGCAAGCATTACACACAAAAAAATGAAGTAGTGACAACCAAAAATATAGTAGCAATTAGTAGATAAAAGCACCAATGACATTAGCAAAAGAGGGGCAATAGACGTAGGAACATGAACATTTTCAAATGGCTTTATACGAACCTTCTATGAGTATATATATATATATATATATATATATATATATATATATATATGAACAGTCTAATGTAATACTTGAACCCAACCGTCCACAAAGTCTATTGATCGTCGTATGAATCTCAAATTGAATCTAGAAACCAAACTTCGAACTTCAGAAATTATGTCCCAAAAATTAGAAGGAAAAATCAACCAAAATTTCAAAAACAATAATCAAACAAGCTCTCAGTGGTTTACACATGCAACAAAATGTGAACCTTCTAGTCACCGCACATGAACATATAGATAAAATACATGAACTCTAACGAAAAATAACATAGTCATGAGTCACGACACATAATGAATCATGAGTCTCATATCCAAAACATCATGAATCTATTCAAAATTCAACTTATCAATCCTGGAAAAAATTTCATCCTTTTACGAACAATAGAAATACAAATCATTTTTAGAACCCTAGATTCAAACAATTTCAAATTGAAAATCAGATCCGAATTCATCAAAGAAATCTTAGATTCAAACAATTTTAAATCGAAAATCAGATCCAAATTCATCAAATAAACCTTAGATTCAAACAATATCAAAAACCTAGAAAGTATAAACCATATAATCACAAATTCAAAGTAGAGAGAGTGTTCTTACCTTCTTTGAAGTTTGATTTTGTACGATTGCTTCTCCTCATCTGCCATGGAAAGTGATTTTGGCCTTCAAATGATGGTATTGAGTTTTTGAATGGAATGAAACAAGCATTGGAGTTGTTTTTGGGAGAGAGTTGAGAGGGAGATTTTAAGAGTGTGTGAGAGAAAGAGACGACGTTTTGTGTTTTGTGGAATAGAAGGGTGAAATTTACTAATTTAGTGCGCTTTTGAGTGATTTTTATAAGATTGCCATTAAAACCCTTAAATGTAGCGCGCCTTCCCTTTTTTTTTTTTTATTTCTCCTACATTAATCTCAACCCTCAATTTCTTCTATCCAATGGACCATATTCATTTTCAGTTTTCACAATAAGCCTTATATCCACCAGAATCAACCTCTATTAATACGAAGGCCCCGTTTGGTATGTTGCTGGAATCGGATTGGAATCAGGAATCGGATTGAACCAATCCTGTTACATGTTGTTTGGTATGGTGTCGGAATGAACCATTCCTGAGTATTATAGTTTAAAATTTAGGGTTAGACCTTATAATTTAGGGTTATGAATTTTAGTATTTATTATTTAAGGTTTTGGAGTTTTAGGGTTTTAAGATTTAAGAAGAAAAATTAATTTTTTTTATGGAATGGATGATACCTTCCATTTTTGCTGGAATCAACTTTGTCTACAAGCTTGGAATGAGTCATTCTTAGGAATGAAATCGATTCCAGATTTTGATAAACCAAATGGCATACTGGAATCAACCATTGCTGATTCTAAGAAATCGAACCAAATAAGGCCTAATATTATAACATATTTGAAGTTATTGTATCAATTAAATTTATGGGTGGCACTTTTTGTAAGTTGTTTTTTAATGGGATCTCAGGAAGAGCCGATGACGACGGGCGGATTCCTTGGAAAAAGTATATACCAGCAAATTTGATATGATCAAAAAATGTGGATAATTTAGGTGGCCAAAATTTTTATTCAAACTCTGACAACGCCTGTGAAATTTCCCAAGAGAGAAGCCCTTGAATTCTGATATAGCAACCGCCCCCGACGAAATCCAAAACGAGCCCTTTCGCTTCATAATAAATCCAACGTTCAGTAAGTTAATCCAATTCATTGTTTGTTTCCCCCAATTTCTTAGCTCCTTGGATCGATAGCTTCTTCGCGTCTGATTTATGAATTGTCCAATCAATTGCTAGGCTAGAGTTTCCTCTCAACAGCTCGAGTTCAAACCTCGACCAGCTAGGAGTACGGCCGATTTCAGGAATCAAATGGACCGAAGACCTCATCTAGGTCTTTCGCTTATATGCGTTTTGATCCTAGGGTTTGGTTTGGACTTGGGCAATGCTTTCAAGGTGCCTTTCAGGCCTAAAGATGTTCTTCCGGTGCTTCCCCGTCAGGTTTCGTGGCCGGTTCTTAACAATCTTCACAGCGCCGTTGACTTATTGCCATCGTTCGTTGGATCGGTGACGCCCAACAATGACTCCTTTCAGTGGAAAGGTGCTTGTTTTGAGGAGAACAATGCTAAGCTGGAGTTTACTGATGGCGATGATGGGGGTTTGGGTGGCGGTGTTCTTCGTCTCACGGTCTGATCTTGGCTCTGCTTATTCGATTATTCTGTCCTTAGGGTTTCTATTATTATATGATTAGCTTGTTAAGTGCTTGTAACCTTCCTGTGATATGTTCCGCATAACTAAAATTAAATTTGGAGAAACCTAGCTGATTGTGCTTTACTTGTACACTTTCTAGAGATGGGATTGTATGATTTAAGATATGATAGGTTTGAGATGCTCCACCTTTGCCCCAAATATTTGAATTTGATAGGATTCTAATTTGGGCTTTGAGACGTTTCATTTATTTTTTCAAAATATGGCATCAGAAGCCCTGGGAACTAAGTCTCCATTCAATGGAGTTAGGTATAATCATCATGCTTGAAAAAGCTAATGGTTTTTTATTTTGAAGTTTGTTTGCTATAATAGTGATGAAGCTGTTGTACTTTATTATTTCGAAGGCATAAGTAATTGAACTATTCTATTTTGTGATACTGATGCTGGTTCAAGGTAGTTTCAATACGTCACCTACTCACCTGTGCCGAAATATATCAGTGTATGTTATTGGCTTTATGCTGGATAATTTCAAGGTTCAATGTCTGACTTCTTTCCTCCTTGCAGACATCTACTGCTCATACCTGGGCGTGTATGGACCTCTATGTTTTTGCAACACCATATAGGATTACTTGGGATTACTACTTCATAGCTCGAGAACATACGTTGCAAATTGATTCATGGGAGGAACCTGCCGAGTTGGAATATGTATGACTGGATTTTGTGTTTACAAGATGTTTTTGATTTTGATCATTTTCATCTTGTAGAGTTCACAACCTTTCTGCTCATGGAACAGGTAAAACAACATGGAGTGTCTGTCTTTCTAATGCCATCTGGGATGCTGGGAACATTTCTCTCATTAGTCGATGTGTTGCCTCTATTCTCTAACACTGCATGGGGTGAGCGTGCTAACTTGGCTTTTCTTGAGAAGCATATGGGTGCAACTTTTGAAAAGCGACCTCAGCCTTGGCAAGTGACAATTAATCCGGAAGATGTCCATTCCGGTGACTTTTTAGCTGTTTCCAAGATTCGTGGACGGTGGGGGGGATTTGAGACCCTGGAGAAATGGGTTACTGGGGCATTTGCTGGTCACACTGCTGTTTGCTTGAAAGACGAGCTTGGAAATCTTTGGGTTGGTGAATCAGGACACGAGAATGAGAAGGTAGAAATTGGATTTGTTGTTAGATTAAGGGTCTATGTCATAAACATACTTATAATGTGGACGGTATTGATATGGTAACTGATATGACCTAATAAGGTTAGGATGATGTACTAATAGAAATGTCGTATAGGAAAAATGGATGTTTACTCTTATTCCCCCGATGTTGCTTGTGGTGTTATTTCCCTCCCATTACCTTGGCTTTTGATTTTCTTCAATGATGTACATCTATCTTGGCTTTTTGTGTGATATTGCTGAATATTTTGCCTTTCTGAGAATGTGTGTGTGTGTGTGTGTTTTTAATTTTTTTTGTAGGGTGAAGAAATTATTGTGGTCATTCCATGGGATGAATGGTGGCAACTGTCTCTTAAGGATAGTTCTAACCCACAAATAGCTTTGCTTCCTTTACATCCGGAATTGCGTGCCAAATTCAACTCAACTGCTGCTTGGGAATATGCACGGAGCATGTCGGGGAAGCCATATGGCTACCATAACATGATATTTAGTTGGATTGATACTATAGGGGACAACTACCCACCTCCTCTTGATGCTCACTTGGTATGCTTCTGTGTGATATTTAGGGTTTTATCTTTCAGTAATTTCTTATATTCCAAACTGAGTAAAATTATACAATGTAAAATCTTCATAAGCTCTCAGTGCAGTACATTGCCGCAATTTTGTTTTGTTAAAGTCTTGAACGGATTGCATTTAGCAGCTGACCACTTGCCTAACGATGCAGGTCATTTCTGTCATGTCTATGTGGACTAGAGTACAACCAGCTTATGCAGCTAATATGTGGAACGAAGCTTTAAATAAAAGGCTTGGAACTGAGGTACTTGTGTATTTTTGCTTGCAATGTAACTTTGAGATTTATATAGTTCCGATTTAAATTAGAGGTTTCGAACTTAGGTTATTGTGCACTTGTGCTCATTACTAGACGTTGTAAACAAATGAAATAGAATCCGGACACATCTTTCATACCAGATGTTGAATTGACCATCAAAGGAAAATTAAGCCGAAATTTGGATACCTTTTTTTTACAATAGAACTTCCAGCAGAAATAAGTGAATAAAAGGCTTTTGTGGACAGTAAGCCCCATTTTCATGCTTCATTATGTTTGTGCTTATTATGTTCATTAGGGATTGGAGTTGCATGAAATGCTCTTAGAGACAGAAAACCGTGGAATAGCATTCGATCAACTACTCACCATCCCTGAGCAAGATGAGTGGGTGTATAGCGACGGTAAATCAACTACTTGTGTTGCCTTCATTCTTGCAATGTACAAAGAAGCCGGAATCTTCGGTCCAATTGCTAGCTCTATACAAGTTACTGAGTTCACTGTAAGTATAAACTGCTCCAACTAGGTAATAATCCCTTAGGATCATAAATTATTACATTGCTCTGGATTACAAACTTGCTTTATGCAGATTCGGGATGCGTACATGTTGAACATATTTGAGAACAACATAACTCGCTTGCCAAGCTGGTGCAACACTGAGGATGGAAAGATTCCGTTCTGTCAGATTCTGGGAGAGTATCGTATGGAGTTGCCTAATTACAACACCATAGATCCATATGCCCACATGAACCAAAATTGCCCGTCTTTGCCTCCAAATTATGACAGGCCTCTGCATTGTTGATTTTAACGAAAGGGATACAATTTGTTGCAGCAATGCGTGGCCTTTATTTAATGGAATATATATATAACAAGGATTTTGGATAATTTGATGTTGTACCCCAAAACTTTCTATGTAAGCTGTATATATTTTTATATGACAATGACTAGGTTGTGGTTCTTTCCTCTTCTGCTATAACACGCTTGTTTGTAATTGTATAAGATCTGTAAATTTTTACAATTGCTACTCCGTATTATAGTTGTCATTTGGCCTTTTTTTTTTTTGCAATGTGTGGTCTTTATTCAAAAGTAAATCACAAAACTCCTAGCTTGCATTGAGCACGAGTACCAAGGAGTACCAAGCTTGCTAGATGAGGTGACAGTTTACGGTAGATTGCTACTATTCCATGAATCAAAAGAATACCAAGTACTTGTATTGCACCTTACTCGTGTTTTTCAATAATCATTTCAAAACCCTCGTACAAAATCCCCAAGATCCCCATAGAGATAAAACCCTAATCAACTAAACACCTGTAATGCTACACCATTTGTACATACGTACCCCTAAAGTGTGCGATCAGAATCAGAATCTCCCAAAAGGGCAAAATTTGTACACACCATACAGACTTAAACCTAGCTGTTACGAGGGCTTCTAAAGCGCGTGCGTACTGCACTGGCTCTTTTGGCCACATCCCAGGCCTTCTGTGGGGCGAAAACGCCCGCCTGTGCAGCAAAGAAGGACTCGTACCCGGGAGAATCAAAGGCAAAGCCAGTGTGCTTTGATCTCTGTTGTGGGAGTTGGGATAAGGCGTAGCTCCGTACTTCCTCTGGGGTAAGATGACTCTCAATTTCTAAGGATTCTGCTCTCCTTGTATCATCTGGTATGTCGTGATACTGCTCTTGGATAATTTGGAAATCGTATGGGAAAAACCATCTTTGTACCCTGCAGGTAGATCAAATTCAATTCAAAGAGTCAGTTTTGCCCATCATAACAGCCAGTGAAGTTTAGACGTGCTATATGGTATATAGTTATTAAGGAATTCACTATAATTGAACTAAAGTACTTTGATCTTTCTAAAATTTACCATTTATTAAATATGAACCCCTTTTTGAGCAAATGAATAAAGAGGACTCACCAAACTGCATTCCTTCGAATTTCAGAATGACAATTATTCCTTAACAAAATTAGAAAGCTAAAATGACATTCTTTTCTAGGCAGAGGTATTAGATACTAAAATGCAAAATATGTTGCTGTTTTGGCATCAAATTTACACGGGAGAAAAAATTATCAGAACTTACCCTTGGCATAAGAAGTCGAAAACAAGTGCAACCACAGGAACCAGAATAATTGCAAGATAAAAATAGGGAGTACTCATCAGCACAAATATGACCCAGTAGATATTTTCCTGCCATCAACAGACAAAATGAGCCACAAAATGACACAACCTGTACAAGACAAAAAGCCAAAGAAGGAAAGAGGGAGGGAGGGAGAAAGAGAGAACGCACCTGCCTATCATAACTGGTCATAATACCTGAGTAAAGAAAAATAAATACAAACCATGCTAAAATGCTTCCCCAAACGCTTATGTGGTGCCACTTTGTAATATTGTTACAGCACATAAGAAGCCGCAGATTGACAGTGACAACGATACAAGTAAAGCCCATTGTACTAATATCCCAAAGGCCTAACATTTTCCCAGATGAAGTTTGAGGAGTATTGCCAGCCGTCGAGATAAAGTAAAAGAAAACAAGTGACTGGTAGACTGCAAAAAAAGCCCACATTGCAACAACTCTCCACTTGAAATACATATTTCTCAAACCATCCATGTATAGCTGGGGATATTTCTTAGAAAGTGAAGCACTGACATCCTGGTAGGAATTCCAAGAAAGTCAAATATAGTACACTCATGTCCAGAACTGGTACAAAATTGGAAATGAAATTTATCGAAATTAACTACCTTGTCAAAGAGTCCAAGTACTAGCACAGGAAGGGATGTAAAAAGCACATTGTAGAATGCCTGAAACCAGTCATCATAGTATCTCTGACCAGAAAATCCAGCTTGGAAGGTGAACCAAAATTGAGTCAGAGTGAATGTTAGATTCTTGTAAAAGAAATACATGACAACCTGAAATAGGAGGGAAAACACAATAAATGCACAGCCAACCATAAACATAACATGACATCACCAAAAGAATTAGGTTTCAAAAAATAAACAAACAAATTAATAGATATAAACCTTGCAGATCCTAATATAAGACCACCGCCCATGAACAAGAAGTAAATCTGTAAGAAACCGAAACTGTGCAATGGCAAAGTCACTAGCCATTACTGCCTGCATTCCCTCTAGTCCACTAATCCCAACTCCAACATGAGCAGCCTGAATCATGCTAACATCATTTGCCCCATCTCCAATACTTAGTGTAATCTTCTTTGCACCCTTCTTCACCATGCTTGTCACCTACAGAAAGAAAAAGTGAATTTTCACCCCTACAACTTCATTTAATTCATCAAATTACAGAATAAAATTACACTGGGTTGGTGTTGTTGTATACTGTTTATTTGTGTTGTTATATTAGCATGCCAATTTTATAAAAGAGAGGTGTATATATAATATTGTAATAATAATAGAACTAGAACAAAATTAAATGGTCAATGGATTACCAAGTTTTTGTGTGTTCATAGTGTATACTCATTTTTACTGGCTGTTGAAAAGACAGTGTAGACACATAGTGTTGATGAATTCATATACTATAAACATAAAAATTGAATTTCTGCGCATTGATGAATGAGACAGAGGTCAATGAGTAAAATATGATCTAAGCTTTAACATAAATACCTGTGCTTTTTGTAAAGGAGAAACTCGACAGCAAACTACTGAAGTACAATTCAGGCTCAGACTGAGAAGCATTACACGCAAGCTAGGATCAAGTGCATACATCAAACACTTCCCATCAATTACTAGTGTTAGTTTAGGTCCAGAGGCAGTAAGGAGACATTGCTGAGCTTCCTCAAAGCATTTTTTCAGCTGGGTTTTGACAGCATCCTTCGTCACGCGAGCAACTTCCACTGGGTCACCCTAAAAAAGGTAACAAGGCAGATTAAAACAAAAGATTATTCAGCAAAAAAAGAATTCTGATTATACACCACATACCCTTTCTTCTACTTCTCTGATCTCATCCGTTTCTGAAGTTATAATGAACTGCTTCATGTCATTGTTTATCAAATTGCAGGCTGCATCAGGAAAGGAGATATGATACAATACCCTAAAAGCTTATTATAGAAAAAGAGTTAAAAATCCTACTTAAAAAAACTTCTAGAATAATCTTGAGATATCTTAGATATTATGTATTCTAGAAAACATTCTAGATAATTTACCCTTTTGAATATGTATCTAGAAATATCCTAGATAAGACATTTTGTAAATCTAGAGAACTCTTCTCTAGAATAATCTCTAGAATATTTTTTTACTTTTGCTAATCCCTAGGTTATTTTGTATCTTGAATTGAGAGAATTCTAGAACTCTTAACTAAAGCTTCCCTCTATAAATAGGGAAGAAGGCTTGTATTTTTGTAGGACATGTTTTCCACTCAGTGAAAATCTAAAGTTCTAATATGAAGCTTATTTTGTGAGATTCTTGCAAAATAGCCTAATCTCCCAATACCATCTTGTTAGATCCTAACAAGATATTTAAAGACATGCATGAATAGATGCAGTATCATTTCTATGATCAAGTTAAGTGCAAAAAATTCCTAAGTCATGCAATACACTAACCATAAGCAATATTTATTGCGGTTTCCATCTTGTCTCCAGTGAGAACCCATATCTTGATACCAGCCCTTGAAAGAGTCTCTATACAAGAGGGCACTCCTTCTTGAAGCTTATCTTCAATAGCAGTACTGCCGATCAATATAAGGTCTCTTTCAATAAGTTCAGCAACCTGCATATCCAAAATTTAATTACAGCTGTCTCAGAAAATAAAACAAATCAGTTAGAAATCAGCATGGCACGAGTAAAGGTTTCCCACCTTTCTGCATTGCCTCTCACAGTTTACTGAGCAATGCAAAGTGTAAGAAGTAACGAAGAGATATAAATAAGTTGACAAGGATACGTAAAAAACTTGATGATAAGATCTGGTTCTTTGCAGATATGAAAACATAATCTGGTGCATGAGCTTCTTCTCTATGATATTGTTTTATATAAATCTCTAGTTCTATTCATCTCAATGATGTTTTAAATGTTCTTTTAATGCTGCCAAGAATTCATGAACTAGTGCGAACTAAGCACAAATTCTGAAGTACAACATCTGCCCTTCTTAAGGAAAGACATTCCGGCATACAGCACAAAAGAAAATCAGCAAGCACAAAAACAGAAACTGTATGAAAGCTTACAAACTAGTGGAGGTGAAAAAATGCATCGAAGAATCATTAACTTTTAATCCAACTTTGTAGTTCAAGACAGTTACCTCATCCAACTTTTTCTCACGATCCCGTAGAGAAGATTTTGCCTGTATATATTTTTCATTCCAGGATTCATACACATCTGAAGTCAAATTTCTATAAGCCAAGCACAGTGTACGTAAACCTGCCGATCCAAACTCTTCCAGGTGTTGCCTTGTTATTCTTTTGAGTTCGCCATTTCCTTCAGTCAATCTCTCAAAGATAACAGAATCAGCACCCTGTTAAAACACTTTTTCAGTCCAAGATTCAGTTTCCAGGTCACCACGAATCACAATAAGGAGTTGTTTTCATCAATCAGATAAAAACAAAAAAGAACAACTCACCTTGCAGTACAAAACAAGCCTACCATCTGGGTATCGGCAAACAACAGATTGGCGCTTCCTCACACTGTTCCAATTAAAAAATGGTATCAGTACCACATTATCAAGTCTTCAAACAATAAAGTTGTAAAAGAATTCACAATAATAAATACCCATCAATTAAAAATGGTATCAGTACGACCACATTATCAAGTCTTCAAACAATAAAGGTGTAAAAGAATTCACAATAATAAATACCAACCTGTTGAACTCGAGAACATTTAAAATCTCATAAGAGACATCTTGGATCTTACCCATCTTCTCAACGTGTGATTCACGCACATAAATCATAGTTGGAGTGCGTCTGAGATAAAAAAAAAAAACACAATATAAACCAAACATATTTCAATATTATTTGCGAGATATACTCATGCAACTTCAAAATTATCTGAGACAGGAAAAAAAGGCATAACTCAGTTTATGAATTACTAAAATATAGGCGATCTGGTTCCATGAAATATCACTTGAAATCAATGTTCTAAAAAACGCTAGGCGGAGGTTGGGCGGAGAGGAACCACTTAGCGCCTAGACGGCCTGAACAGTGGTCTAGGCGGTCCTAGACGGGTGCCTAGACGGTCTAGACAGCTAGGAGGGTTAGGACCTTCTAGCTCCTAGATGGGGCCTAGAAGCGATTTTTAGAACAGTGCTTGAAATCTCACTTATTGGAAACCTTTGCAACTAGCATAATGGAGTCAAGAGCTACCATTGTCGACGAACTATGTGTGCTTATAAGCATCATTCAGACAATTCCTAAAAAGCCAGCAAATCAACAGCATAGGGAGCCTATGTAGGAAAAAAAAACACCTGTAGAAAAAGAAGCCAAAATTCTTCGCAGCAGTCACCAGAGCAGCTTCATCAGGGGAAGCTGCTTGGTATACAATTTTTTCAGGGGATTCATCACCTTCAGGAAGCACTGTATGACATATTGCAAGACATCTGAAAAACTCCTGCACCCAAAGGACATAAATAGATGCATTGGACAAAAATACAAAAGATTATGTAACTTAAACAGAATAACTTGAGGCACTGTGTGATGTTGTAACCAGAAGCAAAATGTCTTGGATCTGAAATTCTCATCATCATTACAAGCAAATAGTTGAATGGTGGCCATGTTATGGGGAAAAAGTAAGTAAAATTGATCGTATACCAAGCTAGCTGTAAGGCAAGCATGCACCCAAAAGTATTTAAAAAGTTCCGAAGGATCAATTTAGCAGAAGCAATAGTGGAGCTACAGTAGTCACCAATTGCTTTTGACTGCATTAATTTAAGTAATAAAATAAAAAGGGAAAAAAACTGAATCACCACCTTGCATGCATCTGGATTTGGCTCATTCCTCCAAGCACCACACATTATTCTTGTGTCATCAAAATTGAAACCTTTTTCATGTACACTGTTAGCTGTTGCATGCACCTATTGACAAATTTATCCCAGTCAATTCTGTTTGGCAACACAATTTCAGATGTCTAGTACACAGTTTTCAATATACCTCCTCTTTCTCAAAAAAAAAAAATATACCTCCTCAAGTTTGAAGCCTTTGCGCTCTGCTACTCCCCTCTCTATTTCAGTAATTCCAGTTCCATACACTTGTCCTCCAATTGAACACTTAAAGAACTCCATCAGGTTTCTGGTTAGCGTCCCAGTTTTATCACTAAATATGTATTCCACCTAACAAATGAGGTTAAAGAAAAGGATTAAGCACCTGCACCATGCCACATCAAGGAGGACAGGAGGTTTCACCTTGAACCCCGACCACCCCCCACCCCAAAAAAAACGAAGGAAAAAAGAGCAGAGGAGAAAAAAAAAGAGGGACCATAACTAAAGCAGACAAAGACACTCTGTGCAATGGAATACACCAAAAGTGTTGTAAGAACATGATAGACTTGCTGCACCAACATTACCTGTCCAAGCTCTTCATTAAGATTTGAAGTCCGTGCCAATGCAGGTGTGTTGGTTTCAGAATGGTACATGTTTAAGTCTCGATTGATAAACTGAATGGACTGTAAGAATTTGATGCCCTGAAATTGAAAGGTAATAATATTCTTAATAGTACAGGTGTTGAAAGTTAAAGGATTATACACAGTGAAGCTCTCCAAGATACCTCAATTGAAACATAAAGTGATATAGGGATGATAGTGGAGAACAAAGTAATCAGTGTAAACATGGTCAAAATGAACACCTGCACAAAAAAAAAAGAGATAAAAAAGTGACTGAAAATAAAAACAGGTAAATCATTGCAAAATGTGAAAATGCTATTGAGATTGATATTATCTTCCATGCTTAGTGGAAATTGATACCACAAATCTGTTGCTAGGATCAAATTGGCGGTCATCCACTGGTACATTAAGACCCAAGTAGTAATACTTCCGGTTTATAAATATACCACTGAAACATTGAACAAGGAAAAAGTTGCGCCATGTAAGAGTAGAGAAAGAAAAATGAAATCACTAGAATCAGTTACAAGTCAGGAAACTTAATCAAACCTGCCCACGGCTCCAATAAAACACATCATAAACAGAGTAGCGAATAGAGCAAGAATAAGTTTGTCAAGTTTCCTCTCCAAAGTACTTCTTTTCGAAGGAACATTCATGGTATTCATCATAACCTAAAACTCAAAATGATTAGAGCACATTCATCAAAAAAAAGGGAAATAAATTGGTCAAAGAGTTATTCACCAAATACCACAGATTGAAAATAACAATTTAAAACAATTTTCAGATTTGTTTAAAATGAGAAGACGAGGCAAAACCAAAAGTTACCTTTGTCTCATGGCCAGTATATACAGCAACCCCAACTATATATTCGGTATTCCTGAGACTACATCCCTAGAAGAAAGCAAAAGAAAATGTGCCAAATTAGGAAGAGGAACACAGTCATACTCGGATTAGAAAGACGGTTTTTAGAACCCATAACCACGTAACGCTTGCAAATTTCGTGAATTAGTTGCAAGTTTTTATAGGTCAAAGAGAATGAAATGAAGTAGTTGATAGATACTCCCTCCGATCCAAAATAATTGTCGTTTTAGATTTGGACACAAGAATTAAGAAAAACATTAACTAAACTCAAAAAGGTAAATTTTTTATAGATTTTACCACTCATCACCTTTTTTCAACCAATGAATGAATAACATTAATTAATAAAAACACATTCCAATAACAATTCTCATAACTCACTCCTAATCCATTGCCTAGAAAACCTAAAACGACATATAAAATGGATCAAATTTGAAGTGCTAAAACGACAATTAATTTGAATCGGAGGGAGTAAGAAATGTATGAGCAATACTCGCAGCAAAAGCTGATTTGGATTGACAGGTAGTGTCTGCTTGTCAAGGATAAGATTTCCAGTGAATGTATACAACGAATTATTTGGTTGCTCACATTGTACTTCACCTGAAAACGAAAGAAAAAAAAAACATGTCAACAACTCTAACATACTTTTTACAGGACATATCACAAAGCAACTCAATATAACACCAAATGTTACCAAACTATGGGTGTGTTTGCATGGTCACTTTAGCTAGTTACGAATTGAAAAAAAAAACAGTATTTGGCAAGTCCAAATGTAACTAGTTGATTAACTAGTTTTAATGAAAGCCTCAAAAAACAAGGTGTTTAGGTAGTTGTTTGGAGTTGTTTGACTTGTTTCAACTTTTAAATAGATTAACTTAAAAAAAAAAGAATACTAATTTATTATCTTTTCTTTGTAAAAAAAAAAAATGGGAATTGTAACTAATTATAAGTAGTTTTTTATATGATTACATCCTAATGCAATTTAGTAATTTACTTAAACTCCAACTCATATTTTACCTAGTTACTCAACTGACATTCTAATTCTAACTACAAGTAGTTAAACTTGAATGTCCAAACACACCCTATGTACTAATTCCAAAAATAAATAATAAAGGTTAACACTTGTCAAGTTAGAAAGACATCTAAAAAGCTCTAGAAAATCCGAATCAATACAAATCAACATAATTTGTGCTGAAAATCCTAGCAACTCCTTTTTACAATTAACTGATTGTAAGATAAAGCATAGCCACAATTAGTCATAAGTTAATATCACCCATTTACATCCATTCTCTCAGGTTATCTTCTGTACCTTCTAGCTCTAGCCACCCAAATAGATGTTGTCCAATAACAATAAACAACTTACTAGAAAAGAACAAGACAGCTTCATACCTAATTGTACTATTCCCCCAAAATATTGTTTGTGGATTCTAATTATGTTTAAGTTTTGCATAAACAAACTACTACAAAGGATGTGAGAAAAACAATTAAAATAACATCATGAGTAACATTGGGTTAGAGACTTAAGAGTGTAACTAGATATCATATCATGGAGGCAAGATATAATCTTACAACAGCAACAGAAGCTAATAAAATTTATTATCACCTCAAAATATATCCCACATACTAGCAAATTACAATCTTTCATCAAGATCAAGATGCACTGCTAGATTCTAATAGCTACTATTTATTCCTTGATTTTTTTTCCATGCCTTGGCTTTCACAAAGAATATCTGGGAACACAATTGTCTAGCAGGTCATCATCATCATCATCATCATTGACCCAGTGAGGCTCCATTACAGCGGAATCTGGGGGGTCAAGATGGGGGTACCCCTGCCCAAGGGAAAGGGGGTACGCCCGATAGAAAACAATTGTCTAGCAGGTAAAAAAAAGAGAGAAAACACACCATCAAATTCAGAGGCCTTTTCTGGAGTTATATAATCCCATGTCTTCTCTAGTGCTTTTCTAATCTTCAAATTAGTTTCACCATCTAGATTTGAGGTCTGTGACAGAAACCACTGTTAGTTAATGCATCCAACAAGCTGTAACAAGCAATTAATTAATAAGAAACAAAAGGCTTACATACACAATAGAAAATTATTTCTTCTTTAAGGAATAAGAGACAAATATCCCAGAAAATGCCAAGTACCTTACATTCTTGTAAAGCTATCAAGTTTGAAGACAAGAAAATGACAGTTTACCTCGACATAGCATACACCATCAGGATTTGTGCTAGCAAGAAATAAGATATCAGCAGGAAAGAACCCGTCTTGCTTGATCTGCAATATTCATTTGGCATGATAATTGATAAGGATGATTAAGCATGTCATGCGGCTCGATATAATTTACAAGGTACTCCCTGCGATCGGAAATAAGTGTCGTTTTAGCACTTGAATTTTGATCAACTTTATGTGTCGTTTTAGGTTTTCTAGGCAATTAATTAGAAATGAGGCATAAGAATTGCTGTTGGAATTTGTTTTGTTTGACCAATATTTTTCATTTATTGGGCCAAAAAGGTGGTGGATATTTAAAAGGTGATAAAATTGAGAAAAACTTTTAAGATTTTGAGTTTAATTAATGCTTTTCTTAAAACTTGTGTCGAGTGCTAAAACGACACTTAATTCTGATCAGAGGTAGTAACCTTCAACAAAGGACTCATCGTTATTTTTTATTACCAAATTTGAGTATCACAAGGATTATCAACTTTGTTATTTTAGATTGAGACTTATTCCACGCTCAGTGGACCATCCTAAAGCATCTCTTTGGTCTTTGGATGAAGGGAAGAATATCATCTTTAAATTCTTTTTGAAAGAAATCAGGAAATATCCAAAGCAGGTTTCACACTTCCAGGTTTTAATAATTAACACCTTCAGCTAGTATAGTAGCTGGTAGCCTTTTTGATGCAAACCATAAGGTTGGAATTGATGTTTTAGATTTAACAATACATGCTCATAAAACAGAAATGCTTCCAATTAAAGATTCTTTTTCAAAAAAATAAAAAAGAAGAAAAAACTCCTTTGATAGAAGAAAATATCATTTGAACATCCCAAACAGAGGTAGATCTCTTTACAGTTTGCAAGTACCAGTTGTAAAGAATCATTAAATTACTTATATCCACCTAAACCAGGTCACTGATCCATAGATATATACAATCAGACATTGCAGCCAGCAGATTATTATATGCGTGTGGAACCTGCAAAAAATTATTAAGTTCAGGAATACCATCACAGAGATCTTGATAAAGAATACTCACTCGTACTATGTCCCCAACTTGTAACCTTTTCCAAGGAATAGCTATCCACCTCTGATCTTTTAATATGTCTACAGGAGTGTTATTTACTGCCAAATCATTTTGGAAGCGCTTCTGTTTAAATTATAATCCAACATATAACAAAAAAGAGAGTTAGGACTCACGCAGTTAAACTAAGTTTCAAAATGAGAATTGTCATGATGATCACCCCTCGAGATATAGAAACCAAGGAAAAAGCATTAAGCAGGCAAACTCACCCAATCCTCAAAAGCTTCTTTTATGAGGGAGATAAGAAGCACTATGCTAAGGGGAATCACATTGGTAATTGGACTCACTGGACTGCAGAGAAAACAAAGGATGTCAATGTCCAGCACCTTGTCTCTAGTTTCATTTCTCTAAAGCATCTTAATCAAATGTAAGGAAGAATGAATCAGATAAAACTATGTACAAGTTTCTAATGCACTGAAATCCATTTGTGAATGGAACATAAACTTCCAATTGGAAACAACAAAGAAGAATAAGGAAGGGAATAAATAAAACTTAGTAGTTTGCAAACAGAAGCTTTTCTGCAACCCCCCCCCCCCCCCCCTGCATTTTTGAGAAAATAAACTGAAGCCTTTTCCCTGAACATGTGTGACAACAAAAAAAATACAATGTAACAAAAGAACAAATTTAACTTCTGAAGTCACTGCAACCACACTGAAAGAAACGAGATGGTTACACAAAAGGTGGAGGACACATATATGCATAGCTGTGAGTTGAGTGATTAGACACAACCACAGTAAAAGCAGGACAATAGGGCATAATATGGCATCCAACTCAACATAGCAGCATGATGCACTAAATCAGGAAGAAACCAAACTTGTTCACTACAGCTTTATATCTCAAAAATAAGAAGATGCATAACGATATTGATCATACATTGTGTTCTATGTAAATCTCATTCAGCCGCACTGAACTCATGAAAGAAGCTATTACACCAATTTCCTTTCCCCTCCACCCTCCTTTAATGGAGATTAACCCCAATTTTTTAATCACTTTTCCCATTGTCAAAATGGTGCCTAACATAATTCTTCTTACATCTACATAAATCAGTTCATGCCAAGAGGATATAAGTATAAAACCATATTAATTAGTCTAGATAAGTTTTAGTAGACAATGCATGATGCAACCACATTTAAAGAGTAACTTTTCTATTTGCATTCTACAAAAGTAGGCCCTGTGCTCAAAGCATTGTAATGTGAGAGACGATACCTTATCGGAGTTGAAGATAAGATTGAGATCATGAGGAAGTACAGATTAGCTACTCGTCTGAACTGTCAATATGCAATTTGAAAATAATCAGTTACATCTATTGGTACAAGGTCACCTATCCAAAAGTATGTAAACAAAATCCTAATTCATTTCTCAATAAGAGTTATATAGTGTATACCTGCTCAAACAGCCCTTTTGGTAGAAATGTAAGGATATTGTACTTTGTGGTTGACACAGAATTTCCCTATATTGTAAAATAGTTAATAAAAATACCTCAATAGAGAATTAATTAATATCCAGTCAAAAAGAAAATATTAAAGAGGTGCCAAACATTAATACACCATAAATAACATATATCTAAAGTGAAAACATTGCAAACTTATTAGATACTAAGTAGAAATCTTACAAGATAAAGGGAATTAGTAATATTACAAACTCAATAATAGCCAATCAGAGTTGAAAAATAAAAACGGAAACATAGTAATAATCTTTCAATGCAAAAGCACTATGTTAGGCACAATTTTTTTCGTTATAACTTTTGAGCTGTGAATATAAAAAAATTATACTATCGACAAGATTATTCAATAATAGAATTGTAACAGATTTTATGTTTTAAGAATAAATATTAAATACATATATACTTAATAATTTTGGTGCATTAAAACTAAATTCAGTGCCTTTGAGATGGATTTAGCCCCTATAATTTTGCTGCATTCTAACTTAATTCAGTTATTATTGTCACATAGCTGAATTTCAGTTTTTTCTCGGGGTTTATTGGGCGCATCCTCTCCTGACATGTTTAGGTTATGGGTGCCCCCATTTTGACACCAAGATCCCACTTGAGCAGAACTATATTGCGCGATGATGTTGATGTTGTTGACATATATACTTAATAATGTTATGAAAAACGTAGCTATGTTGTAGAACCATAAGATCCACAAATAGGATCGTACGCAACATTCTTCTGATTTTATTTTGATCATATTAAGATCTAACATCAACTACGATGTAAATAAAAAATGCGATTGTTCTGCTGTCTCGAGATCACAGAATCTTTAAAATAGTAAGAATGAGATCAAGAATCATTAACTATGAGCAGAGATACATCCCTCTAATATCATGGATGAATTACTGCCCTTGTGAATCATCTCTAGCCACTCAACTCTATGCCTTAAATATAGGCCACTGCATCACATCTCACTATTCCATGTCGATTTCCAATGCGGCTATATCATACGTTTTTATATCCTCGAAAGGGAACTTTTTTATATGAAGCATAACTACAACATCCGTTAGATAAAAAAACAAAGACAATTGTAAACAAACACTTTCATAATAAAATCTAAAGAGAAATACACTTATTTTCATTCACCTTGATGCAAACATCTTGATAAAGTATAACAAGGTTCATCTATAAAATCACAGTAACCTACATTGCATGTAACAAATAAGTAAATGATCTATATTATGACTTCCACTCAAAGACTTTGTCTCCTTTTGGTACCCTAACACTTTATTAAGAGCAAAGTCAATAGATTCATAGCCCCAGCTAGTGGTTCTTTTCACAACTAGGCCCTACAAGACTTTGCCTTTCCTACATATGTGCTCCAGAGCAAGCTTACTAATGGGCATGCTATTTCAATAGTACTAATTTTAGACAAATCCTCGACTTGCATTCGGGATTGTCAAATCAATTAAAGTTAGTTTTTAAGTCCAACCCGTTCAATTCCTTCTTCCACTGTTGCCGGCTCCCAGTCATAGCCATCTCACATCAGCCAAAATTGTACAGGGGAGCCATCATTATTCTCCAACTTAAAATTACAAAACCATTTTTCGTTCTAAACTAGTCCTTCCACAAATCCAAACATGTCAAGAATCATTCACAAATTTCAAGTCAGAATAAGCGAATTAAGATAATGCATCGGGATTCAAAATCTCCAGTTCATTTAAACAAAAGGAATCAGCGAGGGGAGGGAACCTTGAATTTGACCATGGCGTTAGCCTCTCGGTTATTGCAATAGATCGTGCGGTGACCGGGAGCCTGAGGCCGAACGCTACCGAGTCGAACGGTTCGAGACAATTGAAGGCGCTCCATGCCGTCCGAGCTTGAAGATCTCGCCGACGAGCGAATCCGTGTCCATCCACTCATCTCCTACTACTTCTTCTCCTCTCCCTCCTCCTTAATTATCCTTTCTCCACCAGTCAGATCAACTCAAAACAGAAGCAGAAGCACAATTGTTTCTAGAAATCAACGAAAACAAAGTGAAAGCAGGATTTTGTGGTAAATCAGGGTGAAGAAGGACAGAAGGATGAAGAAAGTAGTACGTGGAGCTCAAAGTCTACGGGGCAATCAAGACAGCACCTTCTCCCGATTTTCAGGGTCGGGTAGCCCTTCTGAATCGTCGCTCAAATTCGACAAGCCCTCCTTTCCTAATTCCCTTTCATCTCAGCGTTTTTCTTCCTTGTATTTCTTTTTCAGTTTTTTTTGGTTCAACCACGTTCGTTCGTCAGTGCAAGCCGGCCTCGAAATTAAGACGCGCTTATAGGCGCGTGTTAAGCGTTACACTGACGCGGTCCGCTGACGTCAGCGGGAGAATCTGTGATGGTGAAACTGTACACGCGCGTGCGTTGCGAGTAGAGATTATATTAGGCTTGGCGACTGGGGTGTCGAAAGTGAATATGCTAATTTTGATCATCTATCTGATTTGGTCATGGCCTGAGATTGGAACGACGCCGTTCTGCTAGTGGTGTAACAAACAAAAGGCGAAGAAAAGGTTAGTTTTTGGCCCTCTTCAATGCTTCTTCTTCTCTTACAAAACTAGTGGTGATGCATGCACGGGACAAGTTTTTCGTAAAAACATATTGATGTTTTTTTTTACATTCTTAAGTTATGTCATTTTCTTTTCTTATTTGTTCATCTTACATTCTTTTTAGTTAAAAATTAATGTACAAAATAATTACATGATCTCAATATTAATATTATGAAGTATATTTCTTTTTTCTTAATCAATATACTTAATGTAATTTTTTTTTAAACCGCTCATGTAACTAATTAAAGTATCTCACTTATAATTATTTTCAAATACTATAATCTTTGTAATTGTAATTAACAATCATAACTATACATAAAATTTTAGACTAAATAGTTTAGGTTTTTAGATTTCTTACTTTAATACTTTCAAAAAAAAAATATTTTTCATTTGGATAAATAGAGTAGTACAATCCTTTAACCATCACAATATATTTTGTTTCTTTTCTATCAATTGATTAGCATGACCTTTTTATGCTTATAATTTCTCATGATATACATTTAGTTATCGATGAGAAAAAGTATACAATAAATTAATTAAACCAAAATAATTATTTCACATATGCTTATCATTTCTCATGATATATATGTTTAGTTATCGATGAGAAAAAATATACAATAAATTAATTAAATCAAAATGATCATTTTACATATGCTTATCATTTCTCATGCTATATATATATTTAGTTATCGATGAGAAAAAGTATACAATAAATTAATTAAACCAAATAATTATTTTACCTCTTTCACAGTGATAAATTTGACCGATCTTAAAATGTATAATGTTTTATTGTCTCTTTAAGTTTGAATTGTTATAATTATTAATTACTTAATTTTATTTTTCACTTGATTATCTATGCTATATATTTTAGAATTTAATTCTTAATATTATCATTTGAGAATGGTAGTGATGTTTTTTATGCATATCAAGTAATTTTGTAAATTTTTACTATGTATTGTTTTCATAAATACCTTCTCATGGCTTGAAACTCTTAAAAATATCCTTAATTTAATATAATTTTTTATTTTCACTATGTATTGCATATTTTAGATTTTTAACTTGGTATTATATATATTATGAACAATGCGAAAGTGTCCATCGATTAATCTAATGTCAATTATGTAATCATATTTTATATTTTAAAAATCACATTATTGGAGTAAAAATAATGTATAATAAATGTCATAGATCCAAAAAATAATTACAACTATATAGGTAGGATTGTAAATTTGACTACAACTTATAGGTTCATAAATGTGTCATAACCAATATACTACAATCTATTCCTTGATTTTCTTTATACAATTATAATTATATAAAAATATTTTTGATCATAATTAATGAGTATAATAAATGGGGCTAACCCATTCTTATATGTATATAACATAAGATTCTTCGTTGGCAGTGTCGTTGAAGATTCCGCTTTCCGAAATTCCGATCATCAGTTCATTGCTTCTTCAAAAATTGGCGATAGCGGGTCCTTCTATTTCTCCGTCGTGTTTAGAATTTGGATTATTAGTTTTGCGCTTGAAGGCGGTTTATTTGTGAAGTCGAACCCTAACTCTTAGATTTTCTGTCTGTCTGTCTATCTATAGGATTTGAATTGTTTGATTGATCAGGGTATTAGGTTTCCCTAATTTGAATGGTTAATTGTAAATGGATCCCACACACGCAAGAGATGTGCTGAGGTATGAATTATGATCTTTAACCTCTTCAATTGTTATTGGGTTGAGGTGTTTTGAGTTGGAAACTGATCCTATTTTGTTGTTATAATTTGCAGGCATTTAGAGAAGCAGAACGAACTCCTTCAGGAAGCTCATATTAAGATGGACCATGAAATGCACAAGCTGCAGGTAATGCGATTGCCAGCATGTTTCTATTATGGAATCCTGTCTGACTTGCAAATTATTGCAAATTAGATCTGTAGATTGAGCAATTTTTTATGTTTGTTTGATGGAGATAACCTCCATGATAGGTGGTTGCACTTGTAAACATTATGCTCGTTTATTGATTTCTCAGTTGGTCTTTGCCAATGAAACTGATACGAGTTTACATGACTAGCTGATTGTAGTTGGTAACATTAACATGGCACATCCAGGTAGAGCAAGAAATGCTCATGCGCAAGTTTTATCAAGTCATGACGACTTTGGACCAGACCAAAAAGGTGAAAGAGCCTCGTTGTCCCTACTAATTAATGCCATTCATCAATATCCAGTCAGTACTTCTTTTGGGTTTCTTTTAGTGTATGTGTTCATTAGTAAAAATGATCTCAGGTCGAGGAGAAGCATCAATTGCTATTTAGTTTCTGCTGTTGTTTGTTATATATTCAAGGAAGAGTTGGCTGTAATTGCTCTTAATCTTCAAATTAAGAAGACTCTATATTACATGCGTACTATTCTCTAATCTTAAAGATGGATAAATTTAAAATTCTAGTTGTATGCTTGATATTGAGCACAAATAGTTGGTTCAAGTAGAAACATTCTATACAAGTGACTGGGGGAAAATATTTCAGTGTAGGGCTGATGCTAATCTTAGGTTTAGCTTTCATGTTTTTATTTAAATAACAAAATTCTCAATTATTTTTCGGTGCCATTGTCATTGTCAATGCAGGGGGAAGGAACTACTAATGCTGCAACTGCAACCGCAACCGTTGATGATGATGACGATGTGCAAACAAAAATAACAAAAAAGGATGGGCAATAGTGTAGACCGCATGATATCAACATCTGTTGTTACTTGAGGCATGATATCAACATCTTTGGTCACTTGAGGCACAATAGCAACGTCTCTGGATACTTGAGGCACAATTACATCTTCTGCAACAACTTCAAGATCGAAAACATTTTGCACTTTCTCTTCTACTACTTGGCATCTTACCATAGTATCATAAACTTCCACTTTAGGCTGGTAGTCAAGCCCATCATTGGCACTTGGCAGGGAGTGAACTCTCAGGATGATAGCATCTCCTATTTGGCTTGTTCCTCTAGTATCATTAACCTCCACCTTAGCATGACAATCAAGCTTATCAATGGCAGAGACTTCACACTCGGGATGATCATCCCTCAAACTCTCAGAAACTGCAGATTTATCTCCATTGTTTATTTCCTCACTCTGACAAACTTTATTTGCACAGGTGCTTTCAATCCTATGCAGCTTCCCTTGCACAGGTGTAATTTCAGCTTCTGCAGCCTCTACCTGTATAAACTGCTCTTTCTCATTGATATCGATCGGGCTCATCAGCATTTTCAACCTTCTGTTTTACCCCTTACCTTTCTAATAGGGGGGCTGCACGCACGCGGGTCCTTCACTAGTAGCTTTCAAAAGAAGAAGGAAAAAAAATTAACCCCATACCTCGTAATAATCACATACATATGTATCTGCACAAGCATGACGCAATCCAATCCAAACCATAAAGATGTGGATCCGGCTTTTATTAATGTGAAAGGCAAGACCGTATAGACACGTAGGTGTCCAAATCCAAAAGCCATTTTGTAAGTATATGGGTTTGTGTATAATAATAATAATATTCTAATAAAAAGGACATGCCCTTTTACCTACTCTTGCAAGTATAGCGCATCTCCATTCTTCTTTCTTCCAGCTTCCTCAATCCTCAATCCTCATCCTTCCTTGGTAGGAATAAAAAAGTCAAATGAAACAACCAATCAAGCAAAGTTGCAAAGCCCCCCACCACAAACCCACAAGCATAAAACCCCTAAACTTCTCCTTTCAAACATTTCAAACTCCTCTCTAATTCCCCCTCCTCCTTAGCTTCGAAGCAAAACCTAAAAAAACAATTGCTTTTAATATCAATGGAAGGGAAGACCAATCCAAACGGCAATAGCAATAGAAACCTTCCACCTGGTTTTAGGTTTCACCCAACAGATGAAGAACTCATAGTTCACTATCTCAAGAACCAAGCCATGTCCAAGCCTTGCCCTGCTTCAATCATCCCAGAAGTTGATATTTACAAGTTTGACCCTTGGCAGTTACCTGGTTTGTAAAACATTTATTATTTATTTCTCAATTTCATTCTCTATTGGTGATCGATCATATTCATATTATCATATATAGTATTAATTAATAATCAAAATGATTTGTTTATTTATTTTGTGTACGTGAAGATATGGAGAAATCAGAGTTTGGAGATAATGAATGGTACTTCTTCACCCCAAGAGATAGAAAGTACCCAAATGGAGTAAGGCCAAACAGGGCAACTTCGTCTGGGTATTGGAAGGCTACTGGTACAGACAAAGCCATTTACAGTGGATCAAGGTATGTTGGAATCAAGAAAGCCCTTGTTTTCTACAAAGGAAGGCCCCCAAAGGGAACCAAGACTGACTGGATCATGCATGAGTACAGATTGAATGATCCTCCTAGGGCTCATCATCAGATTAGGCCCCATGGATCCATGAGAGTAAGTACTATTATATCTATGAATACACTTTTTTGTTTATTAATTGATTGATTGATTATGATAATAAATAAATGACTGTTTTTAAATTTGTTGTGGGGTTGCAGTTGGATGATTGGGTGCTGTGTAGGATATACAAGAAGAGACAATCAGGAAGCAGGGCTTTGGAGGAGCAGAGCAAAGAGGAGGAAGAATTTCAGCAGCCTCTCATGGTGAATAGTGGGCCCTCTATGATCAAGGATGAGCCTGGGTTCACAATTCATGGCAATAATCATTATCAGCAGGAGCAGCAGCAGCAGCAGCAGCAGCAGCAGCAGCAAATGCTCAAGTTTCCAAGAACATCCTCACTGGCCCATTTGTTGGAAATGGACTATTTGGGTCCGATTACCCATCTTCTTAACGACGCAAACAATCCATACAATTACAGTCCATTTGAGTTCCAACCCAATACTGACCCAGGGAACTCCGGGTCGGGCTCGACTCCAAGTGGGCAACACCTGAACCAGCAATGGCTTTCGAGCACGGGCTCGGTCTACAGGCTCCCATGATACATTTTACGTACATAGCTACTAGCTAGTATATATAATACCCTAATGTTGTTAACTTGCAATACTTGATTCTTTGGGGGGATTTGTGTATGGATCTAGAACAGGGTAATCGGAAAATGTAAGATACAGATTGTTGATAGACGTCATAGATTGATTGATTACATAGGTAGTTTCATTATTATGTTGACCAAAAAATATTTAGGTGCGTTATTAATGAAAAGGACCAAATTGGCTGATCTTGAATGGCAAGCAATAATCCATGACTAATCTTTGATGTTGCTTGTAGAGGATTAGTTTGTTTGTTGATTCCGTGCACGTGGGCGTCATTTAGATTTGTTTAACACCTCTTGAATAATGGCCTTAACAACGACCCTTTTTCATTTATGTTATGCAATTATAATACGACAAAAACTATATAGTCGCTTGAAGTTTCAAGTGTAACACGCAACCCTTGTGATAAATTACTTACGAAATGTATGAAATTCAACATGTAATGTTGAAATCGAATTCCATGGTGCTTAATTTTCTTGGGCATGCAGTTTTGGAACACAATAAATTAATTTCTTAATACGTGGTTGATAGGAAGTTGACAAATGATCTGAAATTAACTAAGGTGCAGCTTGATTAGGATATTCGATATTGGAGGAGTCTTAACAAGATTAGGCACATGCGATCCGTTTGACCATCAAGTCCCAAATCAAAACACGAGTGCAACGTGCAAAATTCAATTTTACTACTACTTGTTGTACAGCTTAATTTAGAAGGCCTAGCTTAGACGGACCATTTCTATTTAAAGCCATTTCCGTGTTGTGGTAAAACTAGAATACTATGTAGATAGACTTGCCAGCTTGGCAAATTCAGACCTTTTTTTTTTATGTTGGTATTAAGATACAGTGAATGTTACTAGCTGGTAGCTAGCCTCCAAATTAATATGTAGATAGACCTTTTTTATGGTGTTATGTTTGATAATCTATGATTGTAACTTGTAATAAACTAATTTTTACATATTGCAAGCTAAACTATTTTTTACGTAGTGCAAGGGCACAAGATTCATGTCCAAGATGCTATGGCCAGGGCTGCGATCGAATCATGAACCACTCTTTCAAGCTACTTGACCATGGCTCGAATCGCTAGTAATTGGGACAAATGGACCCGTGCTTGGGCGATTTGGGCCATGATCCAGAGTTTTGAGCTTATTGGTCCTATCCTTTGTTTGAGTTTCTAAAGGCTTTAGGTGAAACGCCGCGTTTCGCTTAATGAAAGGCAACGAAGACAAACGACAACGTTTTTGAGTAATAGGGTTCATATAAAAGATCGAGGAAGCGAGAACCCTAATCTTTGGCCTTGCTTCATATCTTGCGTCGTTGTAGATGAGTTAGGGTTTGAACTCTTTAAAGCTTCTCTCTGGTGATTCCACTGTAGCTCACCGAGATCTAAGTGAGACCATAGAGGAAAAAGACTGGGGAAGAGAGAGATGAGGGAGCTTGGGGTTTTGGTGGTTTGAGTTCTTCTTGATCTTGATGATCCATTCTCTGTTTTTCCTTCTTTTTACTACTTTATGTTCTTCGCATGTGTTTCCTAGTTGTTGGTTGTGTGTTCTTGCTTTGTAAACTATTTGTGTGTTGGTCTTAGATGCATAGTGGATTGTGTGGGTCCTCTCTTGAGGCTCTGCAGAGTAGGTAAAACCGAATTGCGTCAACAAATTTGCTTGTCCACTTGCATTTTAGTTGATTTTGAATCCAAAACCAAAACAATCAAAGCTGATCTAAACACCACAAATTGGTATCAGAACTTATGGTTATCGATCTTTGCTTCCACTAAGATTTGTGAAAAGTTTTTGTTTCCCTTCTCTTTTTTTTCTTAGATTTGTTGTAACATACTTAGCCATTCTTGTCTAATGGTCTCCTTTGGTGAGGCTTTAGTCTGATAAGAGTTAAAGCTCGTGTGTTTGTTGCCAAGTCGTAGAACTTGCGAAAGTTCTTAATTTTTTCTTGTTTGCATTTTGTTGATTCTATAGCCTTTCATTTTTGCTATTGTTTCTGGTTTTTAGATTTGAACTAAAACAATTGTAACTTTTATTTTTGAGCAAATTAAAGGCTTTGTGGACTTAAGCTTCATAATACTCACAATTTCAACTATTGGCTCTCGTCACAAGGAATTTTGGATCTTTTTAGTACTGATTATTTATATGAGTGTAATCCTATAGGTCGGATTCCAAACGGGTAAACAAGTAACACTTTCCATAATTCAACCAAATAATGAAAAAGTAACCACTACAAACGAAAATGGAAATTACCGAGAACTATTTATCGAGAACACCGAGTCCTCGGCAATTACCGAGAACAAATAAGTACTAGTCGGCAAATACAAAACTTTCTCATATTTATCGAGAACTTACCGAGGACATCCCATGTCCTCGGTAATTTCTGGCGGACAATTTTGGTGGGTTAACTTTGGCGATTTTTTACACAGGACATGGGTTCTCGGTAATTTACTGAGAACTCGTGTCCTCAGTAAATCGGATTTCCCCACCATTTACCGAGGACCATGGTTCTCAGTAAATTACGGAGAACCTGTGCCCTCGATAAATCGGATTTATCCGCCACTTACGAGGACCATGGTTCACGATAAATTACTGAAAAGTTGTGTCCTCGGTAAATCGAATTTATCCGCCATTTACTGAGGACCATGGTCCTCGATAAAAATTGGCGGGAATTTTCCCGCCCAATTTTTTTGTTTCTAAAGACTACGTACATTTCTCGGTAAATTAAAATTAGTAAAACATACAGAATTTTCTTTCGCTTTTGCATTTTCACACTTCTAACCCTAAAGCTCCATTTCCGCCGAGCTCATTGTTTGTAAGGTAAGTTTTCTATCAAACATGGTAATTTTGTTATCTTACAAGATTTTAAATTTTCAATTAAAGAGAAATGTTGACTTTTAAGATTGGTAGATTATAATTCTTGTTTTCTTATAATTTATATGATCGTGTGAGGAGTTTGGTTCTTCCTAATTCATTTTCTTCAACTTTGATTTGTGACTCTTTTTGTTGTGTTTATAGGATAGTGAAATATATATGTTTTAATGTGTTTGTTTCTAATTTCATCAATTTTAGCGTGAAATATAGGCATGAGTTAATTGCAAACCATGTATTAGATTTATTTAAGATGAGTGTTGTAGTTTGAAAAGTATTGGTCATGAAATGGCACAGTGAACATGAGACAAAAGATGAAGAGATATGTCATCCCTCTGATTCAGAAGCATGGAAGACAAACACACCCATTTTCGCTTCTGAATCCAGAAATGTTAGGTTGAGATTGTGCACAGATGGTTTTTATATTAGCCATTCGGTTAGTCAGGACAACAATGTTCCTCATGTCATGTAATTATAACTCCATATAATTTGTCGTCATGGATGTGTATGAAGGAACCTAATATTATTGTTTTCTTTTTGACTTATTCATATAAATATAAAATATTTTTATATTTAAAAAATTCAATCTTTGTTCATATTTCTTCATTTTTTTATTATTAATTATCTTATTAATTTTTTATTTTAAAGATTTTTAATGAATTGAATTTGATTAAAAAAATTGTAAGAATTTAAAATATTTTTGACTTTTTTTAAAATTGGATGATTCTAATCAAAATAATTTTATTTATATTTTTCCATAAATAAATTATCATTAAGCCATCAAAATCGTATTGGGCTCACGTTAATGATTTTGGATCCGTCTCACATTATAACAATTCATTAAATAAAGTTATTTTTATTTTTTATATTAAATTAAAATCATATTCATTAAATAAATTAATTATTAAATTCATGTAGTTGTGTATGACACGACAGATATAACTAGTTAATTATGTAATTCGATGCCAATGGTTAATATGTTATGTAAACCAATATATTTAAAAAATTACCGTGTAAGGCACAAATTATAAATTAATAAATATTTTAAAATACATAGTGAACTAGTTGATGTACCCGTGCTCTTGCACGTGTCTTTAATAGTAAAATTTATTTTATACATATACATATATATTAATTTATATATACTACTCCCTCCGTCCCCTATTGTTTGTCCAAAAGGACATATTGCACAAGTATTAAGAAAATGCGAGAGAGGAAAAAGCAACCAATGAGAAGAGGAGAGAAGTTGTGATAGTGATGGGTAAAAAGGTGAAAAATGAGAAAGAGAAAGGAAATTACCAAAAAGGGTAGAGTTTTTATTGGATAATGTGGGTAAAAGTGAGATTAGATAGGGGTAATATTGTAAGAAAAGATTGATATAAAAGGAAAGTTGAAAAGGTGGACAAACCTTTTGGGACACCCGAAAAGGAATACTGGACAAACTTAATGGGACGGAGGGAGTATAATATTATAAAAGTAAGCATTTAATAATTATTTTGAAACAAATCAAATATAACTTAATATCAATGTACTTTCATATCATTTAACATCCAAATACTAAATAATAATAACAATAAGAAAATATGTTTGAAATAAAAATCTAAATAAAATTAGAAAATGCATTTGAAATAATGCTTGAGAAACAAAGTTCATATTCTAATATTGCAAAAATTTGCATGAGGTCTGCAAGCAACCTAGTCTTTCTTTTCGTGCTTCGTATTATTATTTTTTTTGGAATATGAAGTTGAAAGTTTGCTCTTCGCTAAGTTTTTTTCATTATCATCATCGGTTTGAAGGAGTTAGTGACTTATTTGACGATAAATTGGAGTGTATATCAAGCTCAGATGGAGATGGTTCAACATTATTATGCAAAAATGAAATATAATAACTTATAAATTAGGATATATTAACAATTAACGATTAAAATATTAAAATTAGTTAATAAGAAAAAATATGGTGTTATAAAATAATAGTAAATAATGATTTCTTGATTCTTCTACAATTTAGAATTTTTTTTATTAATAATAATGAAAAATAGTTCTAATTGATAAATCCAAATCTTATGAAAATAATATTAATATTTAAATTGAAATTAAATAATAGTATAAGATAGGAGGAAAATTATTTAAATCCAAATTCTATGAAAATAAACATAAATAATTTTTATTTAATATATAAATAATATATCGGGTTCACAATTCGATTTCAACCAATAAAACATAGCTCAATTCAATGCTAACCAATTAGATTGATTTTAAAATGATCGGTGATGTAGTTCAATGTGAGTTTGACACATGTTGTTTTATATATATTTTTAAATACATGCTTTAGTATATAGTAATGACAAAGTTGCCTTAAAATTAAAACTATTTAATACGGATTGATCTTAAAAAAGTTACGTACATTAACAAAGATATAATTAAGTAGTATTTATTATATATATATATATATTGATCTTAAAATGTCAATACCTTTTAGTAATTAAATAAATTAAGAGTAAATGAATTATATAGTGTATATAATTAATTGTATTTTTATTTGTAAGGATACAATTGTATGTTAATAACAATAACAATATTATTATATTATATATAATGATACATATTAAAGATAATTATATACAATTATATAATATTTAAATTTTGTCCATAAAAAAAGCCTGAGAATTGGTAGTGGGACAGTTTCATACTTACCATTGAAAAAAATAACAATACATATCTACCCTAATACATTATAAAGCAGAACCCAAGTATATTGTAAAATTTGCGCCACGTGGCATTTTTGAATAAATTAATGTGAAATTATATTTTAATAAATTTTGTAACAACTTATAGTATTCTTGCTATATATACTAAATAGATAACATGTTTATTTAATTTTTTATGTATATAATTTTCTATCTATGGATTATGTATTAGTTTACTACAATAGATAACATATTTTTATAATTTTTATATACATAAATTCCTATGAAATGATATTTTCCATATTAATTTAATATTTTTCTATCTCTTAACAAGATTTAGGGTCTTAATATATTTTTTTTATCTTTTAACAAGGCTTGAGCTCCAAGTATAAAATTTATATCTATATAATGATATAATTTAAATAATAAATTTTGTTATGTTGATATATTTTTATTTTGAGAAAAAAGATATAATTTTATGTTGATAACTAAGATTATATGTAAATGTCAAAAAATATAAAAAAATCGAATTTTAATTTAAATTAATAAAATTAGATTTTCTTTATCTTTTTATGCATTTATATTAAAGATTTTGTCTTAAATCAAAGTTTGAAAAAAAAAGAAAAATTTACAAAACTTGATGAATACTTACTTAAATTGAATTTTGATAAAAATTTACATTACATTTTTCTTAATTTCCTTTTTATTTTGTTTGTGTAAATATAGAATTTTTTTTATCTAGCCCCACCTTACATTTAAATTTTCTTATCTCTATGTTTTTTTTTTGTAATTTAATATGGATGATAGGTTGATTAATACATTGAATTTTGTAAATTTTCATATACATTAATTTCCTTTATATTTTATTTCTTCATTATGTAAATTTAGTATGGAAAACAACTTTATAGATGGATTGAATTTTACAAAATAATACATATATAATTTTCTCTATATTTTATCTCTTAAATCAAGGACAATGTTCTCTTCTATACTAATCTTTATATTTTATTTTCATATTTACAAACATTCATATTATTATAGAGTAAAAGATAAGAACCCTAATATATAATTTTAATAATTTAACTTTAAAAAATATTTTAATAAATTATATTATGCTTTATAGATAACTTATCCTAACTATTGTTATCTTTATAAAAAAACCAAGTATTTTATACATATTAGTGTCTAAAAAAATAAGAAAATATTATTTAAAAATATTCAATAAAAAGTAAAATCAATAGTTTAATAAATTCAATCTAAATTTGGACAAGATCTCCACAAATAATGGAAAAATATTTCAAAAATATATTCAATTAAAATATGGAGTACAATCTATAAATAATAATTTGTTTATTTCATAATTTATTATGATATTATATAAATATATTTAGTATTTTAAATTAATATCGTAGAATTGTATTTTTTTTAGTAAAATTATCCCGTGAATATCACGGAACTTCAACTAGTTAAAGATGATGATGTACAATTATACAATATTTTAATTTTGTTCGTAAAAAAAGTAGTAGATCATTGTATATTAATAGGAATAATAATAATATTATATTTTATATTTTTAAGGATTGTAAATATTAAAAAAAAAGGGTAAAGAAGTAAGTTTTGAAATTAAGATGCTTATACGGCATAGTTAGATGGATGACAAATAAGATAGAGAGATTCGAATAAAACGAATAATCAATACAACACAATTATGCAATTCAAGGTTTTTGTATATATAAATAGATAAAGAACAATTAGAAAATAAGTTGTAGATGAAACAGCTAAATAATGTGATCGAACTTATAGTTGATTTGATCCATGAACTTGTCTCTTTTGGTTAGAGGAGTTCATCCTATTATCACAATGAAATGGACGTGGAAAAAAAATTAGGGTAGATATCAAAGATGAGGAATTCACATATGAAAAAAAGGGTAATATCAAAGATGACATACAATAGTACATGAAAAAAATTAGAATACATAGAAAAATTATATTGTTAAAAATCTTTGTTCATAAAAAAATTATATAGTTTGTTCATAAAAAATCATAGAATTTTTTTTGTTAATGTGTTATATATATAGTTTGCTCTTAAAAATCTTGTTCCTAAAAAAATAACATTACGTTCATAAAATTTATTACGTTCATAAATTAGAATACATAGAAAAATTATATTGTTAAAAATCTTTGTACATGTTACATTCATAAAAAAATTATATAGTTTGTTCATAAAAAAAATCATAGAATTTTTTTTTTTTAGTGTGTAGTATATATAGTTTGCTCATAAACATCTTGTTCCTAAAAATATAACATTACGTTCATAAATTTTTTTGTTCATATTACGTTCATAAAAAAAATTATATATTTAAAAATCTTTATACGTTCATAAAAAAATTATATAGTTTGTTCATAAAAAATTTATAGAAAAATTTATTTCCATAAAAATAAAATCATAGAGATCTCACCTATTTATAGTTTCATATTTACCATAGAAAATATTACGATATATATATCTCATGTACTAATATAATTATATAATAATATAATTTTTACGATCTAATAGTATACACATTATGTTCTAATTAATATGACTATATAAATTAAAGTTAAATGGTTTTATATATCTCACGATACATAGAAATTTTTTGTTAGCGTGTAGTATATATAGCTTGTTCATAAGAAAATAACATTACGTTCATAAAAATAAATCTTGTTCATAAAAAAATAACATTACGTTCATAAAATTTTTTTGCCTTCCACTCCCAAGGTCCCAACTCCACAAAATTCTCCTCTACCTCCCTCTTCTCCCACCACACTAAAACTCCCTTCCCCACCTTCTTCGGCCTAGAAAACAATCGACCTTGACTCTGACGAGGATGATCTCCCCATTGGAGTCATCGTTCGCAAAAAGGCCAAGGAACTGCCACCCATCTTCATGGGAACTGCTGCAGAGGAAGCCCAACTCAAGGCCCTCGAGGAAGAATTCGAAGGCGCGCTCAATGGGGCTTCTGAGAACCAAGGGGACAAGCTCCCCGAAAAAGGGAACCCAGCACCAGTTGACGGTGCTGGGCCAAGCAGTCGTCATCAGGAAGACGACGAGGAGGAAACAGGGCTGACCTCCTCCGATGATGAAGGGACCTCCAGTGATGACACTGAAGAGGACGAAGAGGCCACCACTGACAAAGAGCCTGCTGGCATCCCAGCTCCTGAACACCAAATGGTGGTGTCGGCACAGGTCCCAGAGGAAAGGACCCGTCCACTGATGCTCGAAGCGGCTGCTCCCCCCAGCAAAAAGGAAAGACTTCGGTCTCCAGGGGGAACACAAAGAAGAAAGGAAAAGGAACTGTGCCCAAGAAAGTCTACATCTCTGAGAATCGCAAGCTCCTTCCCCCCCTCATCCTCTCAGAAAAACAACTCACCGATGAAGGGCTAGGGCAACTATGAGACCTGATCAAGGCCCAAGGATGGGAACACATGTGTAGTGAGGCCGTGAGTGTCGATCCCTCTCAGGTGCGCCGATTCTACAACAACTTTGTGGTCCAAGACAACGGCACCAAGGGAACTCTTTCCCTCGAAGGCGACGACTTCATCTTCACAACCTCCACAATCCGCCTTCAACTACAGGTCCCTGTCCAGGGCCTCCAGGAACTGCCCGCCAAAAGCTGGGGCGACTTCAACAGTGAGGAGATTTACAACACGATCTACGAGGGCCGTGTTCCCACCACTGGCACCTCTACTCATCACTTGTCCCTCATTGCAAAGTTGGCCCATCAATTCATCATCAACATGGTGATCCCTCGCCAGGAGAAGCGCCTTGTCATCAACATCCCTGATGCCATCATCCTCTACCACTTCCTCCTCAAAAAGCCCATAAATCTTCCTCGCATAATTTTGGGGCACATGGAGAAGTGTATGGCTTCCAAATCCCACTCCCTCCCTTATGCTGGCCTCATCAAGAAACTCTTGCTCAGAGAGGGCCTCTACGACACATCCAAGGAAGAGGTCACCATAGGTAGGGAACTGGACATCTCTGTGGTCCACAAAATGCGGCACTCTGAGCCAGTGGAGGAACAAGAAAGGCTTCCATCTGGTGAAGGCACTCAGGATGGGAACACTCAAGTGTTGGTTCACATTGCCAACACTCTCGACAAGATAGCTAGGGAACAAGAAAAGATGGCAAGGGACCAAGAACAAATTGCTAAAGGCCAAGAAAAGCTTGTAAAAGTCTTAACACGGCTTTATGATGCCCTGTTCCCACCAAGCCCATGATCTTTTCCTTCTTTTTCCTAGCCTCAATGTTCCCACAAATATTCTCTTGTGTTCCTATGTACATTTTTTTGCTTAAGTAATGAATGGTTTTTAGTATGATTGCGTGTTCTTTTCCTTCCTTATCTATGCGTTTACTTGTTTTCGATGATGTCAAAAGGGGGAAAGATAAAAAATGCGAGATGAGTTAAGTTGAAAAGATATCACAGAATACGCTATAGCTAAGGGGGAACAATTGCATAAAAAGCTAAGTACGAACTCAGTGATTCACAAGAAGTGGCTCCCTAGGAATATGCGTAGGAACTCATTTGCATATCATGCTTTGAAATACTTGCTGATTTTTGTGATAGGTTTGTCATCATCAAAAAGGGGGAAATTGTTGGAACGATGTTGGGACCTCTAGTTCTAAACATCGGAACAACGATACAGTTCTCCGAGTTTTGATAATGACAAACGCTATAAGGGAACTAATGTGCTTCGATCAAGTATTTCTAAGGAACACAGGTTGAGCAAAGAACTTCCACGAATGACCAAAGATCACAGGAGCACACAATGAAGAGTTCCCATCAAGGGAACTCTGAAGAGAAAAGTTCCCATGAAATGAGAACTCCCCGGAATGACCAGAGAACAAAGGCTTACACGATGAAGAGTTTCTCTCAAAGGAACTCAGAAGAGGACAGTTCCCACGACATGGGAACTCACATGTGAGGACAAGGACCGATCAGCGCATATCACGGGATCCTGCCTTGGACAGGATGAAGGCACAGTCTGAGGAGAAGACTGTCACGATTGATCCAACGGTCCGATCAATTCAAGAAGTTGACCTAGTTCAAATTGAAGTCACATGTGAAGAAAGTACAACTTGGGCATCAAGCAAAGGGCATTTCGGACACAGATGAAAGATGCGATTGAAGCCCAAGTTCACTCGAGTATAAAGCCAAATGAATAGTGCTCGGATTGAGTACTTCTCCAGAACTCACAAATACCCACAACAGAGAAAGAGAAAGAAGAAGAGAAGTCCCCGACGGCGAGTGTCTAATCTCGACGACGGTGAAGCCGAGTTCCCAGGAGCAAGGGAACCGCGATTCGGTGTAAGGTTTGAGTTACTTATTTAGTGATTGTTGTTCGCTTAGGAACTCAGTTGAGAAGATTCATTAGTGTTGCTAGAGTTAGGTAGAACTCGTAGGAACAGAGAAGTTCGAATCTGGCTGTTTGTAACTAAGGAACAAATCAATAATATAAGTAAGTCATTCAAAATCCTCCAAGAGGAGGTAGAGGTTTACCCATACAACTAGTTCGTTGTAGTGGGGTTCCTCTATAAGGAACTGTGTTCTTTCAGCGTTTTAATTACTTGCGATATTATTCCTTCCGCTGCCTTGGGAACAGCTTAACAGCCAGTTCCCAAGCTCTTGCTAACTCGTTCACGATCCAACAACTTTCGTGGCCAATAGCCACACATTTAGCAATGAACTAATTCGCGGCTATTATTTGCAGCTAAATAGCCACAAAACTAGAATTCTGTGGTTCTTTTTCAGAGTGATATTTAGCCTCGCGCGTTTTAGCCCCAGGGCACCTTTCGTAGGGCAATCCGTTGGGGATGTCGTGGCTAACGTGATTTCGTGGTTAATTTTGTGGCGGAAGTCGTGTCTATTTTCCTGGCTACAGACGCGTTTTCCAGCAGTGATTCTATCGCCCCTCGCGAATTATGTCAGAATCCAGGAACCCTAACAAGGCGTGAAGTAAAGTGAAGGAAGAACAAGAACCTTCAAGATGTATTTATCATTTCGTTTTGGTTTTAGTTTCGCTATGTTTCAAGAACAAGATGGTTTTGCTATTCGATTTCGAGTAACTTTAAGCTTGAAGACAATGTAAGATATTTTGTACGAACCATGTCTCCTTCGGGAGCACCTTTTCCATTTTATGAATTATGTTTATTTCTGCATTATTAATGTTCTATATCATTCTAAAAGCCTTGGGTGACTTTGGACAGTAAAGTCTGAGGTCACTGGCAGTAATACCCAATGTTGTAAAATAGGGGTGTTACAGTGGATGAGTGGGCACACCTTACTGGACAAAATTGGGAATGAAGTGATCAAAAGCAGAGTGGGGGTGGCTAGTATAGGTGATAAGATGTGAGAATCAAGATTACGCTGGTTTGGGCATGTTTAGAGGCGGGGCCTTGAGGAACCAGTTCGCCGTTGTGAGAGGTTGGCCCTTGGAGAAGTACGTAGAGGGAGAGGGCGACCGAAGAAATTCTGGGAGGATAGTATAAGGCAAGATGTCAGCCAGTTGGGGATTTCGACAGCTATAGCAGTGTGCAGTGATGACTAGAGAGAGGATTCGAGTGGTGGACAACTAGCTATTTGAGCAAACCGGTCCCTTTGAGGCGACAACGCCTTAGTTCGGTTCTAAGTTTCAAATTTTTTATGTTTTTATGTTTTTATGTTTTTGGTTTTCTTTTCCTCGCTTTCTTCTATTTCTTTCTACGTCCTGCGGTCCTGTTGGGTCTATTGGTCACCCCCCCCTTACGTTAAGCCAGGGGTGCCCCCATCTTGATCCCCCAAATTTCCCGCAATGGGAGCCTCGCTGGGTAAATGTTGTTATTGTTGTTGTGTCTTTGGTGTCAATGTAATATTTTTCTATGTAATGAATGAACTAAGTATATTTTGCATGGTTGAGTATTTCCTGTGTGCTTGTTCTTTTTCAAGTTCGATTTATTTTCGATGATGAAAAAGGGAGGAGTTTGAAAAATTATAGATATGCAATTAGTTCATGGTATAGAGGTAACATTTTCTAGAACTTGTTTTTATCTTGCATTCTTGTACGATTTTTGTATTGGTTTGTCATCATCAAATAGGGAAAATTGTTGGGAAACTCAATGTTCCCTTAGGTTTTGATGATGAAAAACCTTGTGAATTTTATGGTTTGTATTTGAAGGTATTTCAGGTGTTGAAAAGGAAATGAATGCGAAGAATAACCGCCAAGCCATACAGAATAAAGGAAAAAAAGAAAAAATGAATTCCGTGTTCGTTGCCCTAGAGAAACAACGCAAAGGCACATAGTTGCTAAAATGGGAAGACGACAACAAGGGAGATGTGCGTGTGGATTCAGAATTGCTAGGCGGTTTGCTTGGATGTCTTATCGTCCAACCAAAGAATACAAAGCCCTAGCAAGAAGTAATTAAAAGATAGATTTTATTGTAGGGTAGTTTTCTAATTAAGATAAGAAAAGTCTTTGTAATTATATCATATCTTATATTTATGGATATAATTTATTCTAGCCATGCATGAGTATATAAATATAGTATGATTCTAGGTTAAAAAATAACGTTTTACATGTTGATAGATTTCTTGAGAGCTTAGTGTGATCTAGAAGAGAAGAGAAGAAAGAATACTAGAGATCTTGAGGAGTTGTGTACAAGTCAAGGTTTGTGTGATCAAGTTCACTAGATTGAGTTTAGAAGAGTTGTTCGACGCTGAGAAACAGAGGTTAGACAATAGGAGTTGTGTACACCTTAGAAACTGAAGTTCGCATTTGTAAGTTCGATCGTTCTACTAGAATTAGTGAATTCGATTGGGAGATCTTAGTCTTACAAATTACTTGCTTTCATTAATCAATTTCAATATCCTGTTGGGGTGGAGATTGTACTCCTCAATTCATTTCATCAAGTCCACTACTGAGTTTACTGGTCCCTCTATATTCTAACACATCCGATCTAATGTAACTAGATAGCTCTTTCAAGGCAATAAGGCATGCATGCACGCACGCATATGTAACATAAGTTGTCGTTGCATAAATTTCGGCCTATCATAAGTTGGGCCAAAATTGGACTCTTTAAGTGCAGCCAAGCTAGTGCTAATTCTTGTAAAATGGAAGCAGGCAACAAAAAGAAAGATACAAAAGAACTCAACTCAGCCATATTAACGTACTCTAACATATGTAGCTTGTTGGTACGTACGCTCACTAAATTACGTACTAATTAATATATATATTGGTGATAATTATCAATTAATAACGATAAAAACATCATTATGATGTATTATTATGATTATTATCATAATCTAAAAAGATTACATTAGCAAACTCCTGATAACGGCTGCTTCAACGCTGTCAGTGTCAGTAGAAGCCAGGAGCTCCGATAGCCGGTCGCTCAGGTCATCCACCTCCCTGTGTAAGTTCCTTATGTAATTGCACGTCTCTTGTAAAACCCGGTTCGCCGATGCCTATTAAATAATAATTAAAAAAAAACAATATTTTAACGAATGAAAATAATGAAGTAATCACATTCAGATATGTCTAGCTAGTATAGATTACAATATACTAGCTGACATAAGATTGATTAGAGTGGAAGCAATATAAATTATTTTGAATGTACAAAATTTGACTTTGAACTTATACGTAAAAGTTGACAAGTCAATAATAAAGGGAATTTGGCTGTTTATAACTACCAGAGGTCCAGACTCCAGAGGTGTTAATTTTGGGTGTTTTGCTTCCGGCATTAATAGTAAAGAAATTTATGATACAAATTAAGGAGATTGTTGGGTTGGAGGGACAATGGAGACCCACATGCACCCTTGCTATATATCGATCCCTCTTGAATTGAATTGTACGCTTACAAACAATATTTACGTGTGGTACACAACTCATACATACATATATATACAGTCTACTATATATATATGTATTTTACATAGACGGCATACATGGATTGTGACTTATCTAAAAACTGCTGGGATGGAGATCGAAGATTCAGTTAAGGCCACACAAATTAAGTGCGTTTGTTAAATAGATATTTTGTAAATTAATTAATATTAATTGAATGAGGGAGTTCAAATATATATAAATGAGATTAGCTAGCTAGCTAGATACGTACCTTATCGGAATTACGCCTGCGGCGGAGCTCGGGAATGAGGTGTTGGAGCTTGTTGACGAGGACGGCGATCTGGTCGTCGCTGATTCCATTGGCGCCGGAGGACTGCTGTCTCGAACGCGACCGTCCGCTCGACATGGTTAATTAATTAGGTCGATCGAATGAATCGGATATGCACGTACTACGTACACTGGCTAGCCAGCTCTTTTAATTTGGAGATCGAGGATGGGTTTGTGTTATAATTAATAGATAGTGGCTGCTAGTATAGGTAATGTAGTGAATGGAGTAAGGAAAATAAAGGGAAATGGTCTTAGTTTAGTTGTTCAGAGAGAGAGAGAGAGAGAGAGATCTTAATAAATAGAGCTAGATAGATTGAGAGAGAAATTGGGGTTTGTTGCATTGTGAGAGCTGAGAGATTGAAGAAAGGAATGGGGGATTTAAAGGAGAGACGAAAGGAGGTGGGGATCAGAATAAACAAGTCATGGACAGAGGGATAAGGGGAACCATGAAGAGGGAAATGAGAGAAAGAGATTGTCTGTTGGACTTGAAGAAGACATGTGCATGGGAGAGTGGGCTTAACTTGGTTTTTATTCGGCTTTTCTTTTTCTTTTCTTTTTTATAAGAAAATTGATTTTTGTATATATATGTAATTAAGATGGAGTATTGTTTATATTTTCAATTCAAAAGACCATATTATCCTTCTATCATAAAATGCACAAATTTGCCCTAAATCTCTAAAATCGGGCTCGTGTTCTTCACACAAGATACACTTGTCTCTCAAAATCCTCTAATTGCCACCACTCGATCTGGTTCGATTATCATCATCTTCCTAGTTTTAAATTAACAATGGTGAAAATGAATAGAAAAAATGTATGAACAAATTTCACTTTTTTAGGATGTAGGGTTTTAAGCTCTCAATCCTACTCTAAGCTTTCAGATTTGACGAACCTTAATCTAATTATATGTCTTCATCCTCAAATTCTTGGTATATTCTGCTAGGTTTTTTGACTTTGATTTCGTGAAATTTGACTTGATGTCCGGGCTTGTTTGATAATAACCTTTAGATACCTTATTTGTTATGCTATCCTCAAAGTATGGATTCATGATTGATTGGAATTATTTGTTCAATATATACTCTGTATAAATGTAATGTTTATTTGGATCACTCTACTATACTGACTTTTTCTTTTATATTTGCAACTATAAGTTCTCTTGCAAAAACATATGAGACATGTCATAACTGGATTTGCGAAGGAAGGATATTTTCCAACTAATGACCAATGAACTTCAAATCGATATTACGGGGTTCATAATTTTTATGCTTGGGCTCATGATGTTGTATGTATAAGTTATATCAGTTGTCAATAGTTTTCATGCTTCCTCACTTCGAACTTCATCTTCCATGTTTGGTAATGCGAAATTGTACGTTGTGTGTTTTGCATTGTGTTTGGATAAATGATTTGAGTTATTAGGTGTGGGAGAGAAAGTGTATATTTAGGTTCATGATTATTTGCTTTTGTAAAGTGTTCTTAGGATACAACTCACACTAGTTGTTATGTGGGTTCATAATTTTGTATGATGTGGTTTATTATAAGTGTTGGAACACTCGTTGTTTCATGGTTTCTCTTAGTTTTGATGACCCTAAACTTTAAATGATTAATGTGTTGTTTCACAAGTGTCACATGAATGTTACAAGAACATTTAAATGATTAATGTGGGCTTAACTTGGTTTTTATTCGGGTTTTCTTTTTTTTTTTAAGAAAATTGATTTTTGTATATATGTCATATATATGTAAAATGGAGTATTGTTTATATTTTCAATTCAAATGACGATATTATCCTTCTATCACAAAAATGTGCCCTAAATCTCTAAAATCGGGATCGATCATGTCCTTTAAACACACTTGGACAAAATTTTACTACCTAAAGTTCAAAAAACTATGCACATTTTCAATATAAAAAAACGATGGCATCTTGTATAAATAGATGCACATTTAATTCAATGTGTATTATTCAAAATATACATATATACCCATTTGAACGGCACGTGAGAGACGTTAGGGCATTTTTTAAACACATTTTTAGGATAAAAATTAGTCGTCCTATCAATTTTTTCTTTGAAATATTTTTTTTTATACTCTACACTATGTGCATTGTTCTCACACGTACATTTAATTTGTTCGCTCGCTCTCACATAATCAAATTCCTTGTAAGAATAGGATCGTTTTGTTGTATAATATTGTTTAGACCTATAGTAGGAAGCACACAAGTGTGCGTACTACACATAAACCTGTGATGACAAATGGGTTTGTCCCCAAATTGGGGAAAGAGTTCAAATGGGTTAGGGGGTCAAGTTTGCTTGTTCATGACCCAGCGATATCCGGTCCCTCACCCATCTTTCAAAATATATGGTAATTTATAATTATTGAATATTAAACTTTGGGTCCGTGAAATTATTGGTATTCAAAATAAAAGGAATAGATTATTCTTTTCAATTCTTTTTGTTTACTAACTAACATAGTTATTTAAAGTAGTAGTAAACTATACTACGTTTATATATATATATATATATAAGATAATTTTTTAAAGAAAATAAAATGAAAAGCGACGCATATAAAAGAAGATCCAATTAAAAATTGTAAGAGAAAGTGCCTACCCCTTTGCATGCAAACCATGTATAGCTTGTATACTACGACAACGTAGTATAATTAATCGACATTAGCGTGCAAGTTTAAGATCGAGTTACATGCATGCTCTTTTCATTTAAAATGAATGGCGGGAACACATATCGATTGTGTACGTGTGTGTAAAATATACTCTACTCAGCTCGTACAATATATACCTAGCTATAGACACGAGTAGTCTAGTAATTTACAAGATGGAATTAGCTAGGTAGGTTTTCTTATTGCGTGAATGTTGCCAATTCGATATTTAGATTCGCGGGTACTTGGGATTAAGGTCTCCTTGTAGAGAAAGCAAAGGAGTATGATATTTTTGACCCCTAGCTCTTCCACGCACAATTAGATTATAGATATATCATAATTCATCCTACTCGATCAATTACCGAGATCGATGATCCATACGTACGTAAACTAGCATCGGAAAGGTTATTCCCATTTTAATAACATCAAAAGATCGATACGTTCATTCAAGGAGAAAATTAGGATTTTGGTTCCCACTCAAATACGTATTCATCAATTTTAAATATTATTCAAAGAATTTCTACACAATTGGCAGATATTTATTACTCCTATTTTTACTATATACTTATAGCATAAATACTTACACCGTGTACCGGTTTAGTTAAATAAATAATGTGGAATTTGGTATGGAGAGTGATGAAATCAATGTACCAGTAGCTTCATGGTGTATTTTATAGGATTAGGAAACCGATCGAATGATAAAAGAGGCAACTTTTCTATATTGATAAAAGAGACATGATAGACAAAATAAAGTGGCTGCTCATTCCTTCTACTTCTCGATTTCAGGGTTACAACGTTTTATATGTGGATCCCTAGATTGGCACATTGAGATAAATTACAAGTGAGTCCCTCTGTTTTGTTCTATTAGACAAAAATGCCCTCTGTGAGGACAGAATAGTACTCTAACAAATAATTTATTTCAAGAATAAATTAATTTCACTTTTCTTTGTGAATATAAACAACAATTATCGATGATTATAATGCGAAAATAAATTTTTAAAATTTCTACATATATTTTTTACTTGAAAATCTATAAATATACAATCAAAAAAAGTTCAATCATATATTATACTTTTTCATGATAATATGGGATTTGAATATACAATTAATCGAGAAAATGTGTAATAAATCGATAAAGGAGATCGATAAGAATGAATCTAAGATTACTTATTATTTTTTAGTAAACTTATATAAAAATAAAACAATATATTTATAAAAATATTTTTCATTAAAATTAGTATTTAATTGTTTTTTTTAAATGTTGATTACGTGGCGTCATGTAGGTGAATTAAATATAGAGATAACATTTAAGTAAAATGAACATAAAGACAAGATTTTTTGTATTGATATGACCTAATATTTAAAAGCAAAAAGTATTTATAAAAAAATAAAAGTTTACAGTTAATCATCACATAAATATCATAAATTTGATTTGAGCGTATATCTTCTTTTTGTATATGACTAAGTCTTACGTGATTAAAATGGAAAATTGATTTTGAAATAGAATTTTAACTAGTTGTACCCGTCGTACCGTGTACGACTACGAATCTACGATTCGGTATTTTATAAACATTATAAATAGGATATTTATAAATAAAAATATAATATAAATATTAATATAAGCAATTCTATTACGCGTAGAATTTTATAATTTTTTTAATCAATATAGATGGTTAAATTTAATGTTGAGATTGAAGATATATTATTAAGATAAAATAATTGCATTTCTCTTTATTTTTGATGATATTTCAAAGATATGTAATTAAAAAAAGAAGATAAAATATGAAATATATATATATATTCAAATATGGAAGAAATAAGAATTTAAAAAATAATAGTTAACTTAATAAATAAGATATAATAAAATATAAAAGATAAAGATAATTTAATTATATTAAATATTTAAATTTTATTTAATTTAATTTAAGATGGGACCAAACACATTTTGTGTTTCGATAAAGTAAAGAATAGATAAGATTAAATATAATATTATTTATATTTTATTACTTTACATGTACGTAAATTTAGAGATTATCAAATATTTTAATATATCTATTAAATATTTTATTATCTATTTTTTGTAACTTTAAACATTATAAATATTTATCATTAATTTTTAATTATAAAAGAAAACCAATATATATCTATAAATAAATTCGTCGATCAAAAGATATATGCTAAAAGATGTATATTTATTTTAAAATATTTAAAATATTTTATCTTTAATTTCAAATGCTTGTATACAAGGAAGCTTTCAAAAGATATTGTTATACTAAATAAATATTTATTTGATGTTAGAGATAAATTTAAATAGTTAAAAAAAAATTCATAGAAAGAAGTTATAATAATAGGAATAAAAAAAATATGAGGTGGGGCCAGAATCGTTCTGGTGGCTCGAAAATGTATAGCTTTAATATATAGTTATAGATCTTAGTCATCAACATAAAATTATATCTTTTTCTCAGAATAAAAATATATCAACATAACAAAATTTATTATTTAAAAAAAATATATTAAGACCCTAAATCTTGTTAAGAGATAAAATTATTAAATTAATATGGAAAATATTATCTCATAGGAATTTATGTATATAAAAACTATATAAATATGTTATCTATTGTAGTAAACTAATACATAATCGATAGATAGAAAATTTAATACATAAAAAAATTATATAAACATATTATTTATTTAGTATATATAGCAAGAATACTATAAGTTGATACAAAATTTATTAAACTATAATTTCATATTAATTTATTTAAAAATATTATGTACCATAGACATATGTTCTGCTTTATAATATATTATAGTAGATTCCTAACTCACTATAAGAACTTCAAGGCCCAAGTTTTTTTACTACGAGTAGTTTTTAGTGGAAATAAATTTTACTCGATCGTGAGTTTTTTAATTTTCTTTTTTTCGGCGTGGTCAAACTAGAAGTAAAATGAGTTTGACTAAACATTTCCCAAGATCTTCAATTCCATACTCTACTGGTATACGACAATTTACGATTATAATAAAACTTTGGTTTACATCATCACACTATCTATCACACACGTTGCTTCTCGAAAACGAAACATAAAGAATAACACCGACCCGTCTCCCAGGCCTAAAATTAATTTTTGTGTCCCGTATTTTATTATCAATTTGCATAGTTCACCACAGCACAACTATACACAAATAAGACCAATTTATATCCTACTAAAATATTTGGATTGATGAAGTTCTCTGAGAACGAGTAACTTAAGCTTTTTTTTTTTATTATGAAGATGAAGAAGCATGTCTACATTGTCCTGTTGCGGGTCTTAATCCAAGTGAAATTGTTTTACTGAGATACTATAAATTAATGTTATAGTATGATTATATTGTTAATATATGTCTTTATTTATGTGTAAGAGTACTACGTCTAGAGCTAGAAGGGGGCATGTGAAATTGTGAATCTTTTTCTCGGCGAGATTCCTGGTAGCTCTTAGGCTCATCATGCTCATGTGCTCCATCTGATCGTCAGATATTAATAAAAAAAGCAGGGGGCAAATCCAGTTCTACTGATTTTTAATTTTTTGGCTTGTTTTAAATACTCCGTAGCTGATTAAGTGAGCTTAGGGACACCAAATTTACATCTGGTGTCAGAAATTGTTCGATCTTGATTAATTTTTATATTTTCCTTCAAGCCAAATTTACAGGTCTTACATTTATATGTAAATAAATTCATATTTACAATTCCTTCAAGCCAAATACTTGTTGTCTGGTTCAATTCCGGCGATCGCATTACATTTGAAATCTATTTTTTGGTAACTTAATAAGTTTGTAGAATTTCATCCATCGCATTTATATTATTAATAGGTCCTCCAGTGAGAATGGGAGATATATTGTGAAATAAGAATAAATATGACGTATTAGATGAAGAGAAATCAAGGGCGCGGATCGTTTTACTTAAAATGGAAAAAATGTGGCACGTACATTGTTTAAAACTGAAATAAACGAGCATTAAGAATAAGGATTTAATCCAATAGAAAAACAGACATGCAGGACATTCATTGTTATTTTGCACGCTAAATGGCTCAGGCTCACACATGCTCAAATGGATTTTACAGTTTGATTGTTCGTGTTTCTTAAGATTGTGTTCGCAAGGAGAGTCGTCAACATCAATTGATGTGATAAAGTCACTGACATGGACAACTGGGATAAAAAATATTTTTGGAAGGAATACGCAGGTCGTATCCGATTGCTTATAGGCCACTTGGGTTATCTATTTATGGAGAAAATCATCACAAAAGAGTGCAATTAAAAATCAAAAGATCATGTCGAGATTCTTATGTGATATTTCTTATGAGCTTACATGTTATTTTAGAAAGGATCTTGTAAGATTTCGTGGGATGTCATTTCCTTAACCGAATAGAAAACGATATCACACGAAATCTCTATTCTTCTAGCTTAATTATTCAGTATTTTAGGCTAGAAGTTGAGACACTTGAGCATAACTTGTATTTTGTGAGAAAGAAAGAGAAGACTTGTGTGTGGGATTCGTGCAAGTGGTGTAGTCAAATGTTCTTAGGCATAGCGTGAGATTGAGAGTATAAAAAACAAAGCTAGAGTATGGTTGAAGGTTGTGGGATTCAACTTGTACATGAGAGAGCTTTGTAAACACTCAAGAAATCAATAAAGCTAGTCTAAGTACTCTTGAAATCCGACCGAGTGAGAAGCTTAAAAGGGAGTGGTTTTTCTCTAAATAAGCTAGTTGGCTTACAAGGAGTTTCACTATACATCACAATGTCATTTACAATTTGGTAACGCTATTTCCTGTTTGTTCATTCCGATGCGTGTTTACTCAAAGTCGACGACTTCGTAGGAGTCGGTGACTCGCTTAAGTACTAACATTGCTACCCTGACCTATGCTCTATGTGCTCGGGAGATTTCTAACTTATATCATTAGAACATAGGTTAAAGGGTTTTTCTAGTATGTGCCCATGGGCACACACTAACAATGATTGGGTTTCCTTAATTAGGAGGAAAATGTAAATTGAAAAGGAAGTGAAAATAAATTGAAAAGGAGGTAAATGTAAATAAGGAAACCATTAACTTAATTTTGGAAGAGTATTATTTATCTTTATTGCTAATTTTAAATTTATTATGTAATGTTTACCTTTAAATTTCTAATTAGAGAAACCCCAATCATGGGCACACACTAGAAAAACCCTAGGTTAAAAAACCCTTACTAGAAAGATATGGTATGGCTAGATCCTGTTTATTTAAGGTTATTTAAGATTGTTTTATAAGATTTAAAAATATTTTTAGGATTTAATTCCAACAAATATTTTTAAAGTATTTTTAGGCTTTGCCTTGAATAAGGGTGTTGGAGCACAATTAGTTGCTAGGCTCCCATTCAACTTTGTGTAAAGGATTTATTATTAATTATGATAAGCATATATTGCATTCCAACAAATAAAATTCTTTAAAAATCCTAAATTAAGAATCTAGGTAATTATTTTTCATCTAGATTCTTAATTAATTTAGGATTTTTAATTTCTTTTTGTAAGGCTTTTTTTCCTTTTTTTTGTAAAGTTTACATTATTTAACTAATAGTTTGTAAACGAAAATTCTTATCCTATCCTCTATAGGATACAAATCTTGATACATAAAAATACGTTAATGAAAGAAGGTGATGTATAATGATGTGGGGGTGGAGATCATCGTCAATTGATCAAAGAAGTAAAGGGAGGAAAGCACGGACGCCGGGTTGGAGGCAACATCGGGGACAGGATAGTTTCTGCCCGCCAAAGCGCTTCTTCTTTGCCATATTCTCCACCTTTTTAGTCTGATTTAAACTACATAACATTACTTAGAAGTTATATATTGTTCAATAAATCCTTACAGAAAACACCCCAATTGAACATCTTTTTCGGCTACTTCCTCCCAAAAAACAAACGCTAGAGATTGCACTTTCATTAAAAGGGGTAAATGACTAATGTGCATCGAAAAGTTTGTTTCTGAGGGATGCTTGTGCATCGATTTCTCCTTGGATGTGCGTCAAAACTAGCTCTATGTGCATCAAAACTAGTTGTTTGTGATTAAATTTTTTGATACACTTTGTGCATCGATTTTGAACTTTTTTATTTTCTTACCTTATTTATGTATATGAATACAACACTTAACTAGTTTTTGATGCATATATCTTTAGTTTTCATGCATATACAAAATAAGAGGAATTTTCTAGTTGTTTAGATGTAGAGATAATTAGTTTTGATGCACATGCATAAATAAGACACACTTTTGTGCATCAGTTTCGCCTTGTATATGTATAAAAACTAGATATTTGTGCATAGTTTTTTTTTGCACATTTTGCCGATTTTGAAGCACATTCAGCCGGAATTGATGCACTCATAAACAAGATGCACTTTTTAGTTATTTTGATGCACATTCATATGGTTTTGATGCACTCACAAATAAGATGCACTTGTTAGTTATTTTGATGTACATAATGATATTTTTAATGCAAAAACATATATCCATGCACATATTTTGATACGAATTCGACCAATTTTAATGCACATACAATCAGTTTTGATGCACACTCAAAAAAGATACACTTTTTAGTTGTTTTGATGCACATACGACTCCTTTTGACACACATATAACAGTTTTGATGCACATATGACTCCTTTTGACACACATAGAACAGTTTTGATGCACATACGAATAATTTTGATGCACAAACATATATTTATATACATAGTTTTAATGCAAATTCGACCATTTTTATGCACATACAAATGCACATCCCGCGCACGCCCCTTGTATCTATTTTTCGAAAAATACACTAAAAATTCACTAAAAATTCGATCGTGTTGTTTTTTCCCTTTTTAATAAAATGATATGCACCCTTCATTCCTTTTAATCTAACGTGTTAGGTTTTTTCACATTTTACATCTAGGCGCCCATTCACACCTGATCCAAACCAATCCCTTAAAATAAGGTTGGGTTAAACCATTTAAGCCATTATTAATCTCATCGTCAACTATGCTAAAACTAAACCCCACTATATGAGCAAACATAGCTAATTTTTAGTAGGAAAAATTAGGCCAACTCGCAAATAAGCCTAGGGCATCCTTATAGATGAGGAAACGAAGTCCAAAGTGGATATGAATTTGATTGATACTGTAGGAGTGACGTAGAAATGCAATCAAACCAGCTGCTTTGTTGCAGCCACGAGGTACATAGTGAACTCGAACTACCTCAAAAGATTGCAGAAGAACAACTATATCGGTGATCAACATCTCAATCTGCCAAGGACATGATCTATTCCCTTTTAGTGCATTGATAACAATGAAACTATCTCCTTCTAGCTCAATTTTCTTGAATGATCTATTTTTAGCTTCGTAGATAGCATAATACATACCTCTTGCTTCAGCCTAAATTACAGTACAAAATTCATTTGATGATGCACTCATGCAAATAGTCTGCCTACGATGATCCCGGATAATATATCCAGATGTCGCACTCCCATTTTCTTTCTTAGATCCATCGAAGTTTATCTTGACAAAATCCACTTTGATTTTGTACCATTTCTTCGGTTTTCATCTCAACTATATGGTATTCGGTTCTCTTCTAAACATTCGGAATTCATCATATATAGATTTGGATTTGTGCCCAAACCTAATTTGGTTTTGTATAAAATCTTCTATACTTGTGGTTGGTCCGTCTATGGGTTGATTAAATACTGTTCTATTCCGACAATGCCAAATATCCCCATAACGCTATTAAAAGTTCTTGGAATTTAATTGAAGTCAAGTGGGTCTTAATATTTTGTACGATGTGCAAAATCTCGTTTTCATTATCTTGTGTTTGTGCAATCGATTCGGCAAATAAGGGGTCAATTTGTTGTAAGGTCATTAAGGTAAATGGGCATTGCACTAAAAGATGTTCAATTGTTTCATTTTGTTGTTGGCGTAATGGGCATTCGACAGTAACGACTACATGTCGTTGAAGTAGTCTATCCTAAGTCGGGAGACCATTTATACAAATTTTCCATAGGAACATTTTTACCTTTGGAGTTATCTCAAATTTCCAAATCTAGTCAAATCCACAGTCATGTGTATTTTCATCCTATCAAACAAAAGAGGTGGCCGAGTGAGTAGAAAAACCAACCATTTTTACTCGGATGCTAGTATAATCTATCCTTAATATGGCTTCTCGGAATTATCACAGACATAATTCACAATACCCAGGTGGATGGTAGGTACCGATTGAGCTCTTGACTCTTCCATTGTCTATTTGCATCGATAAAGTTCGAGACAGTGATATAATACTCCATGATCATTAACTAGGCATATATCTATTAACGGTCAGTTTGTAACCCAAGGGTCTTTCTAGAATCTTACCAAGTTCCCATTGCATATTTGCCGTATTAGTCTTTTCTTGAATTTTTCTTTTAAGATCATTAATTTTCCCCATTGCCATGAACCATTTCTCTTACATGAGTTCTCCAACACATGCTTTCATTTTTAAGTATTTTTTCGAGACAATAAAGACCCAAATAATATTAGGTTCAGCAAGAATCTTCCATAATAAACACATTTGAAAAGCTTTGTCACATGTTTTGCTTTTCTTAGCCCTAGTCCACCCTTTTTCTTAGGCTTACAAATCTTATCTCATCCCACCAACGGTACATGGCCACTAGGTTTGTTCCAAACAAATTGTCAATTGATAGAATCTAATTTATCTATGGTTCCTTTAGGTAACATTAAATGTTGCAGCATATAGTATGGTTTTGTTGCTAGCGTTGATTTAATAAGAGTTGTTCTTCCCACTTGAGAAAGAGAGCTCGCCTTCCATTTAGTTAGTTGTTGGTAAGATGACTGAATTACTGACTCAAAAGTTCGTTTCATAACTCGGGAATTTATAATGGGGCAGCCTAGATATTTTTCTAATGAACTAGAATAAGGGATGTTGAGTACCCGCTGGAGATTTCTTTTAGTTGTTTAAAAAGTAGATTTATAGAAATTCAATTTTTGTCCCGAAAATCCATGATCATGGCAGGGCTAAAAATGATAATGTCATCGACAAATGAGAGGAATAGAATTTTAGTTCCTCCTCTCACAACCGGAAATCCAACACATTTTGATTGGTAGTAACACTCTTTCTGTAGTCTACGAGCTAAAAGTTCAGCACCAAGAATAAATAAAAGGGGAGATAAAGGGTCTCCCTGACGCAATCCTCTCTCAAGTGTGAAAATATCAGTAGGTTCATTATTGACCAACATAGAGAAAGTAACCGTTTTTCACACACTACATAATCTAATTGATGAAGGTCTTATAAAACCCAAAATTTTGAAGGACTTTAGAAAGAAACTGCCAGTCCACCCTATTGTACGCTTTTTCCATGTCTAGTTTGATTTCCGCCCATCCCGTTATACCTCTCCGCTGGCAAAACGGATGGAAAATCTCATGTGCAATGAGAACATTGTCCTGGATAGCTCTATTTGATAAAAGGCCCCTTGAAGAGGACGAATAATATAAGGAAGAATATTTTTTAATCGTTATGCCAGGATTTTAGCTATTATCTTATAAATAGTAGAGCATAAACTTATGGGTTGATATTTGATTGATAGCAGATGGATTATCAAATTTGGGCAATAGAGTAATAAAGGTATGGTTGATTTCCTTAAGAAGAAAGCATGAAGCAAAAAATGCCTTGACGACATAATAACAAACGAGCCTACAATGTCCAATACTTTTGATAAAACTCAGCAATCACTCTATCATGTCCCGAAGTTTTGTTTTTCCCAATGCTAGAAACAACTTCATTTGAAGACATGATATATTTGATATGTCTATGGTTTCTTCTCCCAATTGCGAACAATGAAAAAAGGAATTGTTCAAGTCAGCGTATTTAACATATCTTATTTTTGCTCTTTGGGCCCAGTATATTTTATGAAAATTTAGAAGTTGTTCTTTCTTATCCACTAAATGACATTGTCATTGTATTTCGTCATCACTCCTAGTTCTCCTAGGATATTGTTGTAGTTCAACGAGTTGTGATTCAATGTCATCCAATTGTCGGAAAATATTTCCGAATGTGTATTTGTTCCAAATTTTGATCTTGGATTTGAGCAATCGAGTTTTCTGGATGAGATTATACATATGGGATACCGGGTTTGATAGTCTCCAAGCTTATCTTACAACATTTGCAAAATCTTTCCTTTTTATCCATATTTTTCGAATTTGAATGGCATGCCTTTGTAACTTTGATTATTAGTGGTCCAAAAAAGAGAAAGCGTGATTATGTGTCACTAGATCAGGAAACCATTGAGTAATCCTTTCAGATGATTAAATCTTGTAAGACATGGTTCAGCGCAGCCATACTTATCCTAGGGTAGTAGCAAGTCATTGAAAACATCCATGACAACACATGGCATCGAAGATTTTCTAATCTAATTAGTTAGGTTTTCCCAAAAAACCCACTTTTTCGTTTTCACGCGGAGGGGCATATATAAAAATAATCAATATTTGGATGGAATTTTGTCGGTTTGAAAACAAACAAAAAAGAAATAAACTACTCATGTTGGAAACACAATGTAAGAATTTTATTTTGGAATTGATATTCTTTCCATGACACACAAATTTCACCAGCGCGACCCTAAGTCGGTGAAACTATCATGTTATCAAACCAAGATTTTCACCAACATACCTTTGATGACGTGTTCTCAATCTTAGTTTCCATAATAGTCATAACATTAATGTGATTAAGCTTTCTAAATGTTCCAATATGGGTCCAAAAATTCTTTCTCCCTATACCTCGGACATTCCATGAAGCAATCTTCATATATCGCTTGATGATTTTATCCAAGGTTGCCATCCATAATCTCTCAAAATTTCCAAAAAGTTTTTACCAAGTATATATGAAGAATTTCTATTAATAATTTCTTAGTGTTCGGACATCAAAAATTCGGTTTGTTTTTATTAATCTTGAGCTTATACCTTTGAACTTGTGAGTAAGGAATGTACAACCATAGGTGCATTTAAAAAGAGACTGTTTATTATTCCCAAAGCCAAGTGGATTATAACTAATATATTTACAATTCTTTTGCAATGACAAGTTTGTATGGCAATAAGCAGGGGTCCAAGAAATCCAAAACGTCAATTTGATGTTGTTTGGTACATGAGTTCGAGAATGAATGATTTTCCGGGACTAGCAAAAATGTGGCCCTAATATGTATTATCCAATCACTCTTTTTGAAAACAAGGGGATAACTTTGGTGTTAAGACATTTAAATGGCCAAACTTGTTTAAGGTCGAAACAGACCATTGAGGCTGCAATAGTCAACATTTTCTTGGTATGAATAACAACAACACCAAAGATCATAGTCACAATCATCTCATAAGCGTAATACACACAAAATACAAACACCCATTATAGACCACATAATACCACAGTACATACAAGTACACATAAGCAGCCGTTGCACATTTCATATACAAACATGGCCAAACCTTATAGGCAATTGTTCCTTGCCTAAGGCAAAATGACATGTGCACCGGTATACAAAATAAAATGCCAAACCAAAAAGTTTCCATGCTTCAAGATCAAGTGTAAACGAAACATAAACATATTTTCTAGAGTACTAGACACCCCAAACACTAGACATAAACACAAAAACAACACAAACATTATATTTAAATTACTGAACACCATAGAACTTTGAATCGAAAGCAAAATAAGCCCGCCAAAGGCCCCTTCTGGCCGAAAACTAGGAAACTTATTATACGGAGCAAAGCACAACACGATTTTCACATTCCCATAAACTACCAACATATAGATTTTTATAAGATGGCATAGTTAGAAATAAAAGGAAAGACTCCACCTTGGTCTGGTAGACAACAAGAAACAACAATTTAGTATACAACAAGCTTGACGTACATCACAAACAGATTCAAAAGTGCACCATTTATAGCAGCTAAATCGTTGAACTAAACAATATTTCACAAATTGGTTGGGTTCAATAGGATAATACATATTTACTTTAGTCATTTGCGGGTCATCAATATCACAGGTGATGATATAATAAACCAAGTAAGCATAACAAACATACATATCATTTGTACTGTTTAGATTAGTGGCCAGGAGTTTGATATCCTTTTCAACCTTTAATAGCTTTTGGGCGTATCGAGCATACGCGTCATCAGCCTTCTTGTCATCATAGTCTTTAGTGGATTCCTCATCATTCTCACTCAACAAATAATCGCTTGCTTCCTCTGCTGAAACAAACGATTCTAAAGCTCCAATCACACCATCGATTTCCTTAGTCTTGGATGGAGGATTGGATCGTGAAGCTTTGTTGAACACAAGATTGTTCTGAAGTGTTCTCTCAAAGTTTTCCATATGAGAAAGCCAATAAGAAAACCAAAAGAAAGAATTAGAGGAAACAAAAACATAGAACAGAGAGTGTGAAAAAAGAAAGACCACACACTCGAGATTTAAAGGTTGAAGCCCAGATCCCGGTGTCCAAACTAGAGGCGAGAGGAGCCACGTACCATCAATGGTTTCTCCCTTATCAACCCCTTGAACCAACGCCATCTCCTCTTCCTGAATCTCATCGTCCTTTTGCCCGATTTCATGGATTTCGTACTCCCCACCCCAAATCGATTTGGTATCCCACCATTTTGTCAAAGGCCTTTATTCATTAGGGGGTGCCAGGACATTCGTCTTCTTCTGAAATTTGAATTCCAGTGATTTCTTTTGAAGCTTCTGATTTTCCAGATTTGATAATCGTACTTGACTTGGTTTTGTGCTTGTCAAGACTTTCCTTTCAATCGCAAAGGACGATTGGTAAAAGATCGATTCTAATTTTCAAGCTATCGAACGAAAAGGATGGAAAGGAGGTTGTAGATCTGGGCGGTGATAAAATTTATAGTGTTATTTGGAAGGGATTTTTCATTTCTCTCTCTTATTCTCTTGGACCTCTCTCTCTCTAGGCATCGTTCTCTCTTTTTATAGTTGATGAAATTTCTCAAAATCTTCTTCTAAGCAAACACAGCTAATATATTTGAAGATCCACAATGAATATTTTTAGGGTTTCGAAAACAAAATTTAAAATTTAAATATAGAAATTTGTGTAGTCATATATTCTCACATGAAAATTGAAACTATTTTAATTTCTAGATGAAAATATGTTGCAGTAGAGGCTTTTTAACTACTATAATACTCCTATATAAGAAACAATGATAAAAAAAAAATATCATAACAAATTTTCTATTTTCTTAATATAGCTCCATTTCCTCTTTCTCCTCCCAATGGAAAACCCATGTCAAATCATAAATGTAACCCCTAGATCGAAAACCCTTGCTAAATTTTTTTTGTTATCTCTCTCTCACACAAAAATCGTTAAGGGTTGTCCTCTTGACTCTGTGCATGGGGCGCCTCGAAAATTTTCAATCCAAAAGCCTAGAAAATGTGAGAGTCGATAGAGACTCAGTTATTGCTTCTTTGACCACAAGGATTCGCCTAAGCCCAATTGGAATGATGGGCTACCTAATTCGACTAAGAGAAGAAGAAACACAAACATCAAGGGCTATATCTTCGAGATCCTTGAACAATTTGGGTTCTAGGGTTCGTGTTAGTGTGGTACTCTTTGATTTAGAATTTGAGGGGTGTAACATCCCCGACCAAAGTGCATACATTATTCTGCATTCATATAAAAATTAAGAGCATATGCATAGCATATTGACATGATATATAGTGAGTTTTTAAAAGTAATATTTATTTTCTAATTAAGTTTATTATGTTTTAAAAAGTTTTTAATTTAAAGTTAATTATTAATTATTTTAGGGTAAAGTTTGTAGTAAACAAAATTTGAGGGTAAAAATCACAATTTTAGAAAAATATTCACCGACTTTGTTAGCTTTGCCGACTCTTCCTACTATAAATGTGTGTTGGAGGCTAGCTTTTGATAAAAGCTACGTAGTTAAAAAAAACGAGAGCAGAGAGAATTTTTTTAAAGATTTGATTTTGGCTGTTTTCGTTGGATCTGGTACAAGATCTCTTCAATCGGGTTTTAATCCTGAAATACAAGTGTGATTTGGTAAGTTTTTAATTAGTAAATGATTTAGGTGGATTTTCCTAATTTTTCCAGATCTAGATCTATAGTTGCTTTTGATTTGAAAATCGGTTGATATATAGTTTTCAGAGGGTGTTTTTGATATCGGATTTATATTCGGTAAAAGATTTCAGAGTATTTTTAGGGTTTTGTTTTGTAAGGATATTAGGGAGCCCTTTGATCGAGTTTTTCAGAAAGGTTTGAACCTATATATATAGTTTATTGTTGTCAAGTTTTAAAGGACTTGGAAAGATGCACAAGAAGTTATAATGCATTCTGGCATTTTATTGCATTTGGGGTTAGAGTTTATAAGAGTAAATAGCCTAATTTGTATTGGGTTACATATAGGAGCCCAAGTAGTAGACCGTGGTCAAAGTCAAGGGGGAGAAATATAGTATCTGCCTTAAGCAGGTGAGTATAGACCAGAGATTCAACCCTATGTGCTATATGTGAAATATGAATATATGGATATATGCGCTATATGTGGTATATGAGGTATATGAATATATGTGCTATATGAGCTACATGGATATATGTGTTATATGGATTATATGGATAAATGTGATAGCTCTGAAATTTCCAGAGTTGTTTATACAGAAAGTATGTTAACAGATGGCATATGATATATGGTTACATGATGCACTTGAATGCATAGCATATTGCATGAGATTAAAAGGATCTGTGACTGTCTTGCCCTGAATTTGTATACAAAAGAGACCTACGGGTCATACATGAGGCCTGAGATGCCTAAGAGATGGTAATTGAGCAAATGAGGCCTAAGATGCCTAAAAGTCGGTAATGGAGGGAATGGAAAAAAAAAGGAAAAAGAAAAGAAAAGTTAGTATATGGAAAAGAGTCGGTAATGGAAACTCGGGGCAGATTCAGGCTTGAACAGTTCACAAAATAATGAATCGGATACATCGTCATTTGCATTTGCATAGTAAATTTCTATATGACATATGTATATTATGTATGTATAACTCTGTGTGAAATAATTGATGATGGTTTATACTCACTAAGTATGCGACTCACGCAAATCGCAAAATAATTTTTCAGGTTCAGCTAGTCTTACTGACGTGTGTCTCTTTTAGAGGTCACATTCATATAGGTCGGCCGGCTGAAGCTCAATGCAACCTTCTCCTCCTCATTTTGCATCATAAACATATGGCTTGTAATAGAAGGTAGAGTAATAGATGTTTTAGTATGAGTAGTAACGGCATAGAACTCTGTGTGTGCAACCTTTTATGGTTGTTATTTCCGCTTTGTGCTTATCTGGATAGTTGCTTATATGTGAATTATCTCTTTATATAAGAGATAAATTTTACATTCAATACGTCATAGGGTATAAGGGTGTCACAAGGGGCAGGCTTGGAGTGGTTGAAAGGAGCCATAGAGAGAGGATGCTTTGGGGCGAACATCATCTGAAAGACTCAAAGGAGGCAAGGAGATATTCCTCTAAAGGCCAATGGCTTGGCCGACGATAGAAAAACAATTCTCAGGTCGTATCCCTTCCGTTTTACTTTGTATGGCCTTGAGTGCTTGCTTGAATGTAGTTGTTGATTATATACTAGAAAGTATAAGTTGGTACTTGGATAGTCACTTCATGGTGTATTACGAAAATTGAAACCCTCTATTTTTGTATACGAAATGTAAGTGGATTAAGATGGCGATGTGGAATGCATATACATGAGCCTTACTGTCTCCCTTGTCTGTCAGAGGAAGAAAATAGTAAATAGTAACCTTAGAATAAAGAATAAATGGATACTTATTAATGTTGAGAACAATAAGTTGTGGCAAAGCATGATTACGACTATATATGCTTGTGGAAAAAATACTATGAGTTATAGTTATGTACCCAGTGTGAAATTTTGCTATGTGTATTCATGAATGAAAGCTTGAAATGTGTAAACAATCTGAATTATGTAGTTGTAAATGAGTTGTTGTTAAGAGTTTATATTGACTGCCATAGACAAATAAGTATTGACTCCTTTTTTGCATATGACCAATGAACTTATTTGCAACATATGGCTCAATGTTTTATTCATGCCCACTTATACTTTACTTACTTCGTTGTGGAGAAAGGGATTGCATTACATATATACACAAACTCATAAGAACTATCCTGACAAACATTATTGGAAAAAAATTTTGTCCAATGCAAAGACAAAGTGGTGTTAGTTTTTTTATTTAGAAATTAGACTCCTGCTTTCAAAGTATAAGAATAAAAACATGGAAGATTTCCTTTACAATAGTAATCTTGCTTACAGAGAAAGAATGCTTACTATTAAACCTTCTTGTATCATTTATGATATTCATTCTAAGCATAAACCTAATCCTCACATCAAGTTGAAAACTACTCTGTTAATGGATAACTACCTGTTGAGGGGTCGTGTTTCTTGTAGGTAGAGTACAATGGAGTCAATGACAAGTAGAAATAAGAACCAAGGCAGAGAAACAACAACCAAAATAGACCATAGATTGAAGGAACTTGAGGATTATATGGGCAATCGACCAAAAAAAACAGGTTGGAGCCTACTACGTACATACTCGATACAGATAACTGAGAGAAGCAAAAGCGAAGGAGAGGAGGACCAAAGTCTTGTTTGTTTAATTTTAATGAAAATTGGCAAACTTGTATAAAGAACACTAGGGATTGCTATTATATTGTTTGTATTAAGAATGAATGGGATGAGAAAAGCACCAACTACCAACTCATTGAATGGGAGGCAACCAAGGGCTTTTGTATTACACTCCCATTGATGAATTTTCTAACGTGGATGTACAAAATAAGAAACCTAATCAATCTCAACATGGTTGTGAGCACTAGAATGCTTCTACCTACATGAGACCTTGCTAAGCCCATGATTAATAAAGCAAGGATTATTACATGAAAATATGCACATGGAACTACCGGGGAATGGGTCGTAAATCCTTTTGGTCAGAGGTGGGCTCATTTTGTAAAACTAAATGAGTACAATTAATGGAAATTGTGGAAACTAAAACAAATAAATAAGCAAACGATAATCAATGGAGAAGAGAGGGATTCGATAACTTCATATGGTCCTTGGCTAAAAGAAAATCAAGGGGGATATGTGTACTTTGGAAAGCACACCAACTCACTAACGAACAACTACAACCACTAATATAGGAACCATGGTTTATGATCCTAAAATACACAAATTTGACTACTAAGTACGTTGTTGCGATTTTCCTTGCATATGCCCCCCAAAGAAACTGATAAAGATGTTTTGTGGGATAATCTAATATGAGAATTCCAACATATAAACCTACCAACTATAGAAATGGGTGACCTAAATGAGATTCAGTACCCAAATGAGAAAAGGGGAGGTGTCGAACCTGATACAAGTAGGTTTAATAGACTAATTCAATTTAAAAATGAATGCGATCTTCACGACATCCCTGCTTTAGACAACATGTTTACCTGGAGAAAAACTCATATAAAAATAGATAACATATATGAAAAGCTTGATCGCATGTACTCTTGTTAGTGACTAGATTCTACAATGGTTTTCAAATATTGCCACAAAGAACCATGCTTTTTCGACATCCGACCACTACCAAATCACGATTGAACTAGCTAAAATTGAAATATAAAAAGCTCTACCATTTAAATTTGAGAAGATTTGGATACAACGCAAGGATTTTAAGATTGTGGTTAAGCAAGCTTGGTGGGTGTCTTTCCCTGGATCACAAATGTACCAACTAGTTAAGAAAATACAATCCTCAAAAGCCATGCGAAAAAGTGGAATAAAAGAACCTTTGGAAACACCTTTAAACAATTAAAAAGTATCGAAAAGGAGTTAACGAAAATAAAATAGAAAATCCAAACAACACCCAACCCTAGAATCATTCAGAAGCATATTAGACTCATCCAAAAAAAAGAGCACTCTCAACTTCCATAAGACCTATTGGAAACAGAGAGCTAAAACCAAACATATAAAGTTGGCTGGATACTTCCATAAAATTGTGAATGGTAGAAGAAACATGAAGACCATAAAGGAGATACAATCAATGGATAGAACACAAATCACGGGAGAGGCAAATATCTTCGAGGAAATAAGAACCGAATTTAAGAAACGTTACAAAAAGGAACAAATCAACCAACCATTGTTACAAAAATATATGGAATTAATAGACCCTGAAATCTCAACAAAAGACAAAGATGCACTCAATAAAGCAGTTATGAATGAGGAATCAAAAATCCAATTATGTCTATAGGTACAGACAAATCATTGGGACCTTATAGTATGTCCTCGGGATTCTACAAGAAATATTAGGATTTAGTGGGCCCAATAGTCATCAGGGCAGTCAAAGGCTTCTTTCATTCAGGAAAAATCCTAAAACAAATAAAACATACATTTATAACGCTCATACTCAAAAGAGACAACCCAAAATCTACAAACCACTACATGCCCATTAGCCTTTGCTCAACAATCTACAAAGTCATAGCAAAAATCATAACCGAACGACAATGCCCAAGCTAACACACCCACTTCATGGTGCCTTTGTGAAGAAGCGGGCTATTCATGATAATGTACTAATTTCCCATGAAATATTTCACTATTTCAAAGGGAAAAAAGGGGAAAGTAGGATGGGTAGCAATCAAACTAGATATGGAGAAAACATATGATCGTGTACACTATGACTTCCTATTTGCTGTTATGAATAAATTTGAGTTCTGCAAACGATTCATTGAGTGGATCAAAGAGTGTATGAAAAAAGTGTCATTCTCAGTCCTAGTCAACAACGGCCCAACTGGTCTATTCCTCCCTGAGAGGGGATTACGACAAGGTGACCCTCTTTCACCATTTCTATTCATAATGGGCACGGAAATATCGGTAAGAAAGATACAAGAACTCAGTAACACCTCCGAAAACATTGTGGGATTTGCACTCTCAAGAGCGGGTACGAAAATCGCTTTCCTAGCATTTGCAGATGACATCATGATCTTCACAAAAGAAACAAAAAGTGCTTGTATGGTCATTAAGCAAACTATTGATAAGTATTGTACGGTTTCTGGCCAAAATGTTAATTACTATAAGTCACCATTCCAAACATCTAGAAATGTAGATAACCAAAAAAAACTATGAATACAACAAGATCTAAACATAACTACCATGGCGGATTTAGAGCAATACCTAGGGTGTCCAATTATAAATGGGAAAGTAAATAAAGACACATTCGCAAAAACCGTTGGAAAGGCCAAGGACCAAATCACAAAATGGAAGACTAAAACTCTTTCACATGAAGGAAGAGCTACGCTAATTCGAGCCAACCTTGTTGCCAACCCGAACTTCCTAATGCAAAGCTTCATGCTCCTGACGCACATTTACATAAGGAGCTTGATCAAATAAATAGATGTTTTTTTTATGGAAAAAAGACCAACACTATAAACCCTTAGTAGGATGGGACAAATTATGCAGGTCTAAGACGTTCAGAGGATTAGGACTAAAGAAGACTAAATACATGAATAAGGCTTTACAGATGAAACTTCTCTAGAAAATACTAGCGAAACCTAAAAACATAGGGTTAGATTAATGAATGAAAAATACTTAAAAAATGAGTTATGCTCTCATATAAAAAAAAATTAAACACATCATGGCAATTGATCAAACTAAATAACCTAAGGGAAGAATTTGAGGAAGGATTAATCTGGCACGTGGGTGATGGGGAAACCACCAAGTTTTGGATAGATAAATGGGCGCTTAAATAACCACTACTAAAATATGTCATAGACCAAACAAGATGTGACAAAACGATAGATAATGGTCAAGGAGTTCCTCACAACAGAAAAGGAGTAGAAACATAACGAACTATTGCAAGTGTTATTGCATCATATAGTACAAAGGATATTATCCAATCCTTTACCAAAAAATGAGATCAATGACCGACTATATTGGACACTCAGTAAAAATGGGTGGTTCTTAACAACTTCAGCTGTCGAACTGATCCCAAAAACTAATTTGATGAACCCAAGCCCAAATAATTGGATTTGAAAACTAGACACCTTTCCAAAAGTCAAGGATTTTATTTAGAAAATTGATATTAATGGATTACCAACTAGGGCAAGACTAAATGCTCAACACCTTCCACACACCCCAAGGTGTCTTATGAGCAATTGCATAAATGAAGATTCAATCCACCTAATGGTAACCTGTCTACACACATTGAATATAACGAACAAAGTGAACCCCAAAACAACCTACACCATTCAAAGATATGATACCTCTAATAAGGCACCCCCATAAATCCTTTCAAACCTATATGATATGATGAGTAAAGAAGAGTTCATCGAGCTAGTAGTAATCCGGTTGTGCATCTGGCACCAAGGAAATAGATTAGTCTTTCAATGAGAACTAAACAACTTTATTCATGATCTTGAGAAATATACCCACTCTTAGATATCAACATGGAAGAAAACTAAAAATGGGAGGACAACGAGGAGAATGAATGTGTGACGAAATGAGCGGTAAGGGTAAAGCAGAAAACGCAAACAAGACATTGGGAGAAACTAGAGACGAGGTGGGTTAAAATAAACATTGATGGATCAAAATTGGAGACGGGAGAAACAACGATTGGGTTTGTAATTAGGGACCACAACTCTAAAGTACTTGACATCGGCACGTCAAATACTCATTCAGATCGGTCCTGCAAATTGAAATGATTGTCTTAAAACAAAGTGTAATCATAGCCACAAAATGGATATAGAAAAATAGAGATTGAGGGTGACAACCTTACAGTCATCAATGCCGCCAGGGATACAGGTAGGTGCCCCTAGGAAATTAAAATACTCATCTCCGACTTATGGATATTACTTCATGAGTTTGAGGTTGTGCGATTTTACCATTTGGGTAGGGATTGCAACTCGGTGGACAATAAAATTGTCAGGATGGGTCACGATCTCCCTATGGAATGCATTGTGAACCACCCAAAACTTAACGTTCTCATCCATCTGGATGCTATAGGTCGGCCCCCGTAAGGGGGTCCACCTAATTCTTACTGAGTTAAAGAAACTTAATTTCATCAGAAAAAAAGAAACAAATATCTTAGCAATGATATATTAACATATATTTTTTTGTAAAGACTAAAATAAAAACGATTTTTCTAACCAATGCCCTTAGGGCATAGGTTAAGCTCCTTAAAATGGTAATTTTTTGTAAGTTTTTACTCCCTCCGTCCCTAAATGTTTGTCCTCTTTCCGTTTCCGTCGTCCCTAAATGTTTGTCATTCTCCCCCTTCTTTCCTTTTATATCTACACTTTTCTTACAATACTACCCTCATTCAATATATCTCTATCCATATTATCCAATCAAAAATCAACCACAATACCTCTTTTAGTCATTTCCTTTCTTCTTCTCTTTCTTCTCATCTTTATCCATCAACATCACACTCTCTTCCTTCTTCCTATTGGCTACTTTTTCCTCTCTTCTTTCTTCTTAATTTGTGTGAAATTGTCTTTTTAGGACAAACATTTAGGGACGGATGGAGTATTTATTTAGGATTAATTATTTTTTAAAAGTGTTCATTAATTTTTTAATAGGGCTTTAGTTTCTTTGTATAGTATGTTTAACCTATATCATTAAGAGTATAAGTTAGAAAAACCGAAATAAGAATATCAAGCATCCCTAGCAAATATTATATTATTTATTTTTTCCATTTTTGGGATCAATGAACTCCTTGTATAGTTGTATTGAGCAATTCAGGAAACTGCTCTTCCACATGAACCTCAAAAGTATATGCGGCAAATTGCATGATTGATAATACACCGATGCTTACAAAGCTGGCAAACCCGGTCAACCTGTGCCAATCAATTTCTGTTTCGTTAGAGCACCCCCATCGGGGGGCTCAGCTTGCGTCCCAGGCCAAAAAAAAAGGAAAATTAAATTGAAATTGAATTATTGCTAGGGACGTCCCTCAAATGAGAGCTCTTGAGGGACTTTGAGGGACGCACACGTGGCGCGCTGATGCGTCCCATCCCCAGCTCGGACCCAGCTCCGACGGACCCGAGATGGCCTAGACCTTGGAGACCCCCTTGGATTAGGACTTAGTCTCGTATTATGCTATTATTTATATTTCCGTCAATTATTTCCGTCATTTCCATTTTAGGCGTGCGTTCCATTCTTGTAGAATGGGCTAGCCTTGTTATTTCCCTTTCTAGTTAGTTTCCCTTTTTAGTAAGTTGTCTTATTGGGCCAGGAGTCGTTGGGCCTTGTTTGCATACAAGCCCTAGGCGCCTCTCCCATTAGGTTTAGGGTTTCGAGTGGCCTCCTCCTCTATATAAAGGAGTCACGCCTCTTTGTATTTCTTACGTCATAATGAATTAGCCAAGATTATAGTTGAGTCGAGATTCCTCCTAGTTTTGGCCCGACGTCACCCCGGTTACTTTGTCGAGTCCTTTTGACCGACGTTCTAGTCTTTTCCCTCGTCCCACCCTCGTTCCGACGAGTACTAGAGGTCGCGAGTCCACTTTTGTGGTCTCGTAATTATCTCGGTTACCCTTGTCGGAGAAGATCCGGACGTTTCGAGCCTAGATCCGCCCCTTGCCGAGCGAGGGTCACATCAGTGGTATCAGAGCGTCAGGCGGTTCGAACGGATTTCTTCTCCAACACCGCCATCAAGTCTACGGAGGCCACCAGCCCGCCCCCGTGGATTGACCGTCTCCTCCATCTATTGCCTTAGTAAGTCCGTATTCTTTTTTTACAAAAAAAAAATCGATCGGTTGAAAAAAACATTTTTTCCGATCTGCAAAAAAAATTCGAAGACGAGTGCATGCCCACGTATGGATAAGATTTGAAGTCATCTCCCAATTGATTATTATTGCAAATCATATCTTCTAATTCCAGATACTTTCCATTGGAATATTTATCCGGTCCGTTCAAAAAAAAATAAAGAGAAGATCTCCTCGTGATTTTGCATGTACATCATTTATGTAACACCCCGACTTCCGTCGAGGCGCTACTGGGGAATAGACCTTACCAGGTACTATTATTTAGGTTGACAACTACACTGTAGGACCTTACAACTCGGGCACGACGAGAAAACATAATAAAACATCCAACCTTTATTTAGTAAAACTTAGAAAAAACGTATCATGCATGAATCCCCGAAAATCATAAATATCCAAAAACGTTACCACACCTACCGAAACTGAACTATCCAACAAAAATAGTAATAACAAAACGCAGTACCAACTCTATCTAACAAATATTAAAATCAACATCCCTACTATTATAAATAACTAGTAAAACCAATCCCACTATGACACGCGCTCTTTACCGCTCCGGCCCGTCATCTTGCCTCGGTTCCTGCACGGCTCCCTGATTCATACCTGGAACTAAAAAAAATGTTCCCCGAAGGGTCAGCGTCTAATCTACCAAGCTAGAAAGAATATGGAAACTGTAGAACGGTTTGAAAATCGGTTATCTATAGTCAGCATACAAATCCACAACCGCAATCATAACTCTAAAGGTCAATACCTGAATTAGTTATATCAGTCACACAAGTCACATACGCATTCACAATCACAATCACACACCAATGAAATTCTTCCTTTGTCCACAATCCGTCTTCCAAGGCGCTCATCACCGCGCCGAGTGCAGAGGCAGGCCCTCCCACTCCACTTCCCAATCTCCCTTCTAACTCCGGGCTAAGCCTCCACTGGAGCGCTTGCCAAAAACACACAGATAAAAATTTTCGTTTGAAGGGGCACGATTTTCCCAGTCACACGGGTCAAAGTAGCCAACACTTCCTCAACACCAGCTACGATGGGCCGTGTCGGAAACGGTACCAACACAGAGAAAAACGTTCCAAAATATTTTCCGATAAAGCACGTTTAAAAACATTTACGCACACAACACTCAAGGAGTTCAAAACAATTTAAAAGGTATTCGGGACTAGTTCCCAAAACCCGTCCTACAATAACGATACGCAATCTAACAAGGTAGAGAAGAACCGAGCAAGTCGAAAAACGACTTACCTCAAGTGAAGGGTTTCCAACAAACACGGAAATCTAAGAGTCGGAACAACTGGAATGTCCTAACCACAGTAATGGTAAATTTAGTAACATAGAAGGCCGAGAGTGTAACGAAATTACCAAATTAATGACCAAACTTGACACCCACCGGCTAACACTAACTAACCACTAATTTAAAACACAACTAATTAAACATGACTAGCGTACCCATTATTCAATTAACCTAATCCACTAATTAAAAATCTATTCTACACACTAACAACCTAATCTTAAACACCAAAGACTAGATTACACACCCAATACTATACGTATATATACCCTTAACTCGAAAAAGTACGCACTCGATCGAACGCACATATATTTAATTAGATCAAACCAATTAGTTAATTTCAATTCCTCACATTGTAACTGTACTTCTTTCATTTATAAAAACCACATGTAACCTGCGCCAATACCGATCAGTTCATACGTGATGTTAAAATACAATATATGTCAATACTTGATTGCCGATCACACACTATCTTATTTTAACTAGTCCATCTACTACTAGCCTAACTTAATTAACCCCCACGTTGTTAGTTCGTGACATGTGAAAACTTAATTAACCCTAAAAGGAAGATAGACTCTATTATACTAACAAAATAGGAGTTTGAAAATTCAACTTTAATGAAGTCTAACAAACAGAGATCAGTGGCCTACTCACCGATTTGCAGTGCTGGGAAACAGGTACACATAGAAGGTGGGTTGCAGCAGTAATACGAGAAAAGAACACAACAGTAGAAGTTGGGTAGAACGAGATCACGTAGACGGCTGGGTTTAAAAGGCTAGGGTTAGGCTTAAAGATAAGTTTAAGATTGAGGATATTTTTAATCGTGGATATATATAAGGGGTTACTCAAGATTTGGGTATATCTGTATCGATTGATTTAGGATAGATTTTTTTCGGGATCAATTTGTGCCTTCGGCTGAGTTGGTTAATTTGGGCCTAATTTAAATAGGGAAAATAAATAAATGAATGAATAAATAAATATATAAGGCTTATAAGCATGTATAGTATATAATGGTTTACTTGTACCCATATATTATATATGATAAAGCGGATTACTAAATTAATTTATCGTTACGAGGTTACTAGCGGATCGAGAGCTCGAGTGCTTGTAAGCGAAAGAACTCGTTTTCAGACTTACGCGACCTAAAACGAATACGGATATTACATACTACCCCCCTTAAGAAAGTTTCGTCCCGAAACTTTTATACGGATGAAAAGATATTCGAGGTTTTATACGAAGGAAAAGATATTCGAGGTTCTCACAATTTAGGATAGATATCTTTTCATACAGTACACGTTTTCGGTTAGTATTTTAGAATTGCTAGTTTATATATTTTTCAAAGTTGTAGTTAGCTAGAAAAAAAAAAGAGCAGTAGATCGTTTTATTTTATATCATTTATTTGTTAGGATTTTGTAAAGATCTTACATATCTAAAAGATCTAGTTATCTTTTAATTTCTAGGATAGTTTTTTTTTTCCCGATTTGTAAGAGATCCTTTCGGTTTGTGAAAGATCTCGTAATATTGTAAAAAAAAAAAAAGAACCGAGAGCCCGAGCCATGTCTTGGACTTGCTCGGTAATATGGGACGATTCGGATTCTTGGGATCGGCCACATCGACGAGTCAACACTCGTCCCTATAGGCCGCTTCCGAGGGACGATCCGGATTGGATCCCGCCATATAGACTCCCGGAAAATCGGGCCCGCTATTACGGCAAAACTCCAAAACCCCGACGTCGATCATACGTTGAACGGGATTGGAGTCCGCCACCTCGACACCCGAGACCCCGATACGAAGAGCGGGAATTGAGTCCGCCGCCTCGGCGCGCCCGTACCCGATATGATGAGCGGGACTTGAGTCCACCACCTCGGCGACCCCGTCCCCGAGACCGCACCGCAGAGGCCCAAAGGCCTCCCCCGGCCCGCGCATCACCAGCCCCTAGCGCCGACACTTCGACCCTCTCCGAGACCCATCGGCGCACACTCTACGCCATGACCGCGGAGCAACGGATCGCGGAGCTCGAGCGCCTTCTAGCTGAGGCTAAACGAGAGTCTCAACCGTGGCCGGCACCCCATGTGCCTTCGCACGAGCCGAGTCTAGCGACGTCGGTGCCCATCCTTAGAGAGGTCCCTAGCGACGTGCCGAGCCATGAGTCGAGCCCATCGCCGGACGAGGTCCCTACCGAGGCCCCTCCCGAGGTCCTTACCGAGGCCCTTTCCGAGGATCCTCCCGAGGTTCTTCCCGAGGTCTTCCCTGATTCCGACGCTGACATCGAGCCCAAGCTCACGCCTGCCCCTGTGTCGACACCATATTTACTCGAGGCTACACATGTCGATGGCAAGGCTTTGTTGAGATCGACGCCTTCTTCCCTTGTTCGACCCACGTCGAAGCGAGGACGCTTCGAAGCTAAGCGGGGGAGAATGATGCGTCCCTGCCCCAGCTCGGACCCAGCTCCGACGGACCCGAGACGGCCTAGACCTTGGAGACCCCCTTGGATTAGGACTTAGTCTCGTATTATGCTATTATTTATATTTCCGTCATTTCCATTTTAGGCGTGTGTTCCATTCTTGTAGAATGGGTTAGCCTTGTTATTTCCCTTTCTAGTTAGTTTTCCTTTTTAGTAAGTTGTCTTATTGGGCCAGGAGTCGTTGGGCCTTGTTTGCATACAAGCCCTAGGCGCCTCTCCCATTAGGTTTAGGGTTTCGAGTGGCCTCCTCCTCTATATAAAAGAGCCACGCCTCTTTGTATTTCTTACGTCATAATGAATTAGCCAAGATTATAGTTGAGTCGAGATTCCTCCTAGTTTTGGCCCGACGTCACCCCGGTTACTTTGTCGAGTCCTTTTGACCGACGTTTTAGTCTTTTCCCTCGCCCCACCCTCGTTCCGACGAGCACTAGAGGTCGCGAGTCCACTTTTGTGGTCTCGTAATTATCCCGGTTACCCTTGTCGGAGAAGATCCGGACGTTTCGAGTCTAGATCCGCCCCTTGCCGAGCGAGGGTCACATCACGCGCACCAATTGGTTTAAATTCCACCCGTTGGATGCGCGCCACATGTCATGTTCTGAACGGATAAGATTTAATAATAAAATCTAAATATAAAAACATAAATCTTGATTTATTTACTTAATTTTTTATGTTTTTAAATTATTCTTTTTTTCAAAATGCATAAAATTAAATTCTCTATCTATAGAAATCCATTTTGTATAAGTTTTGCATAAAAATTATATATATAAATAAAATATGAATATAGTTAGTGTAATAATTTATATTTTTTGGTAGAAAAAATAATGATTTGTATTGAAATCGTATGTCCTCAATATATGCACATATTTTTGAAATCCTTTTTAATAACAAACCAATATTTTTTTCTATATATAGGGTCATTTTCCTATCTCAACCCACACCAAAAATTTTCTACCCTTTCTTTCTATCTTTCCATTATGGATCCAACACATCCATTTTGTTTTTCTGGAAATTTAATGGATCTCCTCAATGATCAACAAATAGGAAACACTTCAGATTATTTCTCTCCAACTCCAAACTCAACCCAAACAAGTCCACCACCTGAAATTCCACAATATAGCACCCAATATGGCCTTCATGTGGGGGTTAATGAGCCAACTCCAGGCCAAAACACAACCAATCGTAGAGAAGCCAGACCCAATTGGAGTCCTCCTGAGGACATTGTTCTTATTAGTGCATGGCTAAATACAAGTAAGGATCCAATTGTAGGTAATGACCAAAAAGCAGCTGCTTTTTGGAAGAGAGTTGCAAACTACTATCGCCAAAGTCCTGCAACTGCAAACCTACCAACACGAGAAGCAAAAGCGTGCAAGCAGAGATGGCATAAAATAAATGGTGATGTCTCCAAGTTTGTTGGAGACTACAATCAAGCATGCAAAATGAGGACTAGTGGTCAATCCGAGGATGATGTCCTCAAAGAAGCTTATAACATCTTCTTCTCCGATGGAGGGAAGAGGTTCACTCTTGAACATGCATGGAGGGAGCTCCGAAATGATAGAAAATGGTGTAGCACTATCAGTCCAAACTCTGAAAGTGAAGGAAGCTCGAAGAGAACAAAGCTAAATGAAGGTGGCATGTATTCTTCAGGCTCTAATGCGGAGAGCCCGATCAACTTGGATGATGTACAAGAGCAAACTATGGCTCGTCCTCCTGGTGTAAAGGCGTCAAAGAACAAAGGGAAGAAGATTGTTGCCAAAACATCAAAAGAAGAAAAGGAGGCCGGTTCTTGGTCAAGAATTCAGAGCATATTTGCCATGAAGGAGCAAGACAAAGAGGAACGGAGGAAACTTGCAAGGATGGAATTGCTCAATAGCCTTATTCTGAGATCAGGTTCACTTTCAGAAAAAGAAGAAGCATTGAAGAGTAAGCTCCTTGATGAGATGATGTAATCCTTACGGTAATCTTCCATGGCAAGTATCCTTTTAAGTTAGTTGTTTGTTTGTTTTCATGTGTTATGCTTATTGTAACGTAAGATGTTGTTATCCTTAATTAAGGTCATGGACCATTTGTAACGTTGTATTATGTAATGTAATGCCATGCATGGTTATGTATTATGTAATGTCACTATTATTAGTGTGTTCATGCAATCTCTATCAAATTCAAAAAAAAAAAATCTCTGCACAAACACTATTTAACTCTTTTGAAACGTAAGAAAAATCAAATCAAATTTAAAAAACGAATCTCTATATAAATACTATTTACCTCTTCTGAAAACAAATCTCTGCAAACACTATTTACCTCTTTTGAAAACGAATCTCTACACAAACACTATTTACCTCTCTGCACAAAAACTATTTACCTCTCTGCACAAACACTATTTACCTCTTCTGAAAAGTAAGAAAAATCAAATCAAATTCAAAAAACGTATCTCTGCAAAAGCACTATTCCCCTCTTCTGAAAAGTAAGAAAAATCAAATCAAATTCAAAAAATGAATCTCTGCAAAAACACTATTCCCCTCTTCTGAAAAGTAAGAAAAATCAAATCAAATTCAAAAAACAAATCTCTGCACAAGCACTATTCACCTATTCTGAAAAGTAAGAAAAATCAAATTCAAAAAACGAATCTCTGCACAAGCACTATCTACATTAAGAAGAAGCCTTGAGCACTATAAAATGATATCATCTCTTTCCTAACTCATTGCATACAAATCCAACTCTCCAAACATACTTCCTTACTTAAAATGTCAAATCCAATCCAAAATCCATTCAGATCTTCATTAGATCAAGAAATTGATAGAGCATTCGATGAAGAGTGTGATACATTGATTGATGAGTGGATGGTTGATCATGAACGCCTCCAAGAGGCGAATAGTTCAAGACGAAGAAGTCGTCAAGCTTATATTGATAGAGGTCGAGAGGAAGGGCACACTCGCTTATGGAATGATTATTTCAGCGAAGAGGCGGTGTACAAAGATGATCAATTTCGACGTCGATTCAGAATGAACAAGCCATTGTTCTTGCACATCGTTGATTGACTATCGAACGAGGTTCGAACTTTCAAAAAAGGCGAGACGCTACTGGAAGATTAGGCCTCTTTGCACTTCAAAAGTGCACTGCAGCCATACGTATGATGGCGTATGGTTGTGCTGGTGATTCAGTGGATGAATACATTCGACTTGGTGAAAGCACTGCGATCTTATGCTTAGAAAAGTTTGCAGATGGTATTATTACATTGTTTGGTGATGTCTATCTAAGAAGGCCAACATCCGAGGACCTCCAACGGTTACTCCACACGGGAGAGATGCGTGGGTTTCCAGGCATGATGGGAAGCATTGTTGTATGCATTAGGAGTGGAAGAATTGCCCCACTGCATGGAAAGGGATGTATTCCCGTGGAAATGAAAAACCGACGATCGTATTGGAGGCTGTAGCATCATACGACCTTTGGATCTGGCATGCATTCTTTGGAACTCCAGGTACTTGTAATGATATTAATGTTCTTGATCGTTCACCCGTTTTTGATGATATTTTGCAAGGTCGAGCTCCAGAAGTGGATTATGTTGTGAATGGGCACCAATATAAGATGGGATACTATCTCATTGATGGAATATATCCACAATGGGCTACATTTATCCAATCAATTCGACTTCCTCAAGGTCCTAAAGCGACATTATTTGCTCAAAAGCAAGAATCAGTTCGAAAGGATGTCGAACGTGCTTTTGGAGTTTTGCAATCTCGATTTGCTATAGTTCGAAAACCTGCACTTGGTTTGAATCTACAGAAAATTGGGAAGATCATGAAAGCCGCTATTATATTGCACAATATGATAGTTGAAGATGAACGGGATAAATACACTCAGTATGATGTGACTCCATTCCAAGAAGTAGATGACAATGAGAGCACACCAGTGGAATCTACGTTCTCTACACATGAACCTATCAACATGGCCACATATCTTAGTAATCGGGTTAGAATTCGTGATGTGAATGTGCACCATCAATTGAAAGTTGATTTGGTTGAGAACATATGGCAAAAATTCGGTACGACTAGTGAAGATTAAAGTAATTCTACCAAAAAAAGTAATGTTATTTTATGCTTAATTGTGTTTGTTGTATTATTTTTCATTTTCTAGTATTTTGATGTATCTCTTTTATGAATTATCTTGTGTAATTTTATGTTTAAATATTTTGTGTAAGTGAGCAAAATATTTCTATTATCTTTTTTTAATGTTATAATTATGCTTTATTAGAAAATTTAGTTATAAATTATTATAATATATTATATAGTTATTATTTAGGATGTAAAATAATATTATAATATTTTTTGAGAGTACATATGTAATTTGACATAAAATAGTAAAGATTAAAAAAAAAATATGAGAGACCCATTGGGTCTCTACTAATAGAAGTATCTAAACCCACTAAGTCCCTCAAAATAAAATAACTATAAAAATATTATTATTTTAAAATGGAGATGCACTTAGCCAAACCACAATACCATTACGTTTAACGATTTTTCTAACCTATGCCCTTGGGGCATAGGTTAAGACACTTGAAATGGAAAGATTTTGTTGATTTTTATTATATAGGGTAATTTAATTTTTTCTAATAGGGTTCATTTATTTTCATATAGGGTTTTAGTTTCTTAAATAAGAATGTTTAACCTATGCCCTTAGGGCATAGGTTAGAAAAACCGTACTTTTAATTAATGGTAATTATGCAATACACGTCCTTAACTCGTCATCATAGTACGGAAACTAATTTATTTATCGTTTTTAATCATGGTTTATGCACTAAACAACTAGTTGATTAAAATTTTAATGTCAAGTAGTAGTACTAAAACTTAGCACATGCCTACTAGCGGTGACTGGTGAGTGTGAGATGTCAGATGTTTGACCAAGTTATACTACCATTTTTTTGGATCTAATAAAAATAGTTATAGTACTAGTTGTTCCCGTCATGTCTTGCACGACTATGACTCTATATTTATTTAGATATACAATAAAAAAATATTAGTAAATAAAAATATAATATAAATAATAATTGTGAATTGATGATTTATATATATAAATGGTAAAAAAAAGTATAATTCTAAATTAAAGATTTTGATAGCAAAAATGAAAATAATGTGACATTTAATATGGATTAGCAAATAAAATTGACTTGACATGTACGTAAATGATCATATCATATATATGGATCATTAATAATCTATTATTAATTTTATAGTTTAAAAATATTATAGGATGAGATCTCAGTATATATATTTATAGGAGTTTTTTTGGTAGATTATATTGGAGAGTTGTTAGGATCATAAAGATATGGTGAAAAATATTTTTATATGTAAATTTCTCGAAATATGTAACTAAATTTTCAAAAAAAAATTTATTGTAATCCAATATAAAAAAATTAAAAAATTGATTGAGATTTGTAGATTACGTGGCAATATGATGTGTACATAACATATGAGTGACATGGAAAAATTTTGACATGTGGACTATGACAAAGACATCTAAATTATAAGAAAATGACATGTGTAAAAATCTGAGGTGGCTTAATATAGGATCGACATGTGGCGAAATCCTAAGTGGCGTAATGAGAAGGCTCCAAATCTTATTGCTTTTATATATATATAGTAGATTAAGTGCATTTTCAACCGTTTTTCTATAATTTTCTTCAAAATTAAAAGTCAAAAGTTATATTCTCTAAATAATATTTACTTTAATCCTAACAGTTTCTTCATTTTTAGAGAATCTTACATTTATTAATTTTATTTATTTATAACTTTTTTATAAAATTTAATATGGCCAATCACAAGTTTCCTTGTATACACTCTTAATTAATTCATTCTCCAAATAAATTTGGAGAATTCTCTAAATTAGTTGAATTTCCGTGATACTCACGGGATAATTTACTAAAGATTATACAATATTATTGTATTAATATAAAATTTAAAATACTTGTATATAATTTCGTAATAAAATTATGTAATTTATAAAAAAATCTTTAAGATTGTGCCCCATATTTTATCAACATATAGATAAAAAATATTATATATACTTGAAGCTCAAGTCTTGTTAAAAGATAAAAAAAATATTATGCATAAAATTAATATAAAAAACATTAGATCAAGTTATTATCAACATATATATAGATAAAAAAAATTATATATACTTGGATCACAAATCTTGTTACAAGATAAAAAAAATATGTATGTAAAATATCAACATATAGATCAAGTTGTTATATTATAAAAAATTAGATTTATAGAAAGAATAATACAAGTAATTATAATATTTATTATTAAAAATTATAACATCATTTTATTAAGAAATGCTACGTATAGATCAAGTTATTATATTATAAAAAATTAGATTTATAGAAAGAATAATACAAGTAATTATAATATTTATTATTAAAAATTATAACATTATTTTATTAAGAAATGTCACGTGGCGCAATTTTTTCAACATACATGGTTTCTGCTTTATAATGTACTAGGTAGATATAGGGAAAATACTTCATCTTTTAGAGAATTCTCTATTTTGAATAATGAAATAGAGAATTTGTTGGACCATAAAATCTCCAAAAACACAAATACCAATATATATGAGGAATCTCTTGAAAATACTCTAAACTATAAACGGTTATTTGGATCACAATATTTAATATATTAAGTTATATTAATAAGGTTATTTAATACAACTTAATGTATTAAATTTGTAATCCAAACAAGCTGTAAATTAATTTCCTAATATTTCATATATGCTACAAATTTCAAGTGGCACATTGCCAGGGCTGGACCCGAGGGCTTGAAGGGAAGGTCAGTGGTGTTATAGTATAAACTATAAACTTTTGGATCACAACTTAATGTATTAAATTTGTACTAAAACATAGCCCCTTCTTAAATTTTTGATCATTTAGAATAAAAATATTGATAAATTTTACTAAGGACTGATGTTGTTGTTGAGATTAATTATTATATTACGATTTCTTCATTAGCTACCACTGCTCAAAGATCACGAGGGAAAATTTCTTCAATTTGCTTGCTCGTGGGATCCCTTTTTTTTTTCGTTCTTTTTTTTTTTGATGAGAAAACGACTGGCCCGTCTGCCGTATGCCTGAAGAAAAATTGAATTAAATTTGTAGACCCCTGTGTTTCTACCATTCATATATTTTTGTATTTTACACAATTCAAACCAACAGTTTTCTGTTAAGCAGTGGGGTCTCTTTTTTTGTTTTTGATATGAAAAGCAAAGCAGTAGCTAGGGTCTCTTGATCAGAAGAAAGCAAGGAAGTGTTATTTTTCAAGCTTTTGGAGTCATATAAGTAAGTATAATCACTATCAACTGGTGGAGGAACAAGAGAACCGTGATTAACCCTAAATTAGATTTTGTGTAAATAAGCGTCACAGATCTGAATTCAATTGGTTAACCCTACTTAATGTTGCAAGTAGGAAGCAGAAGTGGCATGTTGTGGGATGGGTCTGCCTGGTAGATGATAGACAATCTCACTTCCCTCTGTTTGCTTTCGCTCTTTTGAACTGCCTAATTAGCTCTACACATGATATGACTTGTATTGTACATTTTTAACTTATTTTAATTATACAATAACTACTTGATGATCCATAAATAGTTAAATAGGATGGATGGTGCATAGTATGCTGCCTAATTAGCTCTGCATATATACTTCTCTTGAATGAATTGAACAATAGGCCTTGTCATGTTGTACCTCTGTTCATCTGCAGAAAAATATACATGATAAGCTCTTAAAGCTGGACTCGGAGAAGAAGAATATTGAAGAAGAAATTAATCGGATTGACCTTTAGCTGAGTGATGTATCATAGGTTTTTAGTTGTAGATTTATGTTCATGCAATTAACATTTATGTTGTCGTGAACTTTACTCTCAGCTGACTAGTAGAATTTGATTTGTGTTTCAGTTAAATAATGCCATCAAGAAGAGATCTGACGAAATCAGAAAACTTGAGGAAAGGATAAATCTGATTGTGGATCGTATCTGCAAGGAGTTTAGTGATTCTATTGGAGTTGAGAACATAAGACCATATGAAGAGACACAGTATTGGCTGATAAAAGAGTTGCCTTGGGTAGCCAGATCTCAAAGCTTAGATCCTAGTACGCATATCTTATTGCACTGCAAGATTCTCTTGCTTTTTTTTAGTATAAGTATTTCTAAGCTGTTAAATGAAAGATAACAGGGAACTAAATTAGTTTTGAATTAATTTTTTAAGAGTCTTGATGACGTGGCGCCACGTATGCGCGATACATAGGTGAAATCAACCAAAGGTTGACATGTGTTCTTTAGTATGAGTAAATAAGGATAAATTAAAGATTTGAGTAGATAAGGCCAAATAAAATTTAGGTAATTAAGAAAATATCTATTAATTAATTTAAGGAAAATGAGATAAGAAGGAATCAAAGATTTAGTTATTGTATTTCAACAAATTTAAATTAGTTTTGAATTAATTTTTTAAGAGTTTGATGACGTGGCGCTACGTATGCGAATTGAATATAAAGTCGACCCATAGGCGAAATCAACCAGAGGTTAACATGTGTCAAAAGGCTTCTTCTTTAATATATAGATAGATGTATATTTTTCTTTAGACAAAAACAATAATTTTGTTGACAATGTATATTTTTAGACAATGTATATTTGTCAACAAGATCCTTTTTGTTGACACTTTTTTGACAATAATTGTTGACGTTGACAGTTGTTGACGAGTGTTGACAATAAGTTGTTGACAAAGGTTGTTGACAATAACTTGTTACAATTGGTCAACACCGGTTAACGACAGTCAACGCCAATCAACGCTCGAGCCAACTCATAATGGGTAGAAGGTGGGGAAGCGAGGGCTACCCATGCAATTAAAACATATAAATCAACTTAGGGCAATTAACCTCCTATTTAAAAAAATCCCCCATTTTTATGACATAACTTCCGAGTGTTTTTTTTTTGGTGAAGTAAATTCCAAGTGTGTTTTTTTAACTTTTTCTTAATTTTAAAAGAACGAAACTCCAAGCTTCTCAATTTTGGATGCTACACAATCAGAAAGAACAACATATATATTCTGACTTTGTGCAGCGTCGCCTCAAAAACCTCTTGCAGGAAATCCCAAGCCATTACAAGTCAACACAAGTGTTGGTTCTTAAAACAAATCTATACAAGTTTGTGTAAACTTGATTTCAGAATATGAAAAACAAAAAAAAAAAAAAACATCCATTTGCTTTTTTAAACAGGCTCCACATAAGCAAGAGTTTTCAATCTCAGAACTAAGATTGGAGCTAAATCATGACAGCGTCTGATAGTATAACCAACAAAATCAGTCCCTGCAAGATAGAACCAGCATTAAATTCAGCGGTACGTACGAACAAGAAAATTTGCTAGCAAACACAGCACGAGGTCATTGTTTCATACAGCAATGTCGACAAGCTTTTTTTCCCCCACAGACTATTTAGATTTGAATGCAGTGATGAGTCAATTCAGACAAGGGGGAAAAGAGAAAAATCCTAGAACCCCCCAAAAGGGGAAGAAGGTACATGAAAACATGGAGATGAAAATATTTAGTTGACCTGATGAGCAAAGGTGGCGAGAGCAAGCAAACACAAAGAGTCAATTTCAACATACCATTGTTTTCTGATAACCCAAAAAAGTAGTCCTTTTGATACAAACATTTTCAATAAATGAGAAAAAATCAAGCAATTGAAACTGGAAAAAGACCAAAAACCAAATGAAAAAGAAAATAGGACCCAAAAATTGGTGTCCACTTGTACATTGACAGCACATGACCTGTTTCAATCACACTAAGATTTCTCAGCCACATGCATAGATTCTAGCAGAAACAACACACCAAATTATCAATTACTTATCACGTTCCTATTCATGCCGCTCAATAAATCCATAGGAAAGACATAAATGAGTAACATGTATATTTTTCCCAAGGCCGGTACGAAATATCAAACATGGAGCAGATGAGAGGACATGACCCGCCCCCCACACACAAAGGAGGTGTGAAAATTAATATTTGGGAAGTATGGGCAAACAAGAGAGTTGGGACCACCTTGTCTATGCCCCCCAAGGATTTGAAATTGATATTTGAAGTTTAGCCCCACATGATCACAAGAATGAGGCTTGACAAAGAATGAAGACAGAAAAAATGCAGCAGCATGGTGTGGTGTTCTCATACTCGAAAATGAGAAGCACCTTAAGAAACAATTCCACATGGCTTCACTGCCAAGCCATGTACTATCAACCATGTTAATATCTACATGTTCCACATGAATATTGTTAAAGAAATGTCTCACATTAACAAGAAACAATACACCAATGACTAATGGCTATTTATTTTTTAATGGATTATTTCGAAGTAAGACATATAAACCTTCAATCTTTTATAATAAAAATGAAGACATCTTCAGTACAAATATGAAGCAGAGTGTTGTGCCTCAATTTCATACATGAGAAAGAAGATAAGGGCTGGCCCACTAGCTGGGTACAATTAGGGTGTGAGGGGTGTTTTACTGTTATGAAAGGGTGAGGGCAGGATATAGTGTCACCTTTGGCTGTGGATGAGCAAAGAACACTGTCTAGTATAAATAGTAGAAGAAAAGTTTGTTTTAGACACGCTTTCGCTTTCTTTTGTAATCAGCTTAACTAATTGGGCCAGAGAGGATTTCTCTCTTTCCGGTAAAGCTAGAGACTCCAGAGAATTCCTGTTCTCTAGTGTTTCTGTTGATTTAGGCTCTTCACTTCATGAGAGTGTTTAGACACAACAAAATAGACCTCGTAGAAGCTAGTTTGATAAAAATATTTTTCATACAAAAAAAAATACATACAGGTCCCAAATAAGTTTTCTTCCATGAGAAAATTGCTCCAGATGATAGGCCAAAAAGTTAAGAAAGTGAAATATCATCTCATATAACAAAGAGGACTTATAAGGGGAGAGAACTAACAACAGAATCTCAGGCCTCAAGTATAAGTGCAATAGCATGACTAACTTTTGTAAGAAAGGCCATGAGATGAGCATTTCATAAGACTTGCAATTTACTGAAAGATACTTATTTCCCGAAAAAAAAAATCAGTGCTGAGAGTCAAAATTATATTTAGTGGAACTGATCTTGCTTAATTTTTTATACTTGTAGCAAATTGTAATAGGAAATCATACAAAAAACTTACAGCATTTCTACACATCCCTGGCTTGTTGCTCTTATAAATTGGATCATGGAAAGCACTTCATTCTCTTCAAGGACGATTAGCTAATTAGTCTCTTGTATAAGTAGAAAATAAAGAGCTGAATGAAAGGGAATAAAGAATCAGCATTACCCATTTCTCAATTTCAACTGCTGATGAAGAGAGCTGTCTTCTCAAAGAAGATTTTTCCTCTTCACATGATTCCAATTTGGTATCTAGTAGTAGAAAGAGGGTTTATTTTATTAGATAACAAGCATTTGATATTTAATTTAATGTTCAAAAACTGGATTCCACCACTTCAAGGACGTAGATATGTAGTACAGTTGATTAACTACAAAGGAATTTGAAGTTCGGATTATGAGTATCTTCACATGTATTATGTGATGGGCAGCATCAGGGAACTTCACTTTCATAGACCACCAGCACCATGCCACAAATAAGAAGGGATTCAAGTAATATTTACCTTAAGTTCAGAGACCTGGCTTTTAAAGGATACTCCCTCCATTTCGTAAAAGATATCTTTGTAGCCTTTTGCACATATATAAAGGAATAATTTTTTCTTAATTTACCCCTATAGAAAAGTGTAGTGTAGCCATCCTAGAAAACCGTTATTAGAGACTCATCATTATTACTATAGGGGCAAAATAGGGAAAAAAATGAGAAAAAAAAAGTTAAATAGACAAGTTTTGTAAAACAAGAAAAAAGAGTTAGAAAGACAACTTTTACGAAACGGAGGGAGTATATAGCATCCCTAGAATACATTATCTAGAGGCTAATACCAAAAATTACTTGCATAGTTGAATGGAAATGATATATGAGCTATAATATAGTAAAAAGAAACTAGTATTGAGTGTGCACAAGGATTCTCATAAAAGTACAGAGCTTGGAGCCTCACCATAATAGTATGAAGACAATATTGTGATCCGCTCTACAGGCTGCAATGAATATAGGAACAAGGACAACATTTTTTAACAATAGTATACTAAGTAGCTGATTAATAGTATAGCTGTGCGTGAGCCTTATATATATTTTAAACTGCAGTGACCATTATATGGATATCTATTTCCAAACAAAAACAAGCATAAGTCACGATGAATACCATTACAAATATTCCCTCGCGTCGAGTTGGAAGCTCCTCTAGCTTTTTTAATGTCTCATCGCCCTTGGTAACCTTACCGAATATTGCATACTGAAATTTATCAAAAAAAGTCTTGAGTAATGGAAAACAAGTGCTGAAATAACCTTTGCAACTCGAAAAGGCAGGAATGTCATGCACCTGGCCATCAAGGTGTGGGGCATTTCCCAGAAGTATAGAAAATGAGGATGTTGCACTGTTTGGATCAGAATATCTGCAGAAGAGAAGAATATAAGTTCTGATGAGTTGAATAAAAAAAATTCAATGCAGAGTCAGATAGAAAAGAATAGGTTCATAAAATGAAATGATCCTACATGTCATGAAAGAAATATGAGTTTCAGCAAGGAACCCACCCACGCAATATTAACACACTCAAGGACTTCTAAATCTTAAATTAAAATGGAGTCGAGTTGAAAAATATAGGCCTATTTTGAAGCTTAAAATTGAATTGATTTATATGGCCTCATTTGAAGCTTCAAATACTCACATGTAACAGAATTCTGTACACTGTAATGGGTGAAAGAGGGCATATAATTACGGAGAACAGAGAACTCTCATAATGGAACAGAATTCTATAATAAGACTTCGCAAAGAAAACCGCTCGTCAAGTACAGTTTACCTACCTTCCCATTGAGAGGATACCTCTGACATGCTTGACATCACTAAATTCACCAACAACAGACTTAATGCCTTCTTCTCTTTGATCAGCATTCATTGGAGCTGTTCTACCACCAACAACATCTGCAACCTGGGCAACAAACCCCTTGTCAACCTGCAACAAGTGTAACCCTAAATTAACATAATTAGGGCAAGAGAAATCACTGAAAAATGAAAAATAGGCATTGTCCGATAACCTACCCGGAAAAAATGATTAGTGTTGTAACCTCCCAAACGAACAAGTTTGAAAATATGATCAACAGTCTTGGGGGCAACTGTTGGGTAGAAACCAAACTCAATATCTCCATAATTTGTCTGCGTAAAAAAAAGAGATGATTGTAAATCAACAGATGGACAAATGAATCCATTACTATGAAGTAACATAGGCAGTCACCTGAGCATCACAAAGAAGATATTGATTGACTGATCCAACTTAACAAATTGAAAATTCATTCATGTATACATGACTATATACTAAAGCAAGAGCCAGTTCCATTAGTTCCAGATAATACCATAACCTTTTTTCAACATAAGCAAAAAAGACAAGACAATGGTCATCCGCACTCTGTCTCTCAATTTCTGATAGCCAATAACCTTTTATATGTTGTAATTTCCCATCCTTATCAAGAAAATGCAATAGATAAGCATACGTATAGGTCTTGACCAAAAACCTATGCATTTCAGATCAAATGCGCTCACAGATAGTCCACTATTTATAGTAATTAATCACAACTAGGATTCTGATATCGACAAAACAGATGGATGCATATAAGACTCATGAACCACTAGGATAAGCTTACTCGACAATCAAAGCCAAACATAAAAATCAACCTTGTACAGCAACAAAATGTGTTGGCAGGGGGGGCAAAGTCAATTGGCTATTGTTGGGTCTAAATTCAATTTCGTTTGCTCCGATAGCATTGTTGAAATTTGATTCCTGGGTCAATGAATACAAAAAAAAAAGTAATAAAGAAACCTGAAACACAACACGAGCAGATCCAAGTTGAGGATCATCTACGGAAACAGCGACGCCAAATGAGGAGCTGATGAGCAACAAAAGCAGAGTTACCACTCCCCATCGCTCGCTTGCGCTCAGGGACATCGTTTTACTCTCCTCTCGATCGATCCTTCAGTTAACAAACCTACTCGGTAAACGGGGACTCCAGCCGGTGGTGGGTTGGATTCAAGTCAGTCGCTTCGGATTCGATTTATGAGCTAATCGGATATGGTTCGGGTCGATTCAAGCTAATGCTTAGGCATGGCAATGGGTCGGGTTATGGATGGATGAACCATTCTCAAACCCGACCCGCCTAAAAAGAAAATCCATCCAAATCCGACCCTACCCGTTAGAATGGGTCATCCTAATCCAACCTACCCTAAATTTTAGAACCCAACTCCACCCGTTAGAATGGGTCATTCTAATCCAACGCACCCTAAATTTTAGGGTGAGTCGGGTGGATCTGGTGATATTTCGAGTGCTAACCTATATTAAATCTCATTTTTTTAAACAACCTTAATCCTCTCTATCTATTTCTCTTTACAAAAGATTGCGCCACTTGGCATCCTATTTGACTGTCATCTGGACCAATGAAATCAACGCAACATGCAAAATACAGGTTTTAGTAACTCCTCTCTTCAGCAGTCAATTCCTCTACTCAGCTTTTGCTCTACTCCTCCAGTAAATTGGTCGACAACACAGTAAAATTTTCTCTTGTATTCAGATTTCATTCCCATACTCCCATCTCCTCCTCCCCGGTTTCCCACCGCCGCCTCCTCCGGTCTTTCTTACCGCCGGCTCTCCTTTCCGTCATCGTCGGCGCCCGTTCTAGCCGCCTGCGTTCTAATTTCCGAGGTTTGATTCTCCTCTTGCATTTTTTAGGTTTCAATTGGTGCAATTTTGATACTATGGTGAAGATTTGAGATGTCCGGTTTTAATTTTAGGGTTCTTCTGGTGAAAATTGTTGTGGATTGACTTTGTTGTCTTCTCCGAGGCATCAATTGAAGATTCGGTTGCCTTCTTCTCAATAAGATTCGGTGAGCACATCTAATTTTTTTTCTGCATTTGGTCTATTGTCTTTTTTCCCTCAATTTTTGATAGTTATGATGATGAATATGAACATTGGACTGTGAATTTTTTACAATTTTTTTTAGTCTTCGATTGACACATAAAGCATAGAATCTGTTTCATTTCTGTAATGATGTGATTGGCATGCTGATTCAACTATCTCTATTTTCAGCAAATGAATAATCGAACAAGTTGAACATCTAATTTCTGTAATTATGTGATTGGCATATTGATTCAACTCCCTAAATATTAACTACTACCCCCACCCCCACTAATCCCACGTTCAGTATTCCCCTAAATTTCAGTTTCTGGCTTCCACCACTTTCCCCTTATTCGTCTTTCTTCTATTATGGTCTCAACTTCACTAACTTTCTTATATGCAGGAGGGTTTTTGGAACTGGGTTCAAACACGATGGAATTGTTGAGCAAGTCTATGCCCTCTTGGCCTCTTCATTACAAATTTCTGAAATTCCCCCCAAAGCTTTGATACTAAGGTTTGATTTTTTGGTGAAAAATTATGAGATTTTAAAGAGATTTTACGTTTTGGTTTGGGATTTTGATTTTAAAGCAATTTTAGGGTTCGGTTTGATTTTCAGTATCGACTGGCTACAGAACTTCTGCTTCTTAAAATTTCCAGTCTCCTTCCACTGCCGACAAATTTTCCTCCTCAATTTAAAACCTTCTTCCTGCCTAATTCCAATTGGTTGATCACCGAATTTTGTCCAGCCTCCAACCCTTTTTCCACTCCAATTGTTGCTGAAAATTAATTCTATCATGATATGTAAGAGTATTGTTACTTTGTTCTTTATTGAGTTGCCAAATTGGTGTGCATATTGCTCTGACTCTTATTTCACTTTTGATTTATTCTCTATTATTATCAATCTCTTCTCCATCCCTCTGTTCTCCCTTCTTTTAGAATCACGAAAAGGAATACAAGGGAGGGGATGCTGAGATCCGAAGGTCTTCTCTTGAATTTCATTATTTTTTCCCTAAATTTATGAAATTGGGTTTAATCTAAGTAATTTATTGTATAGTAATAGTGCAAACCAGTATTATATGCTTGCTAAAATATAGAGTTTTTGCATTAAATAAGCATGATTTGCCATGTGTTGGTTTTATTTTCCATGAAGCTGAAGAATTTTCTTCTTTAAAGACATTTCTTAAAGTTGTTAATTTGTGAACATGTACAATAATGATGCTTTTCTTCTTTTGGCAGCAGTTGGATAATTTTTGTTTGTAAGTTGAAGTTTACTCTACATTATGTTTGAAGTTCGATACCATTTTCATTTTTTATGTAATTTCGATTTTTGAGGTTTTGACATTCTTGGATATGGCATTTAGTTTTGACCTAATGCTGACCGGGAACATCAATAAAAATATTTAAACTCAAGTCTTTAACTATGTTATGTGGATAGGTATCATCTTCAGTTACTAACATTGACGAGTTGAGTGGAAATGGAAGCTCAACATGTCATCTCAGAAGGAAAATGAACAAGAAATTGTCTCCAGAGACAAGAGGGATAGGAGAGACTTTGAGCAGATTTCTAATCTAGCAAAGAGAATGGAGCTTTACTGGTAATGTGCATGTTCTGATTAAGTATGTGTATTGTTGTGTTGTGTACATTGGGCCAATTTCATGATTTATTAGGAAAACCTTCGATGGTTGCACACCAGTAACCTCCAAGGTCTGTGCTAATTTGACATTATTCTTTTTGAATGCAAAAGTTAAGATCTTCAATTCTTCATTAGTCAATATCAATTGCTTGCTTGGATAGTACTATTTGATGGTTTCATGCTCATTAAGTGTATATCCGAGTATGCTTATATAAAAGCCAACCAGAGAACTTTTCATTTTGGTTTGTGTAGAAAAATAAAGAGAGTGAATATAGGGTTGATTTTAACTTGCATTTCGGGTTTTAATTGAAATTTTAAATGGTTGTTGGTTGTTGTTTGCATGAACAAAATTGGCTTTTTAAGGAGAATCGGACACGGAAAAGCAAGTTGATGCACTAAACAACGCTGTTTTTTGTTTTTTTCTAGAGGAATCTGAGTACACTAGTAAGGTATGTATGTAAAATTGTGTTGAAAAATAATTTTGCTACGCCCTTTATGAGTTAAAAGTTACTGCCAATATGATTTAAGTACGAAGAACTTTTTGAGATTAGAATTCAGCTTTGATACAATTCTCTATTGATATTTGCAAGGTAAAAAATCAGTTTCTGTGGAGAATTCAATATAAGCGCGTATTCAATTTGAATTTGTATTTTATCTTTGAATTGAACTTTCATTGTTGGTTTATATATATATATATATATATTTATGGTTGGGAATTTAATTTGCTGATCAAATTATTCTGTTGATTGCAGGAATTTAAATCACAAGACAACTTAAGTTGGGCTGATGGCAAGATCTTAGATTAATAAGTGACATTAGATTAATAAGTGACATTGGAATCTGTTTCTTTATCTTGGGGGTTTGTTTCATATCCTAAACTTTTTCTGAGTTGTTCATGTTTTTATTAAAACTGAGCTAAATCATGCTAGCTCTATTATTGTGGGCAACTTTTAGGATGTTAAGATGGAATGTACATGTTTTCTCCTTTTTTTTTGTTTTCTTATGGGAGTATAGCTAGCTCCTCTCTTTTGATATGTTGTAATGCGCATCATCTATAAGTATTAGCTATCCTAATCTTTTAATGAAGTCATTGGACAAGTTGTTCATCATTGTTGTGTTTTATCCAAACTAGATTTGTCATCAGGTGCTGATCAACTCAATCTATGAATTTTTGTATATACTCCCTCCGTTTCAAAATAGTTGTTCATAGACAAATTTGCACACATATTAAGGAAAAAAATATCTCCCAAAATTACCTCTATTAAATGGTACTACTACTCCTAAAAGTTGCTTTGGAAAAAGTGTATATAATTAAAGTGGTGTAATTATTAGGGGTATAAGTGAAAAAAATTTATATATGAACATCTATTATGAAACAAGAAAAATAGTCTTTATGAACAACTATTGTGAAACGGAGGGAGTATAAGATAAGAGATTGATGTACTCTAAACAAGCAAAGTTGAAAAAAAATATCCGAAAAGCGCATAATTGAGTGGCCATTGATTGTTCATTTATAGTCAAGGATATCATATACAAACAGCAACAAATATTCCTCTTATATCGAAACCAAATATATTTTCCCTTGCCACCCTTTTTATAACAAAGAAATTCACATGCCATTACTGAAAAAAGAAGACAGACATTCTATGAAAAAAAATAGAAGACATCATGATATGGTAAACAGAAGTATTGAATGAAATATAATGTGTAGGTTTTCTACAAGAAACTAGAGCAACTAGAAAATATAGGAGTTATAAATTACTCCGTAATATTCATGGTTGAAGATAATATAATTAAAACAAAGTGAACCAATGAATTCGAAGCTATGATAATTATGTTATGTAAAATCCGTATAAGGTACTATTTTATTTTAAACCCATACAAGGTACGGGGATCTACACTAGTTAAAGGTAATTTAAACAACAATAGACAAAATAGCAAAAAAAAAATCCAACACACATCAGTAGGCAAAAAAACAATAAAATCCAACATAATAAAATCCAAAAAACCAACAATACTTAAACTGTAATGCAAGAGTAACAAGACTATCAAATATCAAGTTTTCTAGTAGTAGAACAAAAAAAACAGCAATAATATCACCAAAAAAAATCCAGCATCTTCATTCTTCAATCCTTCATTCTTCTAACTTCTTCAACCTTCATTCTTCAACTTCATCAATACACTATCAAATATCAAAAATATAAGGAAAATAAGATATTATAGTATTATCTTTAAATAACATGACAACTATTGAGAGTGATAAGAAAAAAAAATACTTACATCAATACATCATTGATATTGTTGATAGTACTTTCTTCCTCTGGATCATCACCATCATTCATACAAGTACCATATGCTTCAACGTTATCAATTTGATATCCTAAAAAAACCAATTAAATTGTAAATAAAAACATTTATAAGTGAATCATTAATCTAACAATAGAAATTAGATGAAATTACCTATCAACTCTTCAATTGTCCAATTTTGGAGACACATTAAGGCTTCAATTGTATTTGCTTTAAGCTTAGAACGATGAGGACTCACCATTTTACCACCCACACTAAAAGCACTTTCAGAAGCAACAATAGAAGCAGGAATGGCTAAAATGTCCTTAGCAACCTTACGGAATGTAGGATATTTCAAGTCCAGCTTCCAGTAATGAAGGACATCAAAATCTTTGCTAGTAGGCAATGTTGGATCCTCAAGATAAATATCTAATTCAGATCTCACACAAACCTGTTTCTTCCTATTCTTCTTAGCCAAATCCCAAAGTGAAACTTCACCCGTACTTTCAGCAAGATTATTCATTGCAGATCGTTTTCCAAGCACACCAGAAATGTCATCAATACGAGCATAATCTTCATTACTTGATGAAGCATTTTTCTTTTTCTCTACCTCTGTAAAGCCCGAGGCCTTAGAAGCGTAATCCCATGTCAACCCAAGGACTTCCCAAGAGGTCACCCATCCTAGTACTACTCTCGCCCCTGCACGCTTAACTTTTGAGTTCTTTGTCCTCACTCGAACCCAGAAAAGGAAGAGCTCTTGTTGACATGGGGAGCACCTCAATCCCATATAAATCTTCGGGGTGTTACAATCTCCCCCGCTTAAACACTTGACGTCCTCGTCAAGGCCCAAGCACCGCCCTCTAGGTCGAGTCACTGCCCTCCGGGCCAAATACACTCGTAACCTAGAACCTGGCTTTGATACCATTTGTAAAGCCCGAGGCCTTAGAAGCGTAATCCCCTGTCTACCCAAGGACTTCCCAGGAGGTCACCCATCCTAGTACTACTCTCGCCCCTGCACGCTTAACTTCTGAGTTCTTTGTTCTCACTCGAACCCAGAAAAGGAAAAGCTCTTGTTGACATGGGGAGCACCTCAATCCTATATAAATCTTCGGGGTGTTACAATCTCTTTCTCTTTTTGTTGGTACTCACACAAAATTGTATACAATAATGTTCTAACCCTCTCAATCTCAATTTCAGCCATTTCACCATAAATCATGCTAAAATAGAATTCAACACATTCCAATTTGTCCCGAGGATCCAAAACAGCGGCAATAGCTAAAATTCCATTGACCCTTGACCAATAATTGTCAAACTTCTCTGACATCTTACTAGCCATACTACTTACAACCAACTCCTCAGAAGATAGCCATCTGTCCAAGTTAATTTTGACCTCACGAACTTGCTTGAAGAATACATTTGCAGTCAGGTAATTTCTACCAGAAAACAATTTGGTTGCTTTGTAAAATAGCTCCAACTTCTTACAAAAAAGAGAAGCTAAATTCCATTCTTCATCACTAGGGGGGACAAACTTACAGGTAGGATTTTGATTTTTGAATCTTCAATTTTGAAAAAACATCCTTATATGGCAAATCACTCTGAAGCATGAGATAATTAAAGTTCCATCTAGTTCTTACATCAAGACTCAACTTTCTTGAGCAATCAAGTTTCAAAGCTTTAATCTTATCTTCAAATTTCTCAACCCTTTTCGGAGTCTCAGTCCAAAACAACACTCAATCTCTAATCTTCTTAATACCCTTATCAATTACACTCATTTCATCTTGCACAATCAAGTTCAAAATGTGTGCACTACATCGCATGTGTAGAAATTCTCAATTCAATATAAGAGAACCCATATCAAATCTCTCTCGTAATATTGCTACCATAGCATCATTTGTACTCAAGTTATCAACAACAACTGTCCAGAGATTTTTTCAGCAATGTTATATGCGTTAAAAGTGTCAAGCAAAACTTGAGCCAAAACCTCTTTTGTGTGTGGAGAAGGCACATAAGCAAACCTAATAGTACAACAACAATTGTAATTACAAATCAAGAAAAAAAACAATCATGGACAACAAGAAATCATATATTTAAAAACTGAATTTAGGTATTATAGTACAAAAAAAATGTGCAAGTATAGTGTAGATATGTTACCTCAAAGTTCTTTTACGCAAAACCCATTGATCGTTAATAAAATGAGTCGTGACCACCATGTAGCCTTTCTTTTGATGGCATGCAGTCCACATATCAGTTGTAATAGCAATTCTTCCATTATGATCCTCAAACTTCTTTTTAAGAGTTGATTTGTTGCTAGCAAACAACTTCAAAATATCGCTCCTTAGAGTGTTGTGAGAAATTAACTTGAAGCTTGGATTCAAACTCGTAACAAACCTCTTAAAAAACCGATATGATCCACCATAGATAACGGGTACTCGTTCATAGCAACCATGTTTGTAAGCTCCTTCCCTGATATTCCTTGGTCAAAATTATAACTCTCTAGCTTTGCTTTGCCATCTCCTCGATTACTATAGCTCAACAATTGTTGACGAATATCGAGTTTGACATGCTTCCTGGGGCATCTCGTTGTCATGTGATCTTTAAGATGTGGAGTACCATTCTTGCTCAAAGCAGAAAGTAGTTGATTACAATGCAAGCATCGTGCTTTTGGTACTTCGTCAACAGTTATCTTCTCAAAATGATTCCACACCTCTGATTTAAGCTTTCTAGTCCTTGGAGGAAGGGGACCCGACACCTCAGGCAAAGAAGATGGCTGGCTGGATTCCTCATTCACAGATGCATTCCCAGCAATTAAAGGTGGGGTGGCTGTTTGTTCAGTTGATTGAGGGCATGAAGATTGATCTTCTATATTCTAACCCATCTCCATTCAACTACAAAATCATACAATATTGATCAAAAAATGCAAAAACTAAAATTGAGATCACGAATATCCAATACAAACTGTGATCCTAGGACTATCATAAAGTATATGTAACTAAGAAAAGTAATAATGCACCTTCATAGAGCCCCATGACATTGAATAATCAAGTCTAAGAGAATTGCAACATTCTGACCGTTTGAGGAAAATATATGATTTTTTTCCTAAAAAGAGAACAAGATCTTCTTCCTCTATGATACTGTAAAATATAAAAGATCTAATCTCCACGTTGACTTCATTCTCCAGAAGCTCATGTTTTCACATAAAAATCAATCAAATACCTGAACCCAAAGATATATGCTTTTAAATCAAATTAGCATTGACATGTAATATCTAATTTTCCCTAGTCTTCAAGTTGATTCTATGTAAGATCCTAAAACATGATGGATATTGTCAAATACACCTAAATTACATACATTTATACAAGATCATGAAGTGTGTGTCTCAAAACTAATGTACATAGCTTGAAATACAAGAAAGTAAAATGCAGTAATACTGAGCTTCATGGACATGCAAATATACAAAACAGTAGTCTATTATAACTTGTGTGTAAAAGATCCAATACTGAGCTTCATGAGCTTTATGGATATGCAAATATACAAAACAATAGTTTTGATTGACTGAATATCTAGTGATGTACGCTTATCCCGACGACTAGACGTCTTCCCAATAGTGTGTGGAATTATAACTTGTGTGTAAAGCAAATAAACAATGGACATTCAACTAGAAATTAGGATATTATAAAACGTACAACACTAGATCTGGATTCGGAAGACGTCTAGTCGTTGGGATCTAGACTCGCACTCGCAAGACGCTTGCCGTTGCCGTCTAGATTCGGAAGACTCGCACTCGCCGTTCGCCCCCGTCGACTCGGGATCTGAGAGCGCAAGACTGCAATGCTCGAGAACTGATGGGTCAGAGCTAGAAGAAGGGAAAGAGACGATTAGCCTCTCGTGGAAGACTGCAATCGAGCACAAGACGTCGTCGTCGTGGAAGTCTCAGCCTCTCCTGGCCGCCTGGGAAGGGAAAGAGATGATCTGTAAATTTCCAAATTAGACGAAGAGTGGAACTGGAAAGGGAGGCCGAAGGGAAAGGGAGACGAGGTGTGGAACTGTGGAAGTACTCAGGAGCTTAGGGTTATTTTACGGTGCTAAACAGTAGTCTATTTTTTAAAAATATATTTAAAAATATTAATATATTTCGGGTGAAAAACAAGTCGGGTGATGGGTGGATGAACCTTCCACCCTAAACCGACCCGATCCATCACCCTAAACCCGTTTTCACCCTTTTTTGGTCGGGTTTTCATCCGTTTTTTCTGGTCGGGTACATCGGGTATCCGTCGGGTTCGGGTCAAATTGCCATGCCTACTCATGCTTGTGTCGGGTTCGATCCACGATGCCCAAATTATAAATGGGTCAATGCTCTTAGCCCAGTTCTGTCTTTTATTTATGCAAAAGCCCATTTCCAATCGGGCCGAAAAGACAAATTGGTATTTTTAATGAACCCCTTGAGACAGTTTGGTATTTAAAAAGAATTTTGGGACATTAAGGTATTTTAAATGAGTTATGATATACCTAGTCTTCCGCACAATGGCCATCGAAAAGTGAGTTGAAGGTGAATGTGTGATTTTATCAACAAAGTAATGCCTAATATTTACTTGGCCAGTTAATTTGTGAAAGGTTTTATTTGTATGATTCTATCTCTAGAGAGGATAAATAAATCGGATCAATTTTAAAGTAAAAAAATGGATCGATTTTACATCCGATGAGAAAAAAATACCTTATTGTCCACCAAACCTCATTTTTTTGATACGGAAAGAAATTGGGGGGGGGGGGGGGGGGAAACCATCATCTAGATGGTCTCCGCCCTAGGGTCCACCACACCTCATTTAAAATACCTTAATGTCCCTAGAGTTTTTTTATATACCAAACTGTCTTAAAGGGTCGTTAAAAATACCAATTTATCTTTTCGGCCTTTCCAACCAATCATTTTCGTCGTCGTATTTCTTATCTTTTGAATTAAAATTCATCGTTATCAAATGAATTATTTGTTATTCGATTCGACCAAAAAAAATGAATTTGACATGCTTTATTAATTTACGAAATCATCTCTATTGTGGAATTTGAAGGAAGCTTATGAAACCTCAATTGATTTTCTTGATTCATTCAGCTGGATTGTACATGCTATTTACATGCTACAAATTTTGGTTTGATCTTGCCGTATGAAGCTAAAGAGATAAACGGTCGTCAAGCCGTATGTTACAAGTCGTATGAACCAAAGCCTATTAAAACAAAATATCTACGGATATAGGTGAATCATTCATCTTTAAGTTTATCTTATAACACTCCCCCTTGAATATTCACCTTTTATCCAGGGTTATGTATATGTTTTCGTTAAAAACATGGCTAGGAAAAACCCAGTGGGATAAAAACCATAGCACGGGCAAAAAGAGTACATCCTGTCTTATACGCTTTCATAGTATTGCCTCATTAAAAACCTTGTCAGGTAAAACCCAGTGGAAAAAAACCTAAACGAAGAGAAAAGAGTGCAATGCGTATAATTCTCCCCCTAAAATTAACGTACTTCTCGAAATCTACGCATTCCGATCTTGTACACAAGTTCTTCAAACTTCTTGGGTTGTAAGGATTTTGTGAACAAATCTGTAACATTTTCACTTGATCGTATTTGTTGGATTTCGATCTTGCCCTCCTTCTCTAGATCATGAGTTGAGAACAATTTTGGTGAAATGTGCTTCGTCCGATCTCCTTTGATATAGCCCCCTTTGACTTGTTTGACACATGGAGAATTGTCTTCATATATCATGGTTGGATTTTTTTGCAGTTGATCTTATTTTGCATTCTTTTTGTATATATGATAACATGTGTTTATAACACCTTTTGACTTGATCAATCCTCACTTTTGTGTATAAAACATACAATTTCATGATCATTTTAGCATGAATATGGTTGTTTGTTTGGATATTTGCTCTCGTTTGCTTTTGGTTTTGTAGGTGCAAGAATTTGGATTCTTCTAGGATCAAATGGACTTCAATTCAAGCAAAGAAGAACCCAAGGGATTCAAATTGAAGATTTAATGGAGAAGAATGAGTTACACAAGCCATACAAGCTAAGGAAGCACTCATATCCAATCAAAAGTTGTCAAGATGTCTTCCCAAGATATCGCATGAGGTGCTCGTGCCCTTCGGCATACCCATGCCAAGAGCCAAATGCCCAATCTCTATATGCAGTTTTTGGCATGGCATACTCGTGCCAAACGGCATGGGCATGCAGTTTTCAACACATCTCCTTTCTAGGGTTGTATCTCTCCCACCTTTTGGGGGCTGATGTTCGTGTTTTTAGTATAGTTTTTAAGTGTTTTTCTTAGTTGTTTAGCTTAGTTTAGTTTAGTTTTAGTGTCTGTTTCGTATGTTTTTGGGTAAGTTTGCATAGTTTGTGAAAAGTATGGAAATTACTACGTTTTCGTGTTTTTTTTTGTAGGTTTTTGAAGCAAAATAGGAGCGTTCCAAAGAATTTGAGATCGAGAGGAAGGTAGCGGAGGATGGCCAAGTCAAGGAAGAAAGAAGATGCTTTAAAAGATCCCGGCAAATCCAAAAGAGGCTATGAAAATGTACAAATAATCAAGGAAAATAGGCTCGATACCGACCCTGTGGGTTCGGTACCGAGGTCTGCAGCAAGGCGAAACCAAGAGGAGTTCAACAAAGCACCTACCGACCCTGACAGGGTCGATACTGAGGTTCCCCTGTGTCGGTAGGCGCGCCGACTTCTGGATTTTTATATTTTTTATTCCGTAATCTTTTTAGTTTAGGAACTTCTATCTTTATGGAAACTTTATAGATAGCTTTTCTAGTATAAATACTTTGTTTTAACCTAGTTTTAGGGGGGTCGTTCAGTTGGAGAATAGAGGGAGACGTGTGAAAACTGAAAAGACGCAGCCTTTCTCTTGTTTCTAGTTTTCTAGTTTAGTGTTTGGAAGATTACTTGGGGGAGAAGTTTGTATTCAAAAGACAAGTTTCGAGGTTTAATTCAAGTAAGCTTTGTTTTGTTTCATATGATTTTCTCTTTCAATTTTATTGTTTGTTTCTTTTCAATTATGTGCGAGTAGTTCCCTTTTCTAGGATCAGGGTTGAAAACCCGACATGATTGTGCATGATTGATGTGTGATGAATGTTTGAATGCCTTTTATCTTTTATCTACTTGTTTTGTGTTTATGCTTTGACGAAAGTCGAGTACTTCGAGTTTATTGCTTAATCGAAAGAGAAAGTTATAATCTTGAATGTTGATATTGTTCGATAACGAAAGTTTCGAGCTTTGGATAAAAAATAAGTAGAGAGTGAATTAATTCATGAAAGTCAATTGATTTGCTTGTTTAAATCAACGAAAGTTGATAGCTTTATGTTCAATGTATGTTACTTATACTTCACACTATCTTAAATGCATGATTATGTCGTGGTAAACCCTTGTCCTAGATCTTTTTCCCATTCGAAAACACTTCATCTTACTCTCTGTTTGCATTGGTACCGAGGTAACAACATCCGTACCGAGCCTGTGTGTTCCCGTGTTATTTGCTTTGTGTTACTCGAAATACAGCGTCGATACCGACCCTGACAAGGTCGGTACCGACGTGTCTGAACCATTGTCTTGTTGATTCATCTCTTCTTTGTATTAATTTCGTGTTTTTCCGCTTTCTAGAATAGTAATCAAACGTAACCTGCTTCCCGTGGACGATCCTGACCTCCTTATACACAACGGGGTCTTGACTAACATTTATTTATTGCCGGTAAACCCTACCAACAAAATGGCGCCGTTGTCGAGGAAGCAACAATGGTTGTTTGATTACTTGTGGGTTTGAGAATAGCCCGTCCCCGTTTTTTTTTCTAATTTGTTTAGTTTTGTTTGTTTTCTCAGCTTATGCAAGAAGGAAGACATAGGCTTGCATTTGATCAATCTGATTATTATTCTGAGCCTGAACGTGTCCTTCATCGCAGGAGACGAGAAACCCGTACAATGGCCGCTACACCTGAGGAGATGGTCGAGCAGATGAATGCTCTCCGTAGGCAGATGGAGGCGTTACAAGCTAATCGAGACGTTGTTGCTGCTGACGCCGAACGTGAACGATTAAAAAGAAATCGTTTACAAGAACAATTGAACGCTATCCCGAAGAATGCCAAACAATATATGCATCCGGAACTGAGGGTGCCAGAATCAGCAATAGTACTTCCCGAGATAGAAAGGGCTTTTGAGATTAAATCTCAATTTAAGGGAAAACCTACTAAGTGCCCTATGGAACATATTCAGAATTTTGTTGATTTATGTGACACCATTGCTGCTGATGGTGTTTCTTTAGAATATGTTCAACTAAAAGCTTTTAAATGGTCTCTTCCAAGTAAGGCCCTGAGCTGGCTTGAAAGCTTACCTCCTAGATCGGTAAGGACGTGGAGAACCTTGCATGACTTGTTCATGACTACGTTCTTCCCTCCTGCCAAGACTACGAAGTTAAGGAAGCGTATTACTTCTTATCACCAGCTGCCTAACGAGACATTTGTGGAGACATGGGAGCGATTCAAGGAGATGCTAAGGCAATGCCCCACCCATGGACAACCGCAATACGTTCTGCAAGAGATATTCTTTCAGGGTATAAACGCTAAGACAAAGCACCGCATCAACTTGCATACTATTTGCGGTTTTATAGAGATGGAGCCTGATGTTGCATGGGAATTACTGGACAAATTGACCAATTATGATGCCATGTATGGGACCCAGCAGGCACCTCAGCCTCAAAAATGGCTCTATGTTCTAAAAATAGAAGACGTTGATCCCGATGTTCAAAATCAATTCTTACGTGATGAGGTCAACCGTTTGAAGAAACATGTAAGTTTTCTAAAAACCTCTGAACAATGTCTTGAATGTGGCTCTCAGGCCCATACTACTTCTGCTTGCACTAACATTGAGCGTGTACGAGCCGCTGAGACATATGCTAAAAGGAATTATATGAGAGGACAATACAGAAATCCTCCTGCTAATTATGACAGGCCGAACAATTATCTAACTTAGGGAAATTTCAATCAAAATCAAAACTATATAGCCCCTCCACCGGATAGACGATCTGCACCCTATAGACCTCCAGGTTATCAAGAGACGCCATCATGGGTGAATGGACTCCATGAAGGGATCAATGGAGGATTTCTGTATTGTCCTCTCCCAATTGAGTGAAGAATGAAATCAATGGATTCCATTCGGTTAACCGAATTCGGTTATTGGGTTACCGAGGAAGATACTCTGGCCAAGATCAATAACGAGCCAAAAGGGGTCGATACCGAGCCTAACACCCTCGGTACCGATACTCCTCGACACCGAGCCACTCCCTTAGCCCCAGGCTCGGTACCGACCCCACTATGGTCGGTACCGAACCTTTTACAGCACCACTCGACCCTCTAGTCGATTCGGTAGCATCACCTCTCGAGCCCGCTTTGGTTCCGAGATCGGTGAAGACTCTTCCTTTCCCTACTAAGAAGTCTAAGGACTCAACAGAAGGAAAGTTTAATGCGTTTTGTTAAGATTCTTCAGGGCTTAAATATTTTCATACCATTCGTTGAGGCCCTAAGTGAAATGTCGGCTTACACAAAATTCTTGAAAGATATTCTTAGCAGGAAGAGATCCATGTCTGAGCTGACGAACGAGGTCCGGTCTATAGCCCTCCTAGAAAAGCTAGGAGACCCAGGGAGATTTGCTATAACAATTGGGATTGGGGCCCACCGCTTCAAGGCACTATGTGATTTAGGAGCCAGTGCCAGTCTACTTCCCTTGTCTATATGGTCAAAAGCCGAGATGGGATCACTGGAACCCATTAATATGAATCTGTTTATGGCAAACGGGTCTTGTGTAAAAGCTATAGGGGGTCATTGATGATGTCCCCGTTTAAGTAGGCAAATTCTTCGTACCAAACGACTTTATTGTGCTTGATATGCTAGAAGACCCTGTGGTGCCAATCATTCTTGGAAGACCATTTTTAGCCACCGCAGGAGCACGTGCAGATGTCCGAAAAGGACTCCTCACGTTTGATATAGGGGAAGAGAGGGTTGAGTTCCGCTTCAATCCTACTGCCAAAGAAACCATAGCTGCTATAGAGATCGAGAAGCTTCAGCCAAAACCCGGCAATGCTGAGCCAGAAGATCACCTGCCAAGAAACAAAATCGACAACAATGGTATCGAGATGCCTACCGACCCACCATGGGTCGGTACCGAGCCCTTCATACAGCAATATGACGAGGGAGGCACATTCTGGCACAGTACCAAGCATGCCTTGCTCCAGATAAGAAGGTAACGACCTCGGCTACCTCGTCAATGAACCTCTCGCTGAAGAACGAAGGTGAGTATTCTAACTCCAATTTCAACATTCCCGGTTATGATCCTTCTTTATATCAGATTCCTGCATCATATCCGACTATTCATACCATAAATGAGTCGAAGCCTCCTCGGTTTTCGGACTCTACTAACCCTTGTGCAGGAATACCGAGCATATTGTTAGAGGACGAAGGACCGAATTTAGTAAGAAGAAACCACAATATCTTTTCGGCTAAGTATGGGGTCTTCCATGATCCCGATAGAGCCGAAAGAGAACCACCTTAAGGACTAGAAGGTAAGTTCGTCGAGCTGACGACGTTAAAAATAGCGCTTACGGGAGGCAACCCGGTTTAGTTTTCTTTCTTGTTATAGTTCTTTTATTAGCTTTCTTTTAAGTTTTTTTTAGTAGAATAGAAGTTTTGCGGAATAGAATATTTTGGCTAAAGTGTTATAGAAGTCGGAACGATAACGAAGCTGAAAAAGAGTTGAGACAAGCTCGGTACCGACCTTGTGAAGGTCGGTACCGACCCTGCGAAACCCAGCACTCGTCGCGGCAGGTAAGTGCCTTTTGACCTAAAAATCCTCCTTGTTATCCTTTTCCCCACGCTGCCTCTACCAAGCAACCAAAAACACTCTCAAGCAATTCGTACACCACCCACCCACCAATCCCTCAAAATCAATCCACGCACTCCCTCGTTTGATTCCACACATCACTTCGAGCACCACCTTCAATACCTAGCAAATACCCAAAATTTGTTCGTTACCGAGTCCTAACCCTCGTTACTCTCCAGCCCTTTGAATTTTCGATTCTAAATCTTCAAAATCTACGGGATGATTTCTCAAACCCAACTCTTTACTTGAAATTCTTGAAGATTTATGGTAATTTTTGGTGGTTTTCATGCCTAGATCTAGATCTAGATCTAGTCCGAGAATGCATGTTGTTCTTCAATTCGTGCCTTCTTGCCTTAATATTGATGCTTGATCTTGATGAAATTTGTTTCCTTATGCTTGGATTGCAGCTCCTTTCAATTATAAAAAGCATGAGGTTACTTGTTCTTGATTTTCATGATTGACACCATGATTTTTTGGCAAAATTTGGGCATGATTATAAAGGGCTTTGAGTAAGTATGTGGTTGTATGTACTTAATTATGTGGTATTGCTTTGGAATCACGCTTGAGATGTCTTGTAAATGTGACAAAATTGTTTGAAATCGAGCCTTTGAGACTCGACTCTTTTGATGCAAAATTCTGGAAACAGGCTCGATACTGACCTCTACAGGGTCAGTACCGACCCTGTCACTCACCAAACCAAAGTCAAGTCCAGTGACCTCGGTACCAACCTTGCAAGCTCAATACCGAGGCCCACCAGAATAGCCAATTTGTGCATTTGAGAGTGGTTTCAATGCAAGTATGGGGTCTGTTTGGTGTATTATTTGCATGAATAGATTTTACCTTAATTGCTTGTGATTTTTTAGGTACTTCCAATGGCGAGTTCAAGAAGAGCTAACTCAAGGGCAGACAAGAAGAAGAGAGCCAACAGATTTCCATCTCCATCACCTATGGATGATGTCGTGTTGAAGACCGATAGACAACGAGCAATTTACAACTCTATCATCAAAAAACCTCATCTCACTCGGTGGTTTTCAAGGATCGATGGGAGACAATTGGGGATTTATGAAGATCTCAAGCATGCTTTTTCCATCCTTGGCGTGCCTCACCTCCTCAAATGGGAGGAGATTCCTCACTACCCTGCCCTTACTTCAGAGTTCATTACCACCCTCCGTACTAGCTTCAATAGCAAAACATCCCCGGGGATGAGTAGGTTGAGGCTCGGGAATGGAGATTATGAGTTTACCATGGAGGAGTTCAACAAACTACTCCACTTTCCCAACCCTTCCCATGAGTACACTGATAGAGCATATAGGTATAGGCTTTAGAGCATGTTTTTATTCCCGTTATATGCATTTTTAGCTAGGATTTCGTTCTAAGTTTTAGTTTAGGTTTTATTTTCGTTTAGTTCGGAATCTACGCGTCTTTGTCCATAATTGTAGGTCGGAAGGTGGAAGACGGTGGATGCAAGCTTAGGACGAGACCTCGGGATGCATAGGAAGCGTTGAAGTGAAGATCCGAGGCAAAATTACAAGACAAGAGCGAAGGGCGAAACCGCGGATCGAGTGTCAAGACCGCGCTCCGAAGGGCCGACTTGCTGCGGCGTCAGCGCGGGAAGATCTGGGAGAGCGCGACCGCGCTCTGGGGAGGAGCAAACCGCACTCCGACGCGTTTATGCGACGCTGGCTTGGGCCTCGGGAGATCTTGTGGGCCGACTCTAATATTTCCTTTAGATATTTTAGACATAATATAAATACTTTCTTTTAAGTTGATTTGGATATTATGCTATCTATTATTCTTGTGTTCTAAGTTTTTGAGTTTGGAGATTGAAGGGAGACAAAAACCCTAGTTTTTGCAATTGAAGATCAATTTGACTCTTATAGGTTTTGTTTTTCTTCAATGACAATGTCTAGCTAATTTTCTCATGTCCAACTAGTTAGTTGAAGTTGTATGCATGATTGTTTGTGAGATTTGAATTATTTTAGTTTGCCTTGACTAGATTGAATCTCTCCGTGCTTAATCGATTAAATTCGCTTAGGATTATAATAGATTGGCCACCTATTCTACTTCTAGGTTGAATTACAACTAGAATAATTAAATAGACAGTGGAATTTGATTATTCATGGATGAATCCTTTGATTAAACTTATAGACGGTGGAATAAGGTTAATCAAAGGCGGAGAATTTAATCACAAGATGTCATGAATAGACGGTGGAATTCATGATTAATGTTTCTTTTGAATGCTTTGAACTTAATTGCATGATCAATTTGACATAGAAGGTTTTCTAGGTTAATTGGTTAAAAGGGTTGTTAAAGACGGTGTATATTAACAACCACCTTAAGCTTGAATTCATAAATTCACAATAGATTAGTCAAGGGAAATTGAAATAAGGATAATCGAGGATCAAAACTCATGTATGCAATGGATACGAAATTGGTTGGACGCTTCTATCCATATTTGAATCTTAAATCATATTTACTTGCTTTGTTTTAGTTAGTTTTAATAATTTAGATTTTAGTTTATAATCACAAAATCCCCCTTTCACTTTAGTAACATTACTTAAATACGGTATTCCGAGTCTTTGTGGGTTCGACCCTTACTTCCACTTTACTAAGGTTAGGAAGTTAGGAATTTTCTTTGTCAGTACTTTTATAGCGACGTAAAAGTGCTCGTCATACACCGCCCCAAACCACTTCAGGGTTGCAGAAACTTGGGGTTACATCTCTGGGGAAATCAGTCCCAACACTCCTACACTCCCGGGTGCACACATCATCAACCCAATCTTCCGTATCATCCTCAGGGTTTTGGGATCAATAATTTGGCCCAAAAAGGAGATCTCTAGGCCAACAAGAACGGAGGTTGGATGTCTCCGTACAATACTCTTTGAAGACCCCGCTCCTATGAATTTGGGGGTATGAATGGGTGACATACATGGAGCAAAAAGGGCCCACTTTACAAGGAGTTTATTGTGGAAACTTGGTGAGCCTCTTGGCTTTTGCCTTAATGTTGATCTAAAGCGCTACAGTGCACTCCGTCCGCAGAAGTTGAACACGAACTACTGGATCGCTTCCGGAATCTTTTAGAGATGTCGTGATGGAGTCACCACCACGATTCAAGGTCGGGAAGTGCTTGTTACTCGGGACAAGTTGGAGCTGATGTACTTGCCTAATTGGTACGAGGCTTGGACTTCTACACCATTCCCCCTGGCCGCGAAGCCCCAAGATGAGCCTTCATTGAGGATATCTGAGTCCCGCTACGAGCGAGAAGAGGCAGCAATGGAAGAAGATGCTCCAGCCCTTGTTGAGAACGTTAGTATCGAGCATCCTGGGGTCGGTACCGACGCTTTCAACTTCGACAACGTGCCTGCTCAAAGTCCTACCGTGCCACTAGAGTTCGGTATTGTGCCTTATGACCCCCGTTTCCAGCAGCACCAATACAACTTCAACAATTATGCCTCTAGTTTCGATCCTCCACCACAATGGGCGCATGACTTGGCCTCCCAGATGGAGCATCTATGTATGAATCAATGTCAACTCAACAATCAGATGAACCAGCTCCAAGAGGCATATGAGGCTCAAGTGGCAGTTGAGGATGAATGCCACAAGGCAGCCGAATCACGCTATTGAGAGGGAGAGAAACGTCGACAACAGAATAATGAGCGTTGTAGGTCCATTGCCACATTCATGGACAGCATGGAAATTTATTTTCCACCAAAGACTCGTCGCTGATCTCTCTTTCAAGGATGCTTCTTATGCTTCAAACAAACCAATTTGTGAGTTTATTTTCTTTTCCCTATCATTTCTTATGCTTTACTTTATTTTTACAGTGGGGACACTGTAATGTTTAAGTATGGGGCAGGGAGGGAAAAGAAAACTTGTGTGTCTTTTGTGTGTTTTTATGTTCTTGTGTTAGTTTGTTTCCTTTAAAGTTGCTTTAGTTGCTTCCCTTTTTATAACAAAAAATCACAAAAATATTTTAGAACTGATGAGTATCCTTGATCTTATAGTTCTATGATTTCTTTTACTTTGCATACCATGTAATTCCTTTTAGCATGTTTTTGATAGTATAGCCTGAATCTCATGATAAAATTGTTTTTGTAGTGAAATAGCATTTGATGAAACTGAGTGCATATGACTTTTAGCATGAGTAGTTGCAATCGAACAAATTGACCTTGCGAGCTTTATTTGTAGCCTTAATTTTTCATGTGTGATTTACTCTCTATATGTATATTATCTCTTGGAATTGTGATGGTTATCTATTTCTCAAGCCCTTTATAAGATTTTTAATTCATTACTTGTGAAGTCAGATGATAGAGAACTTATTTTTTATGAGCCCTATTAATCCTTATCCATCCTTACACTATCCTTGTTTTTGAAGCCAATTTGAGCCTTAAGCTTTTTTATTTACAGCTCCACAAAATTATCTCCTAGCCGATATAAGCTTGACCCTATCCGAGGAGCTTGACCCTATCCGAGGATTAGGACTTAGTTGGAGAGGAGTTGTTTTTGGTTGAGTGCATGATGTATGTTGGTTCGAAAATAAAGGGTTTGGTTGGGGTAGATTGGAAGTCTCTTGTTTCAAATTGTAAAATATCTCTTGGTAAAAAAATGCACAAGAAGAATGAGGAAGAAAAGCCAATCAGGCTCGATACCGACCCTGCAGGGGTCGGTACCGAGGCTTTGCTAGTAAAAAAAGGTGAAGAAAAAAATGCAGGAAAAAAAGAAGAAAAGAATAAAAAATAAAAGTAAAGTTTGCAAGTATGTTGAAGTTCAAAGCCAAGAGTTTCTTTATGTTTATGTATATGAGACTTTCTAGGATTTAAAAGGGTTAACGAGTTGAGTGTGCATAAAGAAGAAAAATGAGTTTGGCATGTTGTTTTATGAGAGTTTTGGTGAGATGTGTGAGTTTTCAGGAGTCTTTGATTCCCGGATATTATTAGCACCACATAGCCAAAATATTTCCATGCATATTGTTATTACCAAGCCCCATTACAACCCGGTCGAATGGAAACTTTTATAAGTTTTTCATTGAGCCTAAGTTCTCTTGATGATTTTTTCTTGTTTTGACAAATCTTTGGTGGAGAGTTTGCTGATATAAGTTCCAATTTCTATGAGTTTTTTCATATTAGATTGAGTTGAGAGATGAATTTATAATCCCAAATACATGAGAGTCGAGTGAAACACCCTTGGTGAGATTGGATTGTGAATACTTATGTCTATTGGTTGCATATATATGTGTTATGATGTTAAGAGTCATTTGCTATATTTGCTACGTTTTGAAGTTGTTTTTTTAGATAAAGGCTATTACTTGATAAATATGTTATTTGGTTATGATCTATGTCTAGTGATTGCTTGAGGACAAGCAAGCATAAGTATGGGGTATTTTGATGTTCGTGTTTTTAGTATAGTTTTTAAGTGTTTTTCTTAGTTGTTTAGCTTAGTTTAGTTTAGTTTTAGTGTCTGTTTTGTATGTTTTTGGATAAGTTTGCATATTTTGTGAAAAGTATGGAAACTACTTCGTTTTCGTGTTTTTTGTAGGTTTTCGAAGCAAAATAGGAGCGTTCCGAAGAATTTGAGATCGAGAGAAAGGTAGCAGAGCATGGCCAAGCCAAGGAAGAAAGAAGATGCTTTAAAAGATCCCGAAAAATCCAAAAGAGGCTATGAAAATGTACAAATAATCAAGGAAAACAAGCTCGATACCGACCATGTGGTTTCGGTACCGAGGTCTGTAGCAAGGCGAAACCAAGAGGAGTTCAGCAAAGCACCTACCGACCTTGACAGGATCGGTAGGCGCACCGACTTCGGGATTTTTATATTTTATTCCGTAATCTTTTTAGTTAAGGAACTTCTATTTTTATGGAAACTTTATAGATAGCTTTTCTAGTATAAATACTTTGTTTTAACCTAGTTTTAGGGGGGTCGTTAAGTTGGAGAATAGAGGGAGACGTGTAAAAACTGAAAGACGCAACCTTTCTCTTGTTTCTAGTTTTCTAGTTTAGTTTTTGGAAGATTACTTGGGGGAGAAGTTTGTATTCAAAAGACAAGTTTTGAGTTTTAATTTAGGTAAGTTTTGTTTTTTTTCATATGATGTTCTCTTTGAATTTTATTGTTTGTTTCTTTTCAATTATGTGCGAGTAGTTCCCTTTTCTAGGATCGGGGTTGAAAACCCGACATGATTGTGCATGATTGATGTGTGATGAATGTTTGAATGCCTTTTATCTTTTATCTACTTGTTTTGTGTTTATGCTTTGACGAAAGTCGAGTAATTCGAGTTTATTGCTTAATTGAAAGAGAAAGTTATAATCTTAAATGTTGATATTGTTCGATAACAAAAGTTTCGAGCTTTGGTTAAAAAAATAAGTAGAGAGTGAATTAATTCATGACAGCCAATTGGTTTGCTTGCTTAAATCAACGAAAGTTGATAGCTTTTTGTTCAAGGCATGTTACTTATACTTCACACTATCTTAAATGCATGATTATGTCATGGTAAACCCTTGTCCTAGATCTTTTTCCCGTTCGAAAACACTTCATCTTACTCTCTGTTTGCATCGGTACCGAGGTAACAGCATCGGTACCGAGCCTGTGTGTTCTCGTGTTATTTGCTTTGTGTTAATCGAAATACAGCATCGATACCGACCCTGAAAAGGTCGGTACCGACGTGTCTGAACCATTGTCTTGTTGATTCATCTCTTCTTTGTTTTAATTTCGTGTTTTTCCGCTTTCTAGAATAGTAATCAAAGATAACTTGCTTCCCGTGGACGATTCTAACCTCCCTATACACAGCGGGGTCTTGACTACAAATTTATTTGTTGTTGGAAAACCCTTCCAACAGGGGCACATATAAATACCAAAGCAAGACTTTTGAGGGCTCATGCCTCATTTTAGTCCATCTTTCTAAGGTTTTAGAAGACTTTCTCTCTCTCATTTCATCCTCTAATCTCTCTTAGATTTACATTTTCTTTTTCTAGAGTTTAGTTAGTTTAGTAGTAGATCTAGATTCAAAATCCTATTTTGGGGGGTTTGTTTGAGCTCTCTTGTACTTGGAGAAATTTGTAATAGGAACTCAACCCCAACTTGTTTCCCATGGATGAATGAAGAATCAAGATTTGATTTGAATGATAAGTTTCTCTTATCCATTTATCTTATTTCTTGTTTTGCCTTTCATTATTTCCATGTGTGTGATTGTTGGATTGATTTCTTATACCATGTTTTTGCTAAATATGAGTGAGTAGTTGCTTGTGTTGGGATTGGGGGTAGCCCAATGGTGATTATGTGATGTATTGGTGATTTCTCTTTGGTTGAATGAGTTTTGGTTTACTACTCAATTCTTGCACACCAAGTGTTTGTGAAAATGTCTAGCTAGTATTTTCTCATATTTTGGATGTTGAGTATGCATTGAAAGATGGTATTTGACATTGGACCTTCAAGAATTGAGCTGGGAATTTTAGGACCACGAAAGTAGCTCTAATTTCCTAGTGATTATTTATAATTGTCTTTGTGTTTAATGCACATAATCTAGGATTAATTACCATGAAAGTAGGAAGTAAACTAGATTAGAGTAGTTTTCCTTTGCCTTGAAAAAGGATTGGAGATATTTTAGGACAATTGATCATAGTAGACCATTGCTTGCAAACCATAGAGATATGTTTTCTTGACATTGTATAGTTCCATTGTGGTGAACCCAATCGTAGCCTCCCATCATTCAAACAACCAAAACCCTTTTCTAGTCTTTCCTAGTTTTAGATCTTGTTTTTGTGTTTGTTTTAATTATAAAATTCCAAATCCCAATCAATTGTTTGTGGTCTAGATTACTAGTTTGTGTGAGATTTGTGATCAATGAGTGCTCCCTTGGATTTGATATCTTTTATATTACTTCGATAGTATCGTGCACTTGCGGCACTATCAATATATCCAATCATTGACCTTAACCGAACACATTCCCTTCCTGCTTCATAAAGGGCGATTAATTCTGCATGGTTTGATGATGTAGCGGCAAGCGTTTGCTTTGTTGACTTCCATGAGATAGTCGTATCTCCGTACGTGAATACATAACCATTTTGAGATTTTGCCTTGTGCAGATATGATAGATATCTTGCATCTGCATATCCAACAAGAGTAGCATTTGTATTTCTATGATAATATAACCCAAGGTCAAGAGTACCTTGTAGGTATTGAAACACATGTTTAATCTTGTTCCAATGTTGTCTTGTTGGTAGTGAGTTGTATCTTGATAACAAGCTTACAACAAAAGCAATATCGGGTCTTATATTGTTTGCAAGATACATTAATGCACTGATTGCGCTTAGGTAGGGGACTTCAGGACCAAGAATCTCTACATCATCTTCTCTAGGTCTGAATTGATCATCCTGTATACTAAGAGAACAAACTATCATGGGTGAACTCAATGGATGTGGTTTGTCCATGTAGAACCTTTTCAAAATTTTCTCGGTGTAATTTATTTGATGAATAAAAATCCCATCATTAAATGTTCAATTTGTAAACCGAGACAAAATTTGGTTCTTCCAAGATCTTTCATTTCAAATTCTTTCATCAAATATTTTCCATCATTTTCAAGTTCATCGGATGTACCGATAATATTTAAATCATCAACATATACTGCAATAATAGCGAATCCATTTTTAGATCGTTTGATGAAAACACATGGACAAACGATATCATTTTGATATCCTTTCGTAAGAAGATATTCACTAAGCCGATTGTACCACATCATTCAAGATTGTTTTAGACCATATAATGATCTTTGCAATTTTATAGAAAACATTTCTCGAGGTTTTGCTTTACATACCTCGGGTAGTTTTAATCCTTTCAGGAACTTTCATGTATATATCATTATCAAGTGATCCATATAAATATGCAGTTACTACATCCATAAGTCGCATTTGTAGTTCCTCTGAAACAGTTAGGCTAATTAAAAATCTTAATGTAGTTGCATCAACTACATGAGAATATGTTTGCTCATAATATATCCCGGTTATCTGAGAAAAACCTTGAGCTACAAGTCTTGCCTTGTATCTTACAATTTCATTTTTCTCATTACGCTTTCGTACAAATACCCATTTATAGCCTACTGATTTCAATCCCTTTGGTGTGGGCTTTATTGGGCCAAAAACATTACGCTTTTCAAGCGATTTTAATTCAATCTGCATAGCTTCTTTCCATTTTGGCCAATCGTGTCTAATACGGAACTCATCAATAGTTTGTGGTTCAATGTCATCGTCATCAACCACTATTTTGGTGGCAACAGAGTATGCGAACACCTTGTCAAGGATAATGTCTTCCTTGTTCCACTGTATTCTAGAATAGATGTAATTTACTGCAATTTCGTAATTATCAATGCCTTTTTCATTATCAGAAACAGTTTTCATTTTGTTCTTATCTGAAACATTCTCCGTTTTGTTTTTATCTGGAACAATTTTCATTTCTGACACATCTCCTAGATTTCCGGAGGTATTTTTGTCATGTTCTCCCCCTGAATAGGAAATTGGTGTGGCTTCATTTGGATTATTCAACCGCCTTTTCACTCTTGGGTTTAGATCTTTTGATCTAGGCGGGTGACCATGTTTTCGACGCGCTATAAATTCCTTTTCAGGAATCTTATCTAGTTGTCAAACAGGAATTTCAATTCTCTCAAGGGCATTTACAGCTAGCACATGTGACTTTGTCAATTTCTTTATGCATGTAATGAGTCAGGTAATTGATTAGCTATACTTTGGAAATCTATAATCTTTTGTACTTCTTGTTCACACATTTTTGTACGTAAATCAAGATAAGATAACGTTGAAGCCTTCCAAGTAATTTCCCTATGTCCTTTTCCACCAAGATTCGGAAATTCATTTTCATTAAAATGACAATCATCAAATCTTGCTGTAAATAGGTCACCGGTAGTCGGTTCAAGATATTTAATAATTGATCGAGATTCAAAATCAACATATATTCTCAATCTTCGTTAGGGACCCATTTTTGTGCGTTGCGGTGGAGCATTAGGAACATAAAATTCACAACCAAATATCTTTAAATGTGATATATCTGGTTCTTTACCAGTCACTAATTGTAACGGGGAATACTTATGATATCCAGTAGGTCTTAATCGGACCAGAGCTGCAGCATGTAATATAGCTTGTCCCCAAATAGACGTTGGCAGTTTAGACTTCATCAGTAATGGTCTAGCTATTAATTGTAATCGTTTAATAAGTGATTCAACAAGACCATTTTGTGTGTGAACATGAGCCACCAGATGTTCAACTGTAATCCCAATTGACATACAATAGTCATTGAACGTTTGGGAAGTAAATTCTCCTGCATTATCAAGTCGGATTCTTTTAATTGTATAATCCGAAAATTGAGCTCGTAAGCGAATGATTTGAGCTAGGAGTTTAGCAAAAGTTGTATTTCTTGTTGATAAGAGGCTCACATGTGACCATCTTGTCGATGCATCAATTAATACCATAAAGTATCGAAATGGTCCACATGGTGGAACTATCGGTCCACAAATATCACCTTGTATTCGTTCTAAAAACGTTGGATTTTGAATCCCAACTTTATTCTTGGAAGATCTGGTGATTAGTTTACCAAGTGAACAACCACTACAGTTAAAATCACTTGATTTAAGGAAACTTGATTTCTTTATTGAATGTCCAGTTCAACTTTCAACGATTCTCTGCATTCTTCCATTACCTAGATGAGCCAAACGGTCATGCCATAATGTAAACACCTTTTTATCATTAAAGTTCTCATAAGATGTTACATTTGTTTCAAGTGGACTTATATATGTGTGATAAAGTCCAGTAGAATGGGCTGGCAGTTTTTCTAAAATCTGCTTTTTGCCATATATTTGTTTTGTGATGCACAAATATTCTTTATTGCTCTCATTTATGGTTTCAACATGAAAACCATTCCTGTAGCGCCCCAAGTCGGGGTGCTACAATTCCGATGTACATCTTTAAAACTTAGTAAGTTCCTTTGAGACTTACTTAAATATAATGCGTCATTTATGATCAATTTTGTCCCTTTAGGGAGCAAAACACAAGCTCTACCAGAGCCTTCTATCAATTTTGTCACACTAGAGATTGTTTTAAGATTTGCTTCAAGCAAAGTTAACTAAGTAAAGTATTCTTTATTTCTCAAGATGGTGCGCGTAGTAGTGCTGACCACTAGACATTGATGCTTGCTACTTCATATATCTTTAATCGTTCCCATATCTTCAAGATAAAGAAAAACAGAATTAAAAACATAAACAACAAATTTATTTATGATACAAAGTATATTTTACAAGGATGATGATAAAGGAAAATATACTACAATATTTTACACAATATTACATGGATCAAGATTCTAGTTTTCAATAGTTGACATTTTCATTGATCTCAAATTCATCATCTATGATGAAATATGAGATGTCCAGGCTGGTGTAGGTTCAGTGTCGTCAACAAAATGAGTCTCCATGTTCTTCCCCTTATCTTTTTAGGAAGCTTGGTACAACTCAACCAAGTGTTTGGTTGTGTGACACACCCTTGCCTAGTGACCTGTCATACGACATTTATAACATATAGATTTGGGCTTTTGGGAGGGTATTGTAGGACCTTTCTGGACCATTTGCTTATCATTCCTCTTGGAAGTGGATGTATCACTAGAGTTATGCTTTTGATAATCACCAAAGCCCTTACTACGACCACGTACCCGACCACGAACACGATTACCATCCTGTCCACGGTTATCTTGATGCCTATTATCATTTCTTTGAGAGGCATACATTGCATTTGTTTCAAGGTACGGTGCAATACGAGTTGGCCTTAGGTTGTGATTTTTCATGAGCAGTTCATTATTCTGCTCAGCTACAAGTAGTACTGGTATGAAATCTGAATACTTCTTAAACTCTCTATGTTTGTATTGTTGTTGTAACAGCACATTAGTAGCATGTATGGTTGAATAAGTTTTATCCAGCATTAGCTCTTCAGAGATTTTCTGCCCGCATAAACATAATTGAGAGGTTAGATGAAACAAGGTAGAATTGTAATCACTGATTGACTTAAAGTCTTGAAACCTTAAATTAGCCCAGTCATAATTTGCTTTAGGGAGAAAAACTTGTTGCTAGTGTCCATATCTTTGTTCTAGGCTTTCCCATAATTCTTGGGGATTTTCAACCAATAGATATTCAAATTTCAGGCTTTCATGTATATGGTGGCAAAGAAAGATAATCGTCTTAGCCTTATCCTGCGGAGAAATATTTTCATTATCTTTTATGTTCTCTTGTAGACCATTTGTTTGGAGGTGAGCTAGTGCATCAACCCTCCATTCCAAATATCTCTGACCCGATAAGTCGAGAATATCAAATTCCCGCTTTGCAATATTTTCCATTTGATCAACTACGCAATTAAATCAAATAATTATTTAACCATAAGGATAAACAATATTAATTAATACCATAACTTTTAGACTAACTAGTTAAATATATGATTAATAAACATATATATATGTACTAAGGTTAGACTACTTGGTAATAATATATTTAAGTATATAATATATATACTAATGTATCGATATTTGCTTAAAAGGTTAACATAACCATGTTCTTTCTTTCATTTCTATATGTACACATAAGTTTTGCAGATATGGGAAAATGATAAAAAAAAAAAGATAATAAAAACCAAAACAATGGAAGATATGTTATTGTACACATGCGTGAGATATTATGTATGGTCATCTCATATATGGCCAAAGATGGAACTAACAAATCATATTTTACTATGCTTATCCATGAATCAAAATAGTAGTCTACAGTAGGTTTCTATGTAATATTTCAGAATTTCTCAAATCGCCCAATATATATAAGGGTTCAAGAGAAACGGGAGTTATAGAGAAACGGGAAAAATAATTAGGAGCGTTAGATTAGGGGTAATATGTGGTTAGGATTTGTGGAATATGGTAACAAATGTGCACTCACATTTAGTCAACAACTCCGGCAAAAATTAAAAAATTGTGAAAAATAAAAACAACAACGTGATTTTAGGAATGAGATTATAACAAATCAGTAGAAACTACCAAAAATAAACGTGATTTGCAAAAGTGTAAATCTGATTTTCAAATTCAAATGTATTTCCAAAATTAAATAAGCTGATTTTGTTCCTAAAATTAAGGAGATTTGCAATTTTTAATTTCGTAATTTTTATATTCAAATGTAATTTCCAAAATTAAATAAGTTTATTTTTTTTGCTAAACACATTATCGAATACGCGACTTTATATTTAGAACATAATATGCTATGTACTCGAATATTCTTATCACATTATCGAATATGTTTTTGTATTACTAACGTGATAATTTGATTGAATATATGTGTTTACATATTGAATATACTAATGTAAATGAATATTAAGAACACATTCTCGAATATGCTGTTGTAGTCGTCATGTGTTTATATCTGAATATGTTAGTTTAAATATAGAACAAACCAATATGTGTAAAAGAATATTAATAACACATTTTCGAATATGCCATTGTAGGAGTGATGTATATAATTGAAATTATTTATGAATATTTGAGTGTAAATCTTAAGCAAAACAAATTATGAAATCGAATATTAAGTATACAATCTCGAACATGTTTTACAATATATTTGAATATTAAATACAAAATCTCGAATATGTATACAATATATCTGAATATGAAGTACAAAATCTCGAATATGTACACAATATATCCGAATATGAAGTACAAAATCTTGAATATGTACACAATATATATGAATATTACATTCACATTTTTTCACATGTGTACAACAGATCTCGAATCTTTATAATATATATATATATAAATATATATATATATGAATATTAAGTACAAAATCTCGAACATATACACAATATATTTGAATATTAACTTCACAGTTTTGAACATGTGTACAAAAGAACTCGAATCTGTAATATTAAGTACAAAAGCTTGAAATGTACATAATATATATGAATATTAACTTCACAATTTTGAACATGTAAAAAAACTCGAATATATAAATCGTACTAAAATGAACGTTATTTTGAGATATTTGGAACCACTTTTGTATTGATCTTATCTAACAACAAGAATTTAAAGCCAAAATAAAATGAAATAATATCCTACATATATAATTTAATTTATTCCCGACTCGATCAACACAATGCCTTCGATAAGGCTCAATCTGACATCGACCCTTGGGATACTTATGGAGATCAATATATGGCCACTCGGAACTCAATTTGATGTTGCCTCTTTACTGTCAACCGCATTCGAATCTAATTCATAACAATAATCAGCCTCATGAATGGGTAAGATATTACCGGCCTCACGAATGTGGCATCAGATCTAGATCTTCTACGTGATGACCGACCTCAATCCTCTACTTTACTTCAAAATTTTTTCGCGTTAGAAATCAAGAATCATATCTGGATTGGAATTGCTGGAAGTGGAACGATGAAAATATTATCGTGTTGGCAAAAGGTATGAGTAGAAGATTGAAATTGAGAGATCCTGGACAAAGCTTGAAATAAAAAGTGACAGTTTTGGAATTTCTAAAATATGGAAAGAGAAACGACTTATTTGATATTGGAGAGAGAAAACGGTTTGGATCAGCTATTTTACGGTGTACACTACTAATGTTATAATGACCCTCATTTTCATAGGGATTTCCTAGTTAAGTTGAAGATAGTTTTGCGGACGAAACTCTTTTAAGTGGGTACTATTGTAATGACCCTCATTTTCGTAGGGACTTCCTAGTTAAGTTTGAACTAGTTTCGAGGACAGAACTATTTTTAAGGGGGTACTATTGTAATATCCCTCATTTTTTAAGGGTAAAAATGTAATTTCACTTTACATTTTCCTTTAATATAATACTATATTTAGATAATTTATGTCTTAAAGTTTTAATGTTATAACATTTTAAATGTTATAAAGTTGGTTTATAAGTTTAAAACCGTCTAAAAAGGTTACAAAATTACTTTCTCATATTATAAATATTAATTATTAAACATAAGAATTATGGTTTTATGATTATAATAATAATATGATAAAATATAGCCATAAATAATATGAGTCTTATTTATAAGGGATTTTCCTCTTGGTGCCCTCGAGGTTTAGTCTTTTCCTCTTGGTATCCAAAAAAAATTCATATTCCTTTTGGTGCCCTTGTAGTTTTATAAGAGTCATTTCCATAGCCTAAAATACACTCAAAGCCAAATTCCATCCACTTTACTCCAATTTCCGTTAACAACTTATTAAAAAATAAAAAATCTAAATATTCCTATTTTTTCCCTTTCTTTTTCCTCACTTTTCAATAAACCCAAAGAAATGTTACTCTCTCTCGAGAACAATAACAGCTTGAGCGAGGAAGACGATGCCAGCAAGTCTTCAGTTGAAGAACAACCAACGAATCCAACCTATTCATTTCTGAAAAAAAAATTGGAAATCACAATCAAATAGTTAAATTAGAGTAAAATCCATGTATTCCTTCCAATTAATCAATGATACCCATCAGATTGATTATAATCATTCCCCAAATTTTCACACATAAGAATCAGATGATACCAATTATACCAAGCAGATTACAAGCATTCCCCAACTTAAAACCCTAATTAATTAATGATATCAATCAGATTATGAAGCTTAGAGTCTAAATCAACCCTAATTTCACACTTTCCACAACTTAAAACCCTAAATTCAAAACCAAGTTCGAAACCATTGTAATGAATCTAATTCAAACCAAGTTCGAAATTAAATCCCTAATTTCACACATAAAAATTGAAGCTAAATGGGTTGGATTTGATAGACATTCGTACATGAACCTGAAGCCACGAACTAAATCGAAGTGATGCCTTGGGTTCGGCAGGAAGCGTCCGACCTCGCCGGACTTTGTCTCGTCCAAGTCTTCTGCAAGTCGACTCCCAAAGTCGTTGTTCCGTTTGCAACTCTCTGCAAGTTCTCTTCTCTCAATGACTCAATCTGATATCGAGATTGAGAAATATTTGGTTGGGATTTTTACTGAGTGTTAAAAAAAATATGGAATAAAAATGATTTTTTATTTTAATTTTTAATTTTTAACGGAAATGTGTAAAATCTGGATGGAATTTGGGTTTAGGTGCAATTTAGGTTACGGTTGGGATTTTTTCAAAACCTCGAGGGCACCAAAAGGAATAACTTTTTTTTTCTGGGTACCAAGAGGAAAAGTTCAAACCTCAAGGGCACCAAAAGGAAAATCCGTATTTATTATTTAAAATTATAAGAGAATGATTATAAGTATTAAAACTTATGAAGCAGTATTATAATTACTTCTAAGAGTTATATAAATGTTTTTTTAAAAGCTAAAGTGTAACCAAATGAATTGTTTAAAGTTCATATGATAGATATTTATGTTATTTGCAGTGTTAATGTTAAGTTGGAAGGATATTTTTATCACTTTTGCAAAACTAGAGGGGTTGTTTGTGTAATTTGGGTAAAAGAGATCAGCCCCGACCCCCATCTTCAACCTTTAGCCCGAACCTTCAAATGGCCATATGCTCTTCATTTCTTAATGGATTTTCGATCCGAAATATGTTCCGAAAAGCCCATCACATGATATATAAAACCCTTCAATCAATTGTTTGAAACAATAAGATATTTGGGGGTCGAAATTCTGTTCTTGAACGTGACCTAAAATGGCCAAGTGGATTGTTATTGCTTTAATTCAATTAATTGGGGGGTGTTTTTGACGTCAATGGGTGTTGGATAAGAGGATCATTATTATACATTTAATCGGATTTATTCCGCCATTAATCATATGTAATTTATGAATTTGGATAAGAACAACATTTATTTATGGTAAACGTTTTTTTTATCAATTCGAGGGCCGTTTTGGACTCGATTTTAGATCTATAACAACCTAAATTGTAGTTCTAAATGTGATCTACAACTCTTCTTCAGAAACTTTATCGAAAAAGCTCTATTTAGAGCCTCAAATTCTCGATCAAAAACATGCTCTTGTTTGAATTCCATGATCAAGCCCAGAAAAGAGTGATCAACAAGCCCTGTTAGAGGGACTCTTTCTCCTCGCTCCGACCACCAATCGATGACCCATTGCCGACAGTAGGAACTCGGCGTTCCCCTTGTCTAACTGTTGTAGCTTTTTTCTTGAACCATCTTCAGAGGACGCCGTTATCTCTGTACGAAAACTCTTCGTCACCACTGTAAAACCTTTTTTCCAAAATTTTGAGATTCTTGTATTTTAACTTGGTTTTTTATCTTTAATTGAGAAATTAATGTAGAAAAATTATAAAAATCGATATATTTTATTTTCTTAGAATATTTGGCCTTTTACTAAAATTATTTAAATGGAAAAAATAATTTTTCTTTTTGAATATTTATAATATTCTTTTTAAGTATGGATTAATAATAAGGTTTGGATATCTTTAAGTGAAAAGGGTTTTTATTTATAATTATTTTCTTAAAGATAAGGTGGTTAATATTCAATATTTTAAAAGTCTAAATTAAATAATATGAGGATTTTATAAATATATAACTTAGTTTCATTATATTAATAACAAGGAAATTATTAATATAATGTGTAAGTTTATATTTTTTATAAACTTAAGGATGTAAAGATTCCTTGAAAATCCACATTATGGAATTTTACTAAAGATTCCTCGATATATTTTATTTTCTTAGAATATTTGGCCTTTTACTAAAATTATTTAAATGGAAAAAATAATTTTTCTTTTTGAATATTTATAAAATTCTTTTTAAGTATGGATTAATAATAAGGTTTGGATATCTTTAAGTGAAAAGGGTTTTTATTTATAATTATTGTCTTAAAGATAAGGTGGTTAATATTCAATATTTTAAAAGTCTAAATTAAATAATATGAGGATTTTATAAATATATAACTTAGTTTCATTATATTAATAACAAGAAAATTATTAATATAATGTGTAAGTTTATATTTTTTATAAACTTAAGGACGTAAAGATTCCTTGAAAATCAACGTTATGGAATTAACAAAATAAATTGACGACAATTTATTTTGTGGTTGATCGTTTCCTAAGCATGATTCATATCATGATGTTTTAAATATATGTTGGGAATTTCTATGTGAATAAAATTGAACTTAGAATTGTTTTACATTCCTAGATTTAATGATTGTTATTCCTAGTCATATTTAGGCTGCATTAGTTATGGATGTAGGCCTTATTGCTCTGTGATGTTGTGTGTATATTTATTTAAGCTCCATTGTAAGGAGTCGAACGTAAGGTCTTATGACTTATATTATATAATAATTAATTCTCGCTAGGTCGTTTTTTTTAAAAATCCTAGCTAAGGTCATGACTCATATCCCTCAACCGATGAGGGGTGTTCGCACTTTTTAAGTGCCATGGGACAAGGTGCCCGTATATCTTAAAGAATCCCTCAACCGCTGAGGGGTGTTCGCACTTTTTGAGTGCCATGGGATGTAAGTGCCCGTATATCTTAACGAAGTATTCTGAGATTGTCTCTTCTAATCAAAGTACATAATAATCCAAGTGGAACTATTCCTAAATGTTTAAAAGCAACTCATAGAAGTGTACTTGTACACAAAGTAATATGGATAGGATAGTCGGTACAAAATGGGAAACCATCCTCGCTCTCGGGTTTCATTGTCATCTGGTTCCAATCTGAATTCGCACAACACGTATGTGGTGAGGTTGGTTGAGGTGCGCGGGGTCAACGAGGGTTTAATGAACCGACTATGAAAATTTGTGTGTAACAACTTTCCCAACATATCTGCATTAAAGTCCGAGGCGTCACCTTTGTGATGGTCTCTTCTTTTCTCTTTCGAAAGTTCATAACATTTTCCGTGGAAGGATGTAGCTATTGGGTTTCGACTGGCTTTAATTCGGTTTACGATGCTTGTATCTATACTCTTTTCCTAAATAGGAACCGCCTTATAAAACCCACTTGCTTACTCTGTCACAAGACTAACCCAACCGTTTATTTTCCTTGCATGGTCGGCTGGTGTCAACCGTATTTCTTGTTGCGACACATCAAGCGATCTTTCCATTCGGGTTGTGAGATGTATGTTGAAGATGGGACGAGTTGCAGTTGGATATTTCTATCAAAAGTTACAAGGTCAACTATATTTTTGAGTTTAAGTTAAATGTGTCTAGAATTTTATTTCCTAGATAATGTATAGGCGCAAGAGTTATCATCTTGATGTAATTTCAAATACAGAATTTTATGAAGTTTTCAGCTATATGATTTCACTCTACTTTATGAGAGTTAAATAAGAGAAAAAAAATTATATCACATTTTTATCGAGTATTATGTTTCAATTTCTCTTATTTATTATGATTAATTATTCGGATTTAAGCTTTGGGCGGCGTCGGACTTCAAATCCGAGGTCACTGGCATGTGACATCCCCGATGTGAAATTGGGGTGTTACAAATGTATTTCTTTTTTAATTAATCTAAACCATCCAATAAAACAAATCTAAGGGTTCCCCTTCTTTCCCCCGTTTCTCTCTGTGAATGTGTTTCTCTAGAGCCTTATTCCATAGGGGAGGGTTCAAGAGAAACGGCTCTTATAGAGAAACGAGGGAATGAATTAGGAGCGTAGGATTTGGTAGAATTAATGGTGATGATTGAGGGTGCATAATATTGAAAATATGGAGAAAATACTTGAATATGGCAGCCACGATTTTAAAATGGAAACTCCTTAATTATAGGAATTTTGCATTTAAAACAAATATAAAAAATGATCAATATTTATAGTTGTTTCCTTAAAAATAAGGGATCTTGAATTTATAAAAATTGAAATAAAATAAAATCAATCTATTGTTGAAAAATTTCACGTAACAAATAAACAATATCTGAATCTCTCGTGTACAAAATTAAATATGGAACACAAATCGTGTATTTATATAATATATCTGAATATTAAGTACAAAATCTCGAACATGTGCACAATATATATGAATATTAACTTTACAGTTTTGAACAAGTGTACAAAAGAACTCGACTATTTATACAATATATCTGAATATTAAGTAAAAAATCTCAAACATGTACACAAAATATCTGAATATTTAAGTTCATAGAGAACATGTGTACAAACGAACTCGAATATGTATACAATATATCTGATTATTAAATACAAAATCTCGAACATGTGCACAATATATATGAATATTAACTTCACATTTTTGAATACGTGTATAAAACAACTCGAATATGTATATAATACATCTGAATGTTAAGTACAATATCTCGAGCATGTACACAAAATATTTGAATATTAACTTCACAATTTTAAACATGTGTACAAATGAACTCGAATACAATATATCTGAATATTAAATACAAAATATTGAACATGTACACGATATATATGAGTATTAACAACTTCATAGTCTTGAACATGTGTACAAACGAACTCGAATATGTATGCAATATATCTGAATGTTAAGTACAACTTCTCGAACATATACACGAAATATGTGAATATTAACTTCACAATTTTAAACATGTGTACAAATGAACTCGAATATAATATATCTGAATATTAAATATAAAATATTGAACATGTACACAATATATATGACTATTAACAACTTCATAGTCTTGAACATGTGTACAAATGAACTCAAATATGTATACAATATATCCGAATATCAAGTACATAATCTCGAACATATATACAAAATATCTTAATAGTAAATTTACAATATTTAAAAAAGAAAACAATGAGGTAGAAAAAGATTAGGTGGCAAATTAAAAAATGAAAATAATGAATCGATCAAAAGCTTGTTCGAGAATAGAAAAAAAAGATTAGTAAAAAGAAATACAAAAAAACAATTGTGTCAAGATAATTCCGTAAAAGGATGTGGTTCTAAATTGTCGCTGCTTTCAATTGAAGATCAAGTTCGCCGCCCGACCCGACATGTCTCAAATTCACGTTCACCTACTTTACCTAAATTTGTTCGAGAATGAGAAATTAAAAAATATATATAGAAAGTGAATCGATTGGTAATTTTGAATAAATAAACTGAGAATTGGAAAACGAATTATGTGACACCCTTGTACCCTATGACACATGCTTAGTAATAACTTATCCCTTGTATAAAGAGATAATTCACATATAACAACTATCCACATAAGCACAAAGCGGAATTAACAACCATAAAAAGTTGCACACACAGAGATCTATGTCGTTACTACTCATACTCAAACATCTATTACTCTAGCTTCTATTACAAGCCATATGTCTATGATGCAAAATGAGGAGGAAGTCGGCAAAATTTTAAAACAATCACACTTTCCACCCTCAAAATTTCTTTACTATAAACTTTACCCTGAAATAATTATTAATTAACTTTTTGTTAAAACTTTTTAAAATATAATAAACTTAATTTGAAAATAAATATTACTTTTAAAAATGCACAATATATCATGCCAATATGCTATGCATATGCTATTAATCTTATATGAATGTAGAATGACGTATGCACTTTGGTCGGGGTGTTACATTCTCCCCCTCTATAAGAATTTTGTCCTCAAAATTCAATATCTCTTCATATGACTTTCTCATCTTATCCTCAGTTTCTCAAGCTGTTTCGCCTATACCATGATTCTTCTAAATCACTTTAACCATCAAAATCTCTCTATTCTATAACTGTTTGATTATGTAGTTTGTTATCATGATCAATCCTCTATGTAATTCAGATTTTCTGCAAGTTGTATTTCTGAATCTTTTAACACATGTGATGGATCAGATCAATATCGGCGTAGCATACTAACACGGAAAACATTATGAATCCGAGCTAAACATCAATGTGCCATCCTGAATGTAAAATGGCGTATCTTTACCTTATCAAACATGTTAAAAAATTTATGCCAACTTTCCATATCCTACTTATGTATCTTTACTTTTCCGTCTCAGCACTGGCCGAATCTCAAAAGTAGCAATCAGTACTCCATCTTTGTCAAACTATAGTCTAGCATTTAGATCTCGTAAAGCAATCAAATTAGATAATGAAGTCATGTGCATATTTGTCATCATACCACTGAACTTTCGACATAAAGCTTCTGTTATAACATTGGCCTTTCCTGGATGATACTCGATTGTACAATAATATTCTTTCAATAGTTCCATCTAGCATCTCGGCCGCATGTTCAACTCCTTTTGGCTCATCAAATACTTCAAAATCTTATGATCTGTAAAGTTTTGTAATGTTCTCCTTATAGATAATGTCTGTCAAACCTTTAGGGCAAATACTACTGCTGCTAGCTCTAAATCATGTACAAGATAAGAAACTTCATGTGCTCGTAACTGTCACGATGCATAGGCAATTACTTTTCTATTCGGCATTAAGACACATCCAAGAACCTGATATGAAGCATCAATATAAACAACAAACCTTTCTGTACCTGTAGGAATTGTCAGTATTGGTGTTGTAGTTAGACGATGCTTTAACTCACCAAAGCTCTGTTGGCACGCAACATTCTAGTGGAATGGAGCATTCTTCTGTAACAATTTAGTGAGTGGTGCGGCTATAATAGAGAATCCTTCCACTAATCGTCTGTAGTATCCAACCATACTAAGAAAGATACGAACTTCTGTAACTATTGTTGGTTCTTTCTAGTTTACCACTGCTTGAACCTTTTGAGGATCAACCTCTATACCTCTTCCAGACACTATATGTCCTAAAAAATACCACTTGATCCAACTAGAATTCACACTTACTCAGTTTAGCATATAACTATTTTTCCCTCAAGACTTGTAGCACAGTACGCAAATGATCAACATGCTCATCTATACTTTGTGAATACACCAATATATCATTAATAAAGATGATCACAAATCTGTCTAGAAAAGATTGAAACACATTGCTCATCAAAGCCATAAATGTTGTTGGTACATTAGTCAAACCAAATGGAATCACTAGAAACTCATAATGCACATATCAAATTCTGAATGCTGTCTTGCTAATGTCATCTTTAACTATTTTTAACTGATGATATCCTGACCGAAGATCTATCTTCAAAAATACCTTTGCATCCTGAAGTTGATCAAACAAATCATCTATCCTTGGCAATGGATATTTATTCTTCATTGTCACCTGATTCAACTTTCTGTATTCTATGCAAAGTCATAAGATACACTAGCCATAATGATTACTTTGTCCAACAAATCTTGTAACTGTTTCTTTAGTTCCTGTAACTCTAGAAGAGCCATCCAATATGGAAGAATAGAAATCAGTGCAGTACTTGACATTAATTTCATAGCAAACTCTATTTCTCTATCAGGTGGCAATCCAGGAAGATCCTTTGGAAATACATCAGGAAAATCTTTAACAACTGGAATATATTCAACCTCATCCATTCAACTGTACAGTCTATAACATGGGCCAGATATGCCTCACATCCCTCTCTGATCATGCGAAAAGCCGCTATTGTAGATATTAGGCAAGTCGGTACCATTTGTCTATTACAATAGAAAATCACTCTAGATTTCCCAAACGAGTCTATCACTACCTCTTTGTATAACAATCTACTTTAGCATGATGTCTTATCAGTAAGTCCATACTCAAACTAACATCAAACTCATACAAGAATAACAAGATCAGATCAGCTGATAACTCTACTATATCCACTGTATTATACAATACCGATATATCATATTTACCTTTACCATTTCCTCTGTACTTCCTCTTCTAATGGTCCATGTGTATGAAATGTATGTTCATGTAGTGCTGTATGAGATGCTCTTATAGACTGACTGGCACGGTTGAACCTTCTCTCCTTTTATGCATCATGCTCATGAATGCATTTCTAATGTCAATTACATATGCTTATGAATGCATGTCCTTAAAGAATCATATCCCTGCTCTGATACCAAAAACTAGCTGTGACACCCTTATACCCTATGACACATGCTTAGTAATAACTTATCCCTTATATAAAGAGATAATTCACATATAACAACTATCCACATAAGCACAAAGCGGAATTAACAACCATAAAAAGTTGCACACATAGAGTTCTATGTCGTTACTACTCATACTAAAACATCTATTACTCTAACTTCTATTACAAGCCATATGTCTATGATGCAAAATGAGGAGGAAGTCGGCAAAATTTTAAAACAATCACACTTTCCACCCTCAAAATTTCTTTACTATAAACTTTACCCTGAAATAATTATTAATTAACTTTTTGTTAAAACTTTTTAAAATATTAAACTTAATTTGAAAACAAATATTACTTTTAAAAATGCACAATATATCATGCCAATATGCTATGCATATGCTATTAATCTTATATGAATATAGAATGACGTATGCACTTTGGTCGGGGATGTTACAAATTATATGAAGAACGGAAGAACTCCGTACCTGGTGTCTGCTTTACTTGCCACAAAAAAATGGCGTCTAGGGTTACTGCAATTTCTTTTCAATTTCTGAACAAAAAAGAGAGCGAGATAAAAAGATGAGAGATAATATGGACGGTTTTAATATTGGAAATTGAATATATGAAGAGAGGGTTGAGATATTGGGAGATATTTAAGGAATTTGAAGTAATCTGGTGCATTCAACCCATGATAATTATTTTACACCCTATTTTATTTAATCTCAGCCATTAATTTTATTTTATCTGACGCTCCTAATTATTTCCCCCGTTTCTCTCTAGTAAGGGGTTTCTCTAGAACCTCTTACTATATATATATATCAAATGGAAAATAAAAAAAAAATTACATTTTATCATTTTAAAAAGTTAAAAATACATATTAATTAATTTAATGTAGCTAGTATGAGATGCATAAGAAAAAATTATTTATAAATTAAATGTAAATATATCAGCTTTTCAATTCATTTTTTGTGATTTTTTGAAAAAATAACTAATTTTTTCTTAATATACCAAGATGTTGGTTTTCAGAAAAATATTGCAAAATTAGGGATATTTTTGTGATTTTTTCTTAAAACTAAAGTGTACCATTTTCCGAAATCCCACAAAAGTGAGAATGAGTGAGAACTGAGAAGACAGCAATATCTGTTGCAGGAAAAGCAGACTAATTTCTGGATCCGAATCACATAGAATAACTATTAGTCGAGAATCCGGAGATGGAGCCAAAATCCTACAAAATTTACATGACATGAAAGACTTTCTTTAATACCTACAATACCAATATGTTTGTTTGCTAGTCTAGTGTTTATCTGCTTCTACTGCACGTCACCCATAAGCTCGGAGATGGGATTAACATCAGTCAAAACATGAATATAAATCTTCATTCACCAGTCAAACCGTCCAAGATGGAATTAACATCAAGGCTCACAACAGCATGCTTTTCAACCTTTCCAAGGAGACATCCATCCTTCGAGTTGTAATTCACAGCCATCACATCTTCACAAGATTCGCCCCCTGCTCCGGGATACACCTTCAAAACACCGTCTCCATTTAATCAGAATGAAATACTTGATACATCTGAACAACAAATTGAAGCACCTGAATTTGTTATACTTACATCATAAAGAGTTTCTCCTAGCTTTAATTTGGTAACTCCACTTTTGTAAACAAGAAGCTTTCCCATTAACTGTGCTGAAGCTTTGGGTGCCTGACCAATTGGTTCCTTTCCCTTTCTAGACGAAGCTGATTCCTTGAGTGATGATGGTGGTAAGTAACGAGGAAGCTGAAAGAAGAGCAGGCTCTCGTTTTTACTCTCATCCTGAGAATCCGCCAAGGAAGACACATGAGTCTTGTATCAGAGTAATATGAAGCTTAATATTACACGGTTGAACTTAGTATTGATTGATCAAGGCAACCCACCAGAAATCCTAGTTTTGCAGCAGCATTGGTATTGTTGTCTTTGCACTCTTTGTTTAAAGCAGCCTCTCCAAACTCAGACTCATCAAGTACGCCTGAGTACACAGCAATTCAAAATGATGTTCAAAGTCAGGACACATTGACATCACCCACAATCTGTAAATGGTGTTTCCTCATTTCATAAGATTTAAGTATATCCTTCTTAGGGTGCTTCTAGACCCCAGTTGATAATGCATTATCTAGTGCGATCCAAATGTACCCTTAGAGTTGGAACACATTTTGATAAGCGAGATAGAACTGAGGAACAAATTTCAGAGACATTATTTGTGCACCATTATTTGTGCACGAGCTTAAGAGAACTGGTTGGTAACAGCAAAGTGACTACAAGCATATATATGTGTATATACCCGGATTACCAGAGTGCGGCCTCCTCATTGGTAGTGTGGTAGGATAGTAACTATGCTCATAATTCTGCAATTCAATAAGAAAGTTTGAATTTCAGCATAAAATAGTTTTGTTTTTTCAATGTATCATTTAGCAGGTTTTTAAATTACCCAAGGCTCTGTATAAGTTTCCTCTTCTGAATTTGATTCAATTAGAACATCCTCCATAGTCTCATCAAGGTTCCCAATATCACCACTTCCAAGAATATTTCCATCTTTGATAACATCCTCCATAGTCTCATCTTTTATAGGTTTCCTCGTCCGAGAGGTAGTAGTAGTAGTAGTGGTGGGTATTATGGCTCCAGGGCCAAATGCAACACGCACCGAGGCTGCACGTTTCACAATGAAAGTAGTTCAGACAAGCTGCAAACAATTTCTTAAGGAATTTGTTTCCATTTTTATTCAAGAAAAATTGTACTAATAAATCCATATATCAGAAGAAATTACAATATAAACCTCGAATATGCAGTTCTCGACAAAGCCGGATTCATAGTAAAATAAAAACACAGGCAACTCAATAGCAAAGACTGCACCAGCTCCAGCTACCATTTTGCTTTAGTACTATCCTTTAAGTGCTCGACAACCTTCTACTGGTATGCCAAATCTAATAAACGACCCTAAGAAAAGCAGCAAATCTAGTCTTAAATACAAGAGATTCTCTCTCATTTGCTTGCACTGAACTGTCACATAAAAGAAATTCTGAGGATATGCCTGCGCTATGATGCATATTTAGAAGTCTTTAACTGAATAAAAAGATGCATTTTTCCAGACTGTAGGTTCAAAAAGAGAGTAACAAAATTTCAAATTATCTCAAATTCCATAATAAAATTCGCTTGAAAAATGACGTAATAAGCAAGGCACTGCCAAGAATAGCTAAGCTTCATCGATACTTTTGTCAAACATAGGATGGGTACCGAGAGTAATTGATAGAGGTAGACTTACATTTCTTAGCATTAGTATGCCTTTGGCCTTGTTTGTCCTGCAATTTTAGAGGAAGAACTAAATCAATTAGCTTATGTATTTAGAGTAGATAAAAAGTCAGTAGCATATTCATCTATCACATCTGCTAAAATGTAGCAAACTCATGATTGGAATTCCACAAAACTAAACCCTAACCCTGCAATTCTTAACTATGGGAAACATAATCACAAAGCTACTCTCTTTTCTTAATTTATACTGTTGTTATTCAATTCTACTCTTGAGCTTAGTTGTGTGGAGTTCCTCAAATATACTCAGAAATTGTATCCATCTTCTCCTATCCTCTATAAAGGGAAACCTAAACTACTTGTTTTCATACTGAAGGAGGCCGCCTTCTCTTTTAAGTTTTAATCACACATTTTAGCAAATGAGATACACACTTTTAAACCAAAAATGCATATGCAAAAGTAGGCTATGCTTCTACCATTCAATATTTTGGACCATATATCAAAAACCAAACTCTTTACAAATTGCTTACAAAGGAACTACTTTTCTTTGTTTAAAAACGAAAGCAAAAGATGTAAACCGAAGAATATTCTCCGTTCCAAAGCTCACACCTTGTATTACCTCAACTGAATAACAAAAAATTTATAAACGAACAAACAAGAGGAATAAATAATTTTTTGTCAAATAAATGGAAATTTTTGACATCAATAAATCATTATTCCAAGTGCCAAGGTCCAACTGATAACAATTATGAAATCTTATAATCCCACTAATTCATTCACCCAATTAATTGAATCATAACCTGGAAACGCTTCAGAAGCAACTCGGAGTTGGCATCTTCAACAGCTAAATCAGCTCCACTACTGCAAGAAAGATCCCAAGGATACACAAAGAAATGAACTGAAAATAATTGAAAATGAAAGCGAAAGGCGAAATTTTGTTTTACCTCCTTCTTGGCTGAGAAGACCTCGTTGGCGGTCTACGCTTGGGAACCTTGGGAGTGAACTTCGACTGCAAAATTTCACCAACAAAGAGAAGAAGCAAAAATTATGAAATAATCCAATATGTTTTATGCAAAGATCGAAATGAGAGTAGAATCGAACCTTTCGAGCGGAAGAGGATGAAGGATTTTCCTGATTCATAGCGTGAAACTAAGATCCAAAATCGGGAAAGGGAAAAGCAAGATCTCAGCAAATAGACGTAAAAGTCGTCTACGATCTTTCAACGGAAGCTGTAGTCTGTAGACAGTGTATAATTTTGAACTTCCCGGCGGCCGGAAAGACGATCGACGGGGTGCAAAAAGGGATTTCGAAAAAAAACTAAGACAGAGAGTTTCGAACCCTAGACCTCACAATAAAGTTCCATCGAAGGACGGTCGTGACCACACGGCATGTGTACTTTCTATGTAACCCAGCACCAAGGAAATATATAGAACTAATTGTGCGGTTGTGCCCAAAACTAAATCATTTAGGAATAGTGCTTCGTATGGGGTTGGAATTAGGAATTAAGTTGAAGTGTTTTATGGGGTTGGAACTTACATAATTAAGTGGCTGAACATAGGTGTTTGGTTACACTTTGAAATTAAATTAGTTGATGACCCAAGTCTCGTCCAACAATTTTTTTAAATAAAAATTATAATATGTTAATTTAAATACTATATAAGTATTATAACTTATATAATAAAAAATAAATAATTAAATAATTAAATAAAATATTACATATCTATAATTTATTTCAATTATAATAATATATTTTATTAAAATATATACAAATATTATCTTGTTTTTAAAAATACTATTTGTAATATTTATGTAATAATCATAAAAAAGTTGATGCTTTTAACTCGTAAGGTTGACTTGAACCCGCACGAAAACCGCAATAAATTGACCCAATCAACCTGTAAATGTTAACGACATGAACACGTACTTAACTCGATTGAACTGACCCGATTAACCGAAATAACCGAATCTAAACTTGATTGAACTTAACATTAGGGAATTAATGATTTCTATTTATTTCTTAAGGGATTAGTAATATGAAAAATCAACATGGATCTGACTATGCTAAGGCCATCACAACAAGAGAAAGTGAGGTGTGCTTGTCTTGTTAAAAAGTCACGACTTGTGTGGTTCATTGCTTAGTTTGTGAGAGTGTTTTATGACATTTGGAAATGTAGGGTCTATTTTGTTATTTGTTAAACTTTTCTTAAGACAAATGTCACTTTTGCCCTTAGGTATTTCTTTATAAGCCATTAGGGCTCTAATTTTCGAGTTAGACAAGATTGATGAAAACCATGCCAACCCTTGTCTCCTTGCTTTAGAAACATTTTTCTTCTTTTCAATCAAATTTCAATTTAGATCAATTTGATCATAAGTCATATCGATCCAAGATTGGAGGTTTGATCTAGGTGAGTCATATCTTAGTTCGAGCCTTCTAATTCGTGTTTTCGAGAGGTGAGTTATATCCTTTCGAAGGCTCGTTCATATCCAGCCCTAACCATCCAATTCCACCCCACCTTTCCACAACAAATTGGTCGACCATCACCCTCCATTGGCGCCACCAAGAAGCTCCCTTGTCGACACCCCTTAACAATTCGGAATTCCATCTCGGTGGTTCTTGCAGCCTTTCAGTGCAAGAGCCATAACTTTCAATCCACAAGTGATATTCATTTGAAATTTGAGAAATTCAACACACTCGTAGATCTAACTCTGAGCTTTGGAATCACCCAATTCCGTGTCCAAACGAGGGAGATCTACCCTTGTCATCCCAAAAAAAGTTCAACCATCGAGTTCCACCATCCCTTGAAGATTTCATTCGGGTCAACCATGGATTACCTTGCATCGAAATCAACAACAAGATCCTTCATCAAACATACTTGTAAATAGAAATTTAATATATTGCAAGACACAACATATCTATATCGACATTAATTAAAAAGTTGTCATACTTATTTATAGAAAATTAGTATTAAAAAATCAACATGATTATGGATAGAAAATTTAAAAGTTTTCATACTTATAAATAAAAAATTAATATAATAAAATCTAAAATTTAATATAAAATCTACAATTAAAAAGATGGTCCATATTAATTAAAATAGTTGTCATAGTTATGGATAGAATATTATTATAAAAAATTTCTTAACTAAATATATGGTAACTGAGACAATAAAATTTGGTGACAATATATTTATGGATGGAAATTTTAAAAGTTGTCATTCTTATATACAGAAAATTAATATTGAAAAATCCGAAATTAATATGAAAAATATGGTCAATATTAATTAAAAACGTTGTCATACTTATAAATAATAAAATTAATATAAAAATATGAAAATTATAATAAAATTACATGATTAAAAAATGTTGATACTAATTCAAAAAGTTATTATACTTTTGAATAGAAAAGTAATATAAAAGAATCTAAAAATGGATTGTTATTGTGCCACTCGATCTAGCCTAAGGTTTCTAGGTTTTCTAATTTATTTCTTTAAGTTTCCTAGCTAGTTTAGGATTAGTTTAGCTCTATATAAACTCGCAACCTATGTACTTGTTTCTTACGTTCAATGTTGTCCAAGTTTAAGTTTTGAGTTGAGATATTCCTCCTTATTTGGATTTGGGCGCCACCAAATTAATTCTATCTTTTTATTGCTCTTGTTTGAATCAAACACAAAGCCATTTGATGGTGCGCGAAATAACCGCTAATTAATTAAGGGCGAAAAGTCTAAAATACAATAAATAAAAGAGATAATACGCCACGTGATATATACGCGTCCAAACATGCCATGTCTAATTTGTTCCAGCAATGGACACAATCGAATTGCATGGCAATTATTAATCGAAATGCATGTACTTGGTCTAAATTAAAGCACAAATGGGCTTGGCCCATAAGATGAGTATAAAAACGCATTGCTTGGTCCAACATGAAACCGATCAGTAAAGCATCAAATGGCTGAAATCTCAACTTGTTTTGACCAAATAGGAATGAGGCAAGCTGCCACATCATCACCATCATTTGCTCCTATATACATAGGTCTTTGTTTGCTTTATGGTGGAAGAAGTCAAATAGGCTATCCCACATCGGCCAACTACATAAAAAAGCTAGAGTCAAGTTATTATAAATAGAACAGAGGTGAGACAGAATTTAAGGTGGAAAATCCTCTTTGGCTCGAGAACTATCTCGTTTGTCAAAGCTCGACGTGTTTGATCTTCGAGTGAGATCGCGCTATAAACGGTATAAAGTCTAAAGGTTTTATTCGTAAAGAGCATAAAAACTATCGGCGTAAAGAGCATAAAAACAATCGGCTGAGGGGTGAGGAGGAGGAATAATCCACGTACGAAAACCGTTCGGTTGTACGAATCTCGAGAGTTAGTATTTATTTAATTCCCGTTTATAGCGCGTATTATATCGGGTTTCATCACTGGCGCCGTATGTGGGAATTTGCTCTCCCTATCCGACCTACTCTCGGGTCACAATCCAGTAGGTACGTCCTCTCCCCTCCGTTCGGTCATGGCCATAATGGGCCAAATAAGCGGGGTCCTCATTAGCATACAACAGCGAGGTGATAGCCATAATGGGCCAAATAAGCGGGGTCCTCATTAGCAAACAACAGCGAGGTGATAGCAATAATGGGCCAAATGAGCGGGGTCCGAACAAGCAAGGCCAATTGCCAAGAAAGCGAGGCCAATCACCGTGGTCCAATCCGATCAGGTCTCCGCGGCGAGGTCGTGGCGCAAGCGAGGTCTTTGAGAGAGGCCAAAAAACCGTGGTCATCATCATCAAGGCCAAGGTTGACAATCGCCATGCTCGACCGAACGCCGCGGGGTGTATGCGTGGCTCTCTTGGTGCCCATTTTCGACGCTCGAGCTCTCGTGGCCACCTCTCTTGAATCGAAACCAGCGCGCTGCGGAAGAAGGTAAACATAATTAATTATGTATATATAAACCTCGTGGCTTAGCATGCTTGCATGATGATTCGTGGAGAAGCGAGGTTTGGTCTCGGCGTCGACTTAGTATGGGCCTCCTAGATTGGCCAACCTCTGCGATCATCATGCTAGGCCGAGCATCGCGATCTCTTTGTGCGCCAAATCATCTCGCCCTTCATGGGAGGAAGAAACATCGCGGCGTGCGAGGTCGTTTTGCGAGGTTGGTGTCTTTCTTGTTCGCCGGGGCCCGTGGCAGTCGTCCGGGCGATTCTCGAGGTCTTCTTGTTCAACTAGGAGGCTGGCTAGCTAGGCCAAGTTGCGAGGTCTCCAACCACCCTGATGATCTTTGGGGTGCATCTCCGACGTCATCGAGTTGTTTGACTCTTGGCCATAGTCTTGTGCGGCTTCGGGCCGTAGTGCTCGCTAGTCATATGGCGAGGCGGAGGGATCGTCTTGGCTCGGGGCGTCGCGGGTAGGGTGCGCGGAGTCTCCATGAGTTCATATCTTCGAGTTGCTCTTTGGTGGAGACTTTGCGTTGTTAGTAGGCGAATTGATCGTGCGAGGTTTAGGCATAAACGTGGAGACAAACTTCAATTCCAATTTCGCATGTGGCACAGTCGCATTCTTGGAGGGAGCACATGAACATGCATGAAAAGCATGAAAATTCCATAAAATACATATGAGAAGCGTAGGAGTGCATGAGTGACATGGTGAACTCCATGAAAGGAGGTAAGCATACTTAATTATGCACAAGTATGATACACGTATATATATGTATGCTATTCATGAACAAATGTCGTGTTGTATGCATGAGGGGCATAAACAACCTCGTTTCATATATATATGCATGCTATTCCTGAACAAACCTCATATATATGCATGGTGGTATGATCATCCATGGCATATTCTCATGATGTTGTAGTTGTCAATCCCGCTACAAATTGAACGAGGTCTTTCTCTAGGAAGGAGGTAATTATAAACTGTGCATAACATTAATTATGAACTACATATATATCCATATATATGTTTATGTGCGTGTGCAAAATCTATATACATGCATGAAAGGCATGAAAAGTCTATATATACGTACTTGCATGGATGACGTTAACAATCTCATGTGCCTGCTGCATAAATGGCGTTGAAGAATTAATTTACATGCTTGGTGCAATGCAAATGCTTGCATATATCTTGGGCCAGGTTTGGGCTTGCCCTTTATTTGGGCCAATTGATGAGTAGCCAACTCATTTTGACTTCGGAAAAAGCTTAGATTGGAGAGCTTATCTCGATTTAAGGTGGAGTTCGTACTCTGACTAGGTGAAATCCTCTGTTTCAAAACTCTAGCGTTACATGGCCGGGGTATGAGGTAAGCCTTGAAAACTTGACTCGCTAACTATTTATACTTGATATGTACTCGCGTGTTTGAACAAAGTTCCTAATTTTCTGTTATAATTAATCTACCCCTCGCTTCCCGCTTGCGGTTGGAAAATCTCGGTTCTAAGTGCGCTAATCCACCCCTCGCTTCCCGCTTGGGGTTGGAGATTCTCGAAAAGTGCGCGAATCCACCCCTCGCTTCCCGCTTGGGGTTGGAGACTCTCTTATGGACGAGGTGCGAACTCTCTGTAGACGAGGTCCAGACTCTCCTATGGACGAGGTCCAAACTCTCTATGGACGAGGTCCAAACTCTCTATGGACGAGGTCCAAACTCTCTATGGACGAGATCCAAACTCTCTTATGGACGAGATCCAAACTCTCTTATGGACGAGATCCAAACTCTCTATGGACGAGGTCCAAACTCTCTATGGACGAGGTCCAAACTCTCTTATGGACGAGGTCCAAACTCTCTTATGGACGAGGTCCAAACTCTCTATGGACGAGGTCCAAACTCTCTATGGACGAGGTCCAAACTCTCTATGGACGAGATCCAAACTCTCTTATGGACGAGATCCAAACTCTCTTATGGACGAGGTCCAAACTCTCTTATGGACGAGGTCCAAACTCTCTTATGGACGAGGTCCAAACTCTCTTATGGACGAGGTCCAAACTCTCTTATGGACGAGGTCCAAACTCTCTATGGACGAGGTCCAAACTCTCTATGGACGAGCTCCAAACTCTCTTATGGACGAGATCCAAACTCTCTATGGACGAGGTCCAAACTCTCTTATGGACGAGGTCCAAACTCTCTTATTGACGAGGTCCAAACTCTCTTATGGATTGGACGAGGTCTGCCAACTCTCTAAAACTGCGCGAACTCCACCTAATCTCGAGCTCAAATCGCGTTGCTCAAGCTAAAAATCGATAGGTCGGCGCACCTGTTTATTGTCTCGTTGCCCTCGTGGAACGAGATCACCAAGCCAAGGGGTTGTGATGGTGCGTGAAATAACCGCTAATTAATTAAGGGCGAAAAGTCTAAAATACAATAAATAAAAGAGATAATACGCCACGTGATATATACGCGTCCAAACATGCCATGTCTAATTTGTTCCAGCAATGGACACAATCGAATTGCATGGCAATTATTAATCGAAATGCATGTACTTGGTCTAAATTAAAGCACAAATGGGCTTGGCCCATAAGATGAGTATAAAAACGCATTGCTTGGCCCAACATGAAACCGATCAGTAAAGCATCAAATGGCTGAAATCTCAACTTGTTTTGACCAAATAGGAATGAGGCAAGCTGCCACATCATCACCATCATTTGCTCCTATACACATAGGTCTTTGTTTGCTTTATGGTGGAAGAAGTCAAATAGGCTATCCCACATCGGCCAACTACATAAAAAAGCTAGAGTCAAGTTATTATAAATAGAACAGAGGTGAGACAGAATTAAAGGTCGAAAATCCTCTCTGGCTCGAGAACTATCTCGTTTGTCAAAGCTCGACGTGTTTGATCTCCGAGTGAGATCGCGCTATAAACGGTATAAAGTCTAAAGGCTTTATTCGTAAAGAGCATAAAAACAACCGGCTAGACTTTATTCGTAAAGAGCATAAAAACAACCGGCTGAGGGGTGGGGAGGAGGAATAATCCACGTACGAAAATCGTTCGGTTGTACGAATCCCGAGAGTTAGTATTTATTTAATTCCCGTTTATAGCGCGTATTATATCGGGTTTCATCACCATTTCTTTGGCATTAATCGATTCATCTCTTTGATTCAAACCACCTAGATCGAGACCTAGTCCTCAGGTTCTCATCACCTTTGCTCGCTCGAGCCCTAGTCCTGAGGCTTTGATCCTATGACACCACTACTAAATTAAAGGTCTAAGATAACGGTTGGATTCCGCTGCATTTAGCTACAAAAACCGCATTATTAAGCCTAATGCGGCGGTTTCTAACCGCCTAATCTGCTGGCGTAGCATTAGGTATATTGTTGCGGTTTTTTATATCTAATGTGGCGGATCCCATTCCGACCTCGATATGTGGAATCGTCTTCAAAAGTGCTTTCTGAACAGAGCGGGGTTGAGAAAACTTTTGACTAGCCATCCCTGAGCCTGCTAACTACAGTACAGGTGACCAAACTGAGAGTTAGTAGCATAAACAAAGATCAAATCCTTCTTCTCGAGAAGGAAGTAAGGCATTGGAATTAGGAAATGTATTGCAGATTCAATATATGTTTCCTACAAATGTTATGTGGATCTTTAACATAAATGAAATGGCATAAAATTGTTCAGTGAAGTAAATGTTCGGGCAAGAGCTTTGTAGGTACCTTTGAAAACCGCTGGATTAGGTGGAAAAACCACAGCTGTAATAAATCTAAAACAGCGGTTTTATCAGAAGCTAATGCAGCGGTTTGAATGCCTAGTCAAGCGGTTTTGCCACTCTACTTTGCAAGCACTTTAGCTCTTTTATAGCGGTTTCTTTTAGGTAAAGCAACGGTTTATTAGGGGCTTTATTATTGATAACGATGTAGTTTTGCTATAAAATTGGAAGTTAATGTAAATTAAATTAATTGCTGAAGCTAAAATGGAGCGAGTCTTTTATTATACTAGCAATTAGGCCGTGCGTTGCGCGGCGATTATAAGACGGAGACTTCATTAGTGTAGAGATATGAAAATGACATTTTCGTAAATTTATTTAAAGGGGCATGGTTTTTTTGGTATTAATTTACTTGAATTCACGACATCCAATGTCTTAAAACTTGTTTTATTACGTATACGAGCTTTCTTCACAACTAAGAAACAAACTTATCCGAGCTAGCTTACAAGCGAAGTAACTTGGACACGTTTTTCGAGACATGTCTAAATTACCCATTTACATCCAAATATCACATAAGTCGATCACGCTTTTCCAAGAATATATATCCCGAGATTACTTAAGAGCTAAGCAATACAACACGAATTTCAAGAAACATTAAAATAATGAATTATTGAAAGCCGCACGATAGTAAATCAAGCGGCCGGAAAAAAAAAGATTATTACACCCACACGATAGTGCAACACGCATTTTTAAGTAATTGGATGGTCGAGATCGAAAGTTACGTATGCTTTTATAATAGAATAGATAAATTGGTCATAAAACAAAATGGCATTTTGGTAAAATTTTTAAACTATCATGGTTTTTTAGGAAATGCACTATTTTTAGTAAAAAAAAAAGATTATTACATCCACACGATAGTGCAACACGCATTTTTAAGTAATTGGATGGCCGAGATCGAAAGTTACGTATGCTTTTATAATAGAATAGAGAATAGAAATAGATAAATTGGTCATAAAACAAAATGGCATTTTGGTAAAAATTTTAAACTATCATGTTTTTTTAGGAAATGCACTATTTTTAGTAAAAACTCACTCCCTTTTATGATAGTAATGATAATGATATTTGAGCTTGAAATATGATAAATCTAAAGCAATGATGGAGAAGTAAATAGTAGAGAAATGAAATGATTAATAGATATATAATATAAGTGATTTACAATATTTATAATTGTCTATTTAATAGACAATATATATCTGGCTTCATATACTAAACTAGAGCTATCAACATATATTACGCAATCTTAAGCTAGCATCGGTACAAAACAACCACATGATCGGCCACGTCAAAAACCATGAAAGCAGCAGCTAGCAAAATAGCGAAGAGGAATGCATCAGCAAAACAGCGACCGTGCCACAAACCATGACAGCAACATCAACAAAGCGGAATGCTAGGAGCAAAACTGCGACAACAATCCATGACAGCAACACATCATCAACAAATTAGCGGAATGCTAGGAGCAAAACAGCAACCACAAACCATGATAGCAACAACATCAATATGCACCAGCAAGACAACCAAAAATAAACAATAAACAGCAACCGACAACAGTAAACAAGTAGGAGCAGCAACAACAATAGCTTTAAACCAGCAATAACTTAAGAGGAGCAGCTCCATACGTACCAGTAATAGCTTCAAACCAGCAACCAGCAACCAGCATGAATGTGAGACTGGGGGGAAATTAAGGCTTATAAAGATAGCCTGATTGAGGCTGAGTAAAAACAGAGTTGTAGCTGAAATAGCATGCCTGACTATTTATGTCTCACAATGTCATTGCTGGTAAATCATCTTCACTTTGTAGTGCATTTAAATTTGATGAGTGAAGAGGTATATGCAAGAAGATGAATAGAGTTATAAGAGAACATGGAAGAGATGGACGTCTTATTTTGACGAGGGGGAAAACTAAGAGGAAAATCACTTTACAAATTACTTGACTTGAAAGAGTTTATATAATAAACCTTGAGAGCTTAAAATACTGACAACCTCAACCTCCCTTTGTCCAAAAAAAAAGCACTCTACACAACAGAACTTTTTCTACAAAATGAAAAAATGGAATTTCACATGACTTTTTTCTACATGCATGAACAACTTTCTCTTCAAGCCTTAGCATAATGCTGCAAATAAAAACAAATTGTGGAGCTACCTAAAATCATGCTTAAAGGAGAACAATTATGACCTGGATAGCAGAAAATGACAGGAAAAAAATATATGTAAAGTAAGCAAACCTCAGAAAAAGAATGATTATGAAATCAAATATATGGGCTTATTTATTGTACATAACTAGAACCATCATTTGGTCAAGAAACAAACATACAGTATCTTAAGATTTATGCAATAGGTAGCAAAAACAATGCCATTGTAAGCATTCTTTCAAATAATTGGTCTTATTTATACTTTCAAATACTGATTGACATAAGAATCTTAGGTTTGTTTCAAGCTAGTACGTAGTACTGTTTTTCATCCAGAATATTAGGTGACAAAGAGGGGTTTTAGTACACTCTTTATCAACTTAACTATATCATATTATTCATATATGAAATAAATATATCCATAAAACTCATCATATCAAACCTCATATCAACTTATGGCAGTATAGAGTTACAGGAATTGGTGATTTTAGAAAGAGGCAAATTCTGGATTTTCTGCACCTGCACCAAAACCATATCAATGTACATTAATGTAATATGAAGTTTAAAGAAAAACAAATCCCATATTGCCTACTCCTAATTGATCTTCATCTTCAACAGCCCAATAGAAATATGGAAACTAAGCAAGACATAAAGAACCATCTCTTCCATTATCCTACATCCTCTGCCTCAACTATCCATTTTTTACATAGTCATTTTCTATTTTTTTGCAAAAATTTATTGTTTTATGAAAATAACAACCATGAATGTACAACCAAGATGGCAAAACCAGGATGCATGGGTTTACTAGCCACCATGCCAATTTATAACAGAAGAAAAAAAAAGCAATTCCAGCCACGATACAATCAAGCTTATCAATCCAAACCCTAAGTCATCTTTTTGGATTTGTCTTTAAAACTAAGTTAATGAATAAATGCATCACAAATGTTCAATTCGTCATAGGATAAATAGAGAGAATGACCTATAACATGATTGTCTTTGCCTATTGGAGAAACTGAGCAAAGTGAGAAAAAGAGCACCTGAAAAGGGCAAACAAAAACTCATCAGCCACGATGAAATTAAACACAACCACCATGCTTTCTTTCTTTCTGCTTACATTTTCAAAACGGCCATTAGATGTGACAGTATATATGCTAAAGCGATGTCAATCAAATGAAGAATAATCGGGAATTCGGGATAAGATGAACTGATAAACAACAAGGGCACAAGGCACTGGAAATTTCTAAAGGTATCTAACTCCCCAGCCTAATCTATGTGCTCAATTAAACACACTTTCTATATCAATTGAATGAATTCACTATTCCAAATCTTACAAACTACAACCTAGTCATCAGACAAATTTAAAATCCGAAATCCAGATCCTACAATGCCTTAGACATTGTAATTAATGGAGATGGAACACCACGACAAAGATATATTACATGAAGAAGAAACAATACCACATACAAAAGAGGATTTTAGCATTCAATTATGCAAAATTAAAACTGTGCCAAGTCAGCAAACATTCACGACCCACCTTAGAGCAATTTACTAACCACAAGTTCAACAAACAAACTTTTTCACTTAGCAACATTTTTCAGATGTGAACGACAAACACAACTTGCTCAAAAAATGAAGAAAGAGAATCTGAATGCTCCATAGCCACTTCTCTCGACACTCAGCAAATTGAAGACAGACAGCAAATTGAAGGACGCGAAATGGCCGCCATAGCCACTTCTCTCGACACTCAGCGATTTACAGAGATGAGAGAGCAAGAAAGAGAGAGAGGAGATTACCTTTGGTGAGAGTGAGCGGGTTTTGATCAGGGAGGGAGGCAGATCAAGCGGAGGGAAGAGCAAGTTCAAAGTAGAAACCAACCCAATTAGAAGACAGCGATGGAGGATTTGGTGCTCTTTAGCACAAACGAAGATCATTCATTGTCGGTCGAGGGCGGCAGAAACAAGCGTGGAGCCCGGCGGTGGGTATGGCGGCACAAATAGAGGCGAAGAGGTCGGCGGTGGGTATGGAGACAAGCGTGAGAGATGAAGTTCAGGACAAGCGTGGGGAATTAATTTGGGGATTTTGAGGGAAAAGGGTATAAGAGCAAGCCCAACAGTTTCCCCAAATTTTTGGGGATTGACTTTTGGGAATTTTAGACCAAAAAATTATCCCAACAGATGCTCTATTTCATTCTCCATTTTAGAGTAATTCTCCAAAATGAGATGAGTTTTCCCTAAATTTGGGGTGATCCTCAAATCTCCAAATCAATATATTTTCTTTTTTTTTCTTTTATTTACTAATTTAATGGATAAAAAATAAAAAAGAGCCAACCAAAAAGTGAAATTATTAAATTAAGATTCTAGAATATTTTTATTCCTTATAAGTCAAATAAAAAATAAAAAATATTTTTATTCCTTAAGATTCTAGAATATTTCCTTATTAATCAAATAAAAAATAATTTATAATTTATTAAATTTAGATTTTAGAATATTTTTATTCCTTATAAGTCAAATAACAAATAATTTTTTATTTATTAGGTTAAAAGTCAAATAACAAATAAATTATCAATTATTAAATTAAGATTTTAAAATATTTTTATTTCCTTAAAAGTCGAATAACAAATAATTATCATTTATTAGTTTAAGATTCTATAATATTTTATTTTCTTATGTAAGATAATATATAATTAGTTATTATAATTTATATGGTGAAAAATGAAAATATTAAATGCAGTGTTCTCCAAAATAGAGAATCTGTTGGAGTTGGGCTGAATTTTTTTTGAAGAATATGACAGTTGATTCTCCATTTTGGATAAAATTATGGAGAAGCTGTTGGGCTTGCTCTAAGGGTTTTTGATAGGCGCGGTATCCATATCAGGATATCAGATATGGGTATGGATATGACTGATACCCATATCTGATGTTTGGTATATGCTGATATCGATATCAAACTGATATCTGCTGTTTGGTATATGAGTATATCGATATCAGAAGGATATCAGAGTGATATTAGAGTGTTGTTTTCATATACCCCAGAAAATTGGTATATCAAAGATATCACTCATATCCATACCCATATCTGATATCTAGATATCACTCATACCGATATCTTGATATCCATACCGATACCGATATCCGATATCTCATACCTTATATATCAATATCAAACGAGCCCAATTAACTAGGCGGGGTGTATGCTCGTGGGGTGAATTTTTTTTTTATCAAAACCGCTTCATTAGAGTGTCTTCTCCCATTTTATATAAAATTAATTTACTAAACCGCTAGATTAGAGTTATTTAACCGCTGAATTAGCTATAGTACATAAAAACCGCTGCATCATCCGCCGCAAAAGCATAGAACCGTTGCATAGCCCGCCTCATTAGGAACACCACTGCAAATGTAACACCCCCTTACTTACCCTGGAGGTATTACCGCCAATAACCCCGATTAGGACTAAACCAGAGTTACCCAAGACTTTAACCTGACAGAACTTATTATAACAAGGTAAATGAAACCATTTAAAACCTAACAAAATTAAGTAAAACTTTACAGCGGAAAAGAGAATAAAAGGTCTTACACAAGCCTTAACTTAAAAAGAATTAGTAAATAAATAGAACAACCTTTTATTTAAACAAAATCTTCATCCAACCTTCCTTAAGTTCTTATTTCTGAAACTCAGCTTCGCTTTGAAGTAGTTCAACCATGATCTTCACTCAAGTATAGCCATTGGAAACCTTTCTTCAACTTCTGGAGCTTCAAACCTCTGAATTCGCCTCTAGAATCAACTTCCAAGAAGAACCTCATGTGTCGTAAACCAACGGTGGACACCAGCCGACCATATAAAAGAAAAGAAGATGGACGGGTTAGTCTAATGAAAGACTAAACAAGCGGAGAAACTAACTTGGTTCTTATGGTTGTAACTAAACATATTGGCATCAAAATCCGAATAGACTCAGATTATGATCTAACAGTTAGTAGTCTTATAGAGAATAAGAAGGAGACTTGCATAATCAAGAGAGAGAACACCACTGCTTGTGGTTTCTTTAAGAAGCATAAACAATTGTTGGGAACTCATATTAATCACATAACATTTTGAAAAGCCTCCATCGACTATTCAGATTAACTTAATCAAAGTTTGATTAAGAATCATTCATAACCGGGAGCAAGAATGGCCTTCCGACTGGACGAACCATTCAGGTATATTAATGTGCCTAACACACTTATCTTATATTACTTTCAAAACTTTTCACAACCAAGTCGGTGGCTTTTAATCGGCTCGAACTACTGCCGAAATATTTTGGTATTGTAGAGATCATCGGAGTATTTCATCCATTGTCATCTACCCTGTACCAAGATCACATGACTTAAGTTATCCTTGATCTTTCATTTTGCATATGGTGAGGTACAGATCAGAGAGGCCTATTACCATGTCGTCTACACTGCACCGCCAATTGCACTTAGCTAGAGTGCGCATCACCCCTCTCACACAAAGAGCAGGGGAAGAGTCATGACCCACCATTAGGATTAGGCCCCTCCTAATGTAATCTTTTTAAAGAGAGGATATGGAACCACGTTCCCCTCCCTGAAACTACCTTAATCACAACAATGTCTCAGCGTGAGACAGCATACAAGGTCACCCATAACGGACCTAAATCCAGTTCTACCGCAAAACTGAATAAACAACATGGTCATTATTTCTAACAAATATAACAACTTATCATATTTTATTAAGCACACAAGTTGTTCCCAACACAAATATTAAATGGGACTCAATTCCTCATTTAATAACCATAATGCAAGAGAGAACCGTCCACTTGCCTTAGAAGGTGTGGTCAACGTCCTTAGCAATTCAATAGTAATCTTTATCATCCTTCTGCCAAATATAACAAAAAGGATTTCACAACAACGGGCTCACAGAAAACACTTCTTAGTTGTATACACAACTCCTAGAACTTCCTAATCGATAAACGACTTGATTTTCGAATATCGATTCATAAATAATCCTTAGTTATCATGCTTTAAGGAGCCATCTTGGCGGAATTATAACTAATTATCCGCTTCACTTTTGAAATAATTTTCTAAATAAAAATTGTTCATTAGCAACAGTTCTTAAATGTGACCAAATCTCGGATCAAACGGATTAACAACGAATCCCGAGTAATTATCCGAAGTTCTTTACCTACCAATCGATGTCAAAACTTGTATTCGCTATAACTGAAGATCCTGACGTCCGTTTCTCGAGTGGTTTGCACCTGTGAGACCGTATCAACGTCAAGAGTATAAAAACCATAAATTTAATTAGCAAAGCGGAACCGAAGGGTCCTTACGGTGGCTCCGTAATCAACCCGCTAATTAATTTCGATCGTTAATACCTTCATTCGAGCCCATGGCTCGTTTGGCTCGATCCCCGAGCCCAAGGGTGGTCGAGTATTGCCCGGCGGCAGCTCTCGCAGTGGGTGGTGGTCGGAGGGACCGGTGATCGTTGGCGGCGTTGCATAACATGGCGGAGAAGACTCCCTGCGGTTACATCCTCACCCTTCCATCCCGAGTCCACTTTCCGTCCTGCTCTTCTCCCTCTCGAATGGCCAACCAGGGCTGGTGTTCGAAGCTTGGGGTGGCTAAGGAGAAGGCCGGCGGTGGTGAATCCTTTCCCCGGTCCGTCGTTCCGTCCTCATCGGCTCTCTGATTTGTAGACTTGAAAAGGCAGAGAAGATATGGCGGTGAGAAGAATTCTTTCTCCAAAAGTCCGAGCCTCCTCTCTTATCTCTTTGGTTCCTTACATACTAAGGCAAAGAAGATATGTTTATAAAATTCAAAACCCGTCTCGGAACGGGATTCGCGTTAAGGCGGTAAAATTATGTACCTCAGGTGGAAAAACTTACTAAACGAAAAACGTCCCGTAAATTATGTAGACCAATAAAACCAATTTTCCATGATTTTATCTTGCTACCTTTAATTTTTAATGCTTCCGTTTCGTATTTTAAATCCTTTACAATACATAATTAAGAAGACGACTTATCCAATAAATATTCTTTTCCCACTGAAAAATCCTAGAATTCACACCGATCCATAAATTCATTTCTTTATGATTTTAGGATATCACCAACAATTTTCTAGGATTTAATCTCCAATAAAAATATTGGATTAAGCGTTAAAACGGAAAAAAAGATTAAAAAGGCTATCCGAAAAAAATTCAAAAATATCCTCAAAAACCGCAGTTATTACAGAAAAGAACCGCTGGTTTAAGCCTAACCGCTGTAAACGAACCGCTGCATCTGGTCTTTAATCTAGTAGTGCACCTCGACGTCTAGTCCTGAGTCGCCACCCATTTGAGTCTAGCCTTGAGACTCATAATCTAGCTCGACACCATCTTGTGTCGGAAAACCTCATGTTCCAAAATCATGCATTGTATAAGAAGGTTTCGTGGCCAATACTGATTTATTTAGCGCTGTTCTTCTTGTCTGAGACAAAGAGTTTGCTTTCCACCTTGAAAGTTGTTGTTCAACGGATCGAATCACATGTTCAAACGTTGTTCTTGTCACTTTTGAGTTTATAATCGGATACCCTAAATATTTTTCTAACAAACTTGTATGTGGCATACCTACTTCTTCTTGAAGAAGTCTTCTTGTCGATGTCGTTACACCTTTAGCAGTTTGAAAAACTAATTTATGGAAAATAATCTTTTGTCCTGAGATATCACAATATTCCTCTAAAATAGTCTTGATATTTAGGAAGGCCACATTTGTTGCCGGGCTAAAAATAATTACATCATCGGTGAAAGATAAGAACGAAATCCTTGTTCCTCCTCTAGCTACCTGAAACCCAACATTTTTGGGATGGATGGTGCACTCATTCTGCAATCTGCGTGCTAGGATTTCAGTAACCAATATAAATAGTAACGGGGATAGTGGATCTCCTTGTCGTAGTCCTCTCTCAGAGTAAAAAATTTATGTTGGTTCATTCTTAACTAGCACCGAAAACAAGACAGTGCTTACACACACTACATTATCCAAGTTAAAAATTTCGATGAAACCCATATGCGTGCAATACTCGTTTTAGAAATTCTCAATCAACCCAATCCTAAACCTTTTCCATGTAATAACCTTCTCTTTCAAAAAGGAGAATTTTCGTATTACCTTGTCGTTATAACGTGTACTTCCCTAGTTTCGTGGATGTGCCTATTTTTAAGGAGGTACTAATGTAATAACCCTCTATTTTAGAAGGGGTATTATTGTAAATTCTACTCCCTTATATTTTAATAAATCATGGTTTATTTCTAAAAAAATAATTTAGAATAGTTATTATGGACCTTACCCATATAGTCATAATTATAAGTCTTATAAGCAAAGTATAATCTTTTACTTTTCATTATAATATGATAATGGAAATAAAAAGAGTTTCTAGCAGTAACCAATAATAAAATTTTAAATTGGTTTATACTCCAAGAACAAAAAAAGGTCTTTTAGAACAAAAGATAAGCCTAGCTTGAATATAATATTTTCTTTTGGAAATGGGAGATTTCTTATAATATGTTTTAATAAGAAATAAGCATATAAATTGGGTTTTGTTTTTATGAAAGTAAGGAGATATTATTTTATTTAAAAAGTACTGAGGTATATTTTATTTTGAGAAAACAATTTCCATATAAGAAATTGAGAATGACATTTTTAAGCAAAATAAAGAAGTTGGGTACATTTCCTTAATTTTTCGAAAAAGTATTTGTACACGAAAGGATATTTTTATCACAACTAAAAATATGAGGGTTTAAAATTGTAATTTATCTTAAAGAAAGGGCCAACCGCCCATATCTTCTTCTCCATCCCTTTCCTTTCTTGCTCTTCTTTCCATAACCCATTCATATCCATTTTCGGATCAATATAAGCCACGATTATGGTCAACCTATGTAAGGAAGTTATAGATCGTATCTTCAAATACCTCCATGATTTGGAATCACTATAAATAGAGGAGAATCGAACCCAATTTTTAAGATATACACCCGAAGAACCCAATACTAAAATAAGATTTGGAATCCTCGTTCAAATCCATACAAAAGCCCTCTTCACCCATAATTTTTACATTACCTTAAGCCCTCAAAAAAATCCCATCAAGGGACCAATCTGTGCAGCGAAAAATAGGGGCGCGAGTAGCCTGTTCCAACCCCGATTCCGACCACCTCCAGGGCCCCGCCGCCAGACGAGTGTGCGCCGACCTCAATGGTCCGAACCCAACCGATCCCGAGCCCCTCCGTGGACCGAGTCGAACCCACTGAGCCCGTTTCCGCAACCTATTTGTGAGCAGCCCCAAACCTTCTTTCTTACTAATTTTCATAGTTTATATTTCAGTTTTAATAATTTTACAATTATTATTAGATTGAAATTAATTGTTACAAAAATAGGAGATTAGTGTTTATCAAATTTCAAATTTTAGATTAATTATACATTAATATGGAGGACTTATTAATGTAGAAAAAAATGAGGAAAAAATCAAAATAAATTAATTATAATTTATTTTGTGGTTTGTTATTGCAATAGGAAAGGACTCGATTTTTGAGTTTTGATCTCATCTAGGTCCAAACACTCGACTTCAAATAGGGCAAGTTCTCATACTTGCTCAGCTAGGTCACTTGTTTGATTTGTGTGAAGAGTCTAATAACCATGTTTGTTTTCTTCATTGAAGTAATTACGTGTAATATAATTCATGCATAAATATAATCATGAATGAACTTGAATAAGCATTTAATTATATTCTTTAATAAGAATAGAATTAAGAATAATAGTGATAATAATAATAGTTACTATTGTGTTATTAATTGACTACGACTAAGTAATCCTTGCTCTCATCTGAACTCATACTTGCGCTTGTAAAAATGGCAAGGAGGGCTTGGTGTTGTCCATTGTGTGACTATCCTCCACTTTCCAAGAGCTTCGAGTACAATATAGTGCGTCAAGATCGAAATCATTAATTGACAGACATAATGAATTAATTTAGGTGCTTGATGTGGTGAAAATGATGACGTGGTTAGGCAACACTAGATTTGATTAGGTCTCGATGACTGTGGATTTGTGTATTTATCGCCTCGATTGAGACTTGTTTTGGATTAGCATAGGACCTATGGGTGAGCTATAGTTGCTCAGGACTCCTCTTTATAACATTTTCGCACTATAAGGAATTAAATCCTAGTGCTTGGTCATGATTATATTGGACCCGCTCTATCGCATTGAGGGTGTTGCACTCTAGCTAAGTGCCTTTGGAACTTAAGAACTCACTCTTATCTTTTGGGATGTATGAGTCCACTCATCAGGACGTAAGAGCCTAGATGATTCAAAAATCGCAACCCAATGTGTATATGTGTGGTCGTTAAAAACATAAGTGCGAGTGAGCATAATAAAGAACCTCCGTGCTTGTTGTTTTAGTCTTGGTTTAGAAATTCATTGAATTTGTATGATGTTTCAATTCCTAGGAAAAATTCGACGTAAGGTAAATTGCATTAGGCAATTAAAATGTGCATTCACAATAATAATAATTTTGATTTAATTATTTACTTTGACCTAATAAATATTGGAGTCGAACTAGCTGACCTGAGGGTTGACCACTTGTGGTACCATGTATTAGCAAGCAACTAGTGTCAATCCGAGAGTACTCAAGGTGATGGTCAATGGAGCCCATGATACTAAAAGAGAAGGTTTCACCAATAGTTTTTGTTTTACTTCCATTAAGGAAAGTTGATTTTTATACAGGAAGGTTCTAGTTAATTTTCCGAAGAGTTTGTCATATTGTTAGTAAGATTGTTATTTGTAAAAGAAAGTTGGATGAAAATTTTAGTTAGCTAACAAATGTCTTCCGCTACAATTATTTTTATCCTTTAATACATGTTTTTATAAAATTTAAACTGATGCAAAGCCTTGGGTGACTTCTGATATTAAAATTCGAGGTCACCGGCGTGTAACATTCCCAAAATAATTTGGGGGTGTTACATTCCATATCTAGCTTAATGGCTGCCTATCTTATCTTTCCTTTTTGTTGCCTAAAAGTATGAAATATTTCATTAGCTATAAGAACATTATCTTGTATAGCTGGATTCGTGACAAAAACTCCTTGGCGAGGGTGAATTACATTCAGCAGAACCTTCTTAGTCTTTCGGCTAATATCTTTGCAATTATCTTATATATAGTGGAGCATAAACTAATGGGTCTATAATGATAAATCGTTGTCAAATGGTCACATTTTGGTATTAAGGAGATAAAAGTATGATTGATTTCCTTTAGTATAAAGTCCGATGTTAAAAATGCCTTAACTGCTTTAATAACCGACGCACCTGGTGATAAAAGTATGATTGATTTCCTTTAGTATCAAGTTCCAATATTTTTGATAGAATTCAGAAATCATTCCATCTGGACCTGGTGATTTGTTCTTACCAAGACTGCAAACTGCATTTCGAATTTCTGAGTTTGTTACTTCCTTTACAAGTTCAATATTTTCCTCTTCTTTGATCTCATTTCTAATTAAATTTAACTTATTTTCCAATTTTCTATAATTAATTTGTTGTTTCTTAAACCTACCATTAAATTCGTTTCTTATTCCTTGTCTGACATTGTCCTCCCCTATCAAAAGAGTTCCATCATTCGCTCGGATAGATTTAATACGCGTATAGTTTATTCGTCTTGTAGCACATTTGTGAAAATGTGCATTATTTGAATCCCCATATTTCATATGTTTTACCTTATCTCTTTGTGCCCAGTACGTTTTTATGAAATTGGATTAGTTGCTCTTTCTTCTATATTAATTCGGATTGCCGTGAGCACTCACTATTTCTAGTATTTTGTGTCAGATTGCTATGTAATCGTACCAATTCTAAATCAATCTCCTCGAGTTGTCTAAAGATTTTCCCAAAAGTATACTTATTCCAAACCTTAATTTTTGACCTAGGCAGTCTGGTCTTTTGGATCAATTTGAACATATGAGATCCCAAACTATTGAGTCTCCATGCTTGTCTGACTAAATTTCCAAAGTCTTGTCTCTGCATCCAAATTTTCTCAAACTTAAACGTTCTTCCCTTGTATGTATGAAATCCATTAAGATCAATTGAAATTGGGAAATGATCCGAGAAGAAAAGGCATGATTCATTGTGACCAAATCCGGAAACCATTTTGTTATATCATACGAAACCATTACTCTTTCCAATTTTTCATACGTGTTATCAGATCCGTCTTTCGTTTTTTTCCCATGTAAATTGGTTTCTTGTGGATTTAATATCTGTCAAATTGTATTGTTGTATAAAAGCTTTTAATCGGTTAAATCTTGATGGACAAGGATCTACGCCGATATATTTATCCAATGGTTCTAGTATGTCATTGAAATCTCCCATTATGATACACGGTAGATCAGAATTCATTATATATTGCTTTAGGCATTCCCAAATTGTGTTCTTTTCCGTCTCTCGTGGTGGGGCATATATAAATATAATTATTACATCATACTTCTTGCATGGAACCGTGTACAAGAACGTTATGAATCTGCATATTGATCAGTTAATCTGAACGTTTTATTATTTTGTAGCTGATATTCTGTCCACACAACGTAAATTCCTCCTTTTCGACCCTGTGCCGGTGACATAACAATATTATCGAAACCTACTTTTCGCCAACATGTTTCATGTGGTATCTGTTCCGTTTTGGTTTCTATTATCACCATTACTTTAATATGATTGATCTTGGTAAAAGTTTCAATATGCGTCCAAAATTTTTTCCTACACACATTCCACGTGCATTCCAAGTCGCTAATTTCATAAGATAGGTTGAGTACTTATCAGGGATCTTCTCCTAAATTCTCCCGTAATTTGAGTCTGCACAATAATTTTATTTAATCTTGAGTTACTAATAGTTAATTATTTATTTATTAATGCTACACGCATTTGTTCTGAATATGTGTACACATTATTCCTTAAAACGTTAAATTTGAAACAAGAGTTTTGCATTGGTATGTCGTACTTCAGTGCGTGTTACAAGATCTATCATTCGGCCCGACCCATTAACTTGGATAAGATTATAGTAAATTGCGATCCCATAATCTTATTTCGCAGTTTTATCTTATTAAGATTCCAGTCCTCTTTAAATCGATTATTCAGTTGAACACAATCCTCTTTAAATCTATTATTCAGTTGAACATGCCAAGTATCATGCTTAACCAAATTCAACAAATCTATTATACCATATTTCCATACAGATTTCAAGTGATTATAGAAACGATCGAAATACCAAACATCAACAAATTTATAAACCTGCAAATACACCATCCTTTATGCCACAGACTTACATATTCCAATCCTTGGCAATGCATGTCATACCTTCACACCTACAACAAACTCTATATAACTAATGAAATAATGGCCTTTGTTATTACTGTCATCCAACTGAAAACAAAAAAAAAGTTTCATTATCGTACAATATAGTAATGCAGTAGTAAGCATTTTTTCCTAACAACATAAACGGGGAACACTCTTGGATAATTTTACAAGCAATACGTCTTGGGCTATTAACACATATTATCAAAGGACAAAAGAGTACCAGAACATCATCATCAGTAATACATACACAAATGCATATCTCATCAGTACATGAAGCTAATATTAGAAAAGGAAGTTTCTTAATATCAGATTTCATGAAGGAGTACCAAACCACAACATAACCTAGTCGGGGGATCATGCAATATTTACAAAATTTGATGTCTTTTCCCATGGAACTAGCAAACTGAATCTCCACCCAGTTGTTCATTCCATCCACTACCTCGATGCCTCCTTTCACAAAATCCCAGTCCGCTACATGTTTTTGCTTGAGCTTAGCCACTTCGATCTTTCCTTTCCACATCGTGCCGATCAAGCAGTTTTCTTCAAGAAATTTGATGCCTTTCTCCACCTTGGAAAGTTTCTCAATGAATTTTTCATACTCCTTAATATCTTGTTGTTCTTGTGTCTTTTCAAAGGACCCATCCTCATCCTCAAACTCGCTCAACAAGTCATCACTAGCTTCCTCAACCGACGACTCAAGAACTTTAATCACGACATCGACTTCTTCAGTCTTAGATGTCGGATTTGAGCTTAAAGCCATTCTATTTCAAACAGTGTCCTTTAAGGTTTTCCCTGGATTAACCCTTTGAAATATATAAAAAACCACAGAAATAGAAGAGGACGGAAAGAGAGGAGAAGAGAGCTTGAGTGTGTGGGAAAAGAGAGAGGCAAGGAGATTCAAAGGAAAAAGAACCGACCTTGTCATTCAGTCTTGCGGAGGAGGCAAAATCGTGACGTGAACAGGATCAAGCTCACCAAACCCATGTATTTTCTTCATCTTGCCATTGCCCATGACCCCAGTTGTTACCCCAATTTTCGGATTTACTTATATCCACTCCTTTAGAAAATATATCGACTTCCATACCATCGAGATCCATACTCCATTCTTTTGTTGCCACGGCTTCGTTGTTCTTCCAAGTGGGGATTTGCCCAGATTTTGAGGGTACTTTCTTATTCTCCATATTTGAAATTTTCTGAATTCTTGGTTCTGATTTTGCCAGAACTCCACAATTGGGTTGTAGGCAGAGTTATCTCAACTGGTAACACGGCCTTGCATCCATACACCAACAAAAAAGGCGTATGCCTAGTAGTAGTCTTGGGAGTCGTCCGATCTGACCAAAGAATAAGGAGTAACTCGTTGGCCCATCTTCCTTTAGCTTCCTTAAGGCGCTTCTTCAAGTTGTTCATGATCACCTTATTACTTGCTTCTTCTTGGCCATTGGCATGAGGATACCGTGGAGTAGACATCACTAAGCGAATGTTGTACTATTGGCAAAAAGATCTCATTTTCTCACTGATGAACTGAGATCCGTTGTCACACACAATGGTTGTTGGTACACCGAATCTATTGAGGATGTTTCTCTTGATAAAGGAGATGACCTGCGTGTCTTTTACTTCTCTAAAGGCCTCAGATTTGATCTACTTAGAGAAGTAGTCGATCATGGCTAATATGTAAACACGTTGTCCCGAGGTTGGAGGGAGTTTTCCCACGATATCCATCCCCCATTTCATGAATGGCCAAGGGGAAGTTATAGGGTGTAATAACTCCGGTGGTTGATGTGGTATCGGTCCATGACTCTGGCACGTGTCACACTTTCAAGCGAACTCAGCTGCATCTTTATTCATGGTAGGTCAGTAATAGCTCATCCTACTTGCTTTCTTTGCCAAATTGCGACCCCCATTGTGGTTTCCGCATTCTCCATCATGTATGTCCTTTAACACCTTCTGTACTTCTTCTTCTTTCACGCATCGTGCGTATAGTCCTGAAGACATCCATTTGAACAAGATGTTATCCTTAAAAGTGAAAGTAGAAGCTTTTAACTTGAATCGTCGAGCTTCTTCTTTATCATCTGGTAGAATTCCATCTCGTAACCATTTTAGGTAAGGTGTTACCCATAAAGTGGTTGTATCAAAATCCCGAACCTCGAACACTTCTGTTTCTTTTGTTATAGAAGGTGCATCCAGGTGTACAAATGGTATCCTATCGTACTCCCTCAGATCAATTGTAGATCCAAGGTTTGCTAGGGCGTCTGCTTGCGCGTTAGCATCTCGAGGCACTTGTTTTATCTCGAAATGCTTAAAGCCCTTGATAATTTCCTGGACTTTCTCCAAGTACGCCTTCATTTTTGAATCCCTGGCAACATACGATTTCGTGACTTGATTGACAATGAGTAACGAATCATATATTACCTCGATTTCTTGCACATTCAACTCTTTGGCGATGATCCATCCCGCGATGAGTGCCTCATATTCTGCTTCATTGTTGGTAGCTTTGAATGTGCATCGAATAGCCTGGGCTATTCTATCCCCTTATGACGACTTCAAGACTACCCCCAGCCCTACGCCTACTTGATTCAACGCTCCGTTAGTGTGCATCAACCATTTGTCGGTGCTTAGTGACTTTTCAACTTGTAATATGTCCTGATCTTCTCCTTTTGGCAGGGTAGGATTGAAGTCAGCCACAAAATCCTCCAAAGCTTTAGACTTCATTGTCGTTCGTGGCTCGTAAGTGACATTATACCCATTGAGGTGAATCAACCACCTCATCAAGCGACCTGATAGTTTTGGTATCGACATAACACTCTTCATCAGAAAGTTAGTCCTCACAGTAATAGAATGACTTTCGAAATAAGGACATAACTTAATGGAAGCCATTAGTAGAGATAGTACGAGTTTTTTGATGGGTGAATACCTGGTCTCCGCATAGTAAATGGGTAACTGGTTCCCATCCTCCTCTCGAATCAAGATGACGCTTACGGCTGCCCCTGTGACTGCCAAATATATGTACAACATTTCTCCTGGTTTTGGATTTGGATAGATTCCCTGGCTGAGATAAATACTTCTTTAGTTTTTTGAAAGCTTCTTCATGCGCCTCTGTCCACTCGAACGACTTGTTTTTCTTAAGAATGTCGTAGAATAGCTTGTTCCTGTCTGACGACCTGGATATGAACCGGTTGAGTGCTGCTACTCGTCCTGTCAACTTCTGAACGTCTTTGATGCATCTTGGTGATTGTAACTCCATTATTGCCTTGATTTGGTTTGGACTAGCTTCAATTCCCGTATGCGTTACTATGTAGCCAAGGAATTTACCCGATGTGACCCCAAAGGAACATTTGGTGGGATTTAACTTCATCTTGTAGCTCTATAGAATCTGGAATGCGTCCTCCAAATGTTGGATGTGATCTTTCGCCTTCAAAGATTTGACTAACATGTCATCGATGTACACTTCCACCGCATTACCCAGTTTTTCCTAAAACATCTTATTAACCAATCTCTGATAAGTAGCACCTGCGTTTTTTAATCCAAAGGACATAACTTTGTAACAATAAGTCCCTAAATTTGTTACGAATGCGGTTTTTTCTTGGTCGTCAAGGTGCATCATTATCTGATGGTATCCACTGAACGCATCCATGAAAGTTAAAAGCTCATGTCCCGCTATTGCGTCCACCATCGCGTCAATATGAGGCAATGTGAATGAATCTTTGGGACACACTTTATTCAAATCGGTAAAGTCGACGCAAATGCACCACTTTCCGTTTTTCTTTTTTACGACAACCACATTCGCCAACCAATCGGGATATTTTACTTCCCTAATCTTACCAGACTCAAGTAGGGATTTTACCTCATCGTTTATTACCTGATTTCGTTCGGGTGCAAACTTACGCCTATTCTGTTGGACGGGTGGAACTTTTGGGTTAATGTTGAGTGCATGTGTGATCACGTCGGGGTTGATTCCTACCATATCTTCGTTCATCCAGGTAAAACAATCATTGTAGGACCGTAAGAACTCAACTAACTGTTCCTGTAAGGTTGGCTCCAGATGCGCTCCTATCATGATCTTTCTGGATGGATCAAGTGGATCGAGGGCGACTTCTTCGAGTTCGGGCATTTCTGGTTTCACGTAGTAAGTTGGAGTCTTGCAATCCTTTAATTGCTATGCTGACGACTTCTTCTCTACCTCGACCTACTGAACATTTGATGTTGTCGCCCTCATAGTCACGGAGTAACACTCCCTTGCTATCTTTTGTCCCCCCCCCCCTTGATTTCTTGTATTCCCCAGAGTGATGGGAACTTTACGCATTAATGATATGTCGAGGGGATGGCCTTCATTCCTTGAATCCAAGGCCTGCCCAAGATAACATTAAAGGGTGATGGACAATCAAGTACTTGAAATTTCACCTGATAATTTACTCCGCAAGCAATGGTACGCAATGAGATTTCTCCCAATTTGTTACGTGATTCGCCGCTAAAGCCCACTAAAGTCATAGATTTCTTAGTGATGTCATCCAATCCCATACCTAAACTGTATAAGGCATCCAGCAAGTTAGAAGAACTTCCATTGTCAATCAAAACTCGTTTAACAAGAAAGTTTGCCATCGTTAAAGAAATAATTAAGCAGTCATGATGGATTTCTTCTTCCTCAATGTCATCGAAGGTAATGGGCATCAAGTCATGACCCTTTCGAACAGAGATTCTGGGCTCTTCTCTCCGGGTACTCCTTGCAATTCTCTTAGCTGCAGAATAAGTAACACCACAAACCTCAGATCCCCCAGTGATGACGTTGATCACCCCTGTGTGCTTGGGAGGTGGTGGTGGCCTGGCTTTCCCCTTGTTGTGCTCTAGTTGCTCCCTTGATCTTTCTGATATCAGGCCTTTGAGGTACCCCCTGCGTAATAATTCACTTACCTCTTTCGTAGTGCGATACATTCGTCTGTCCTGTGACCATGATCAAAGTGGAAGTCGCACCATTTGGATTTATCATTTTGGTATGAGGGCGTGTTACTTTTTATTGGCCACTTGATGGTATCCCCCATGTTGCTGAGAGTTCGGACCACTTCTGTCGCATCTACACGAAAGTTGTAGTGAGACAACCTCGAGGGTAACCTTGGGTCTTCATATCGCTCGTACATCTTGGAAGATGTCGTGTTTACAATTGGCTTAGCAGGAGATACGTTATGGTATGGTACATATCTGGTTTCCTGTCGTCCCTTCCGGCGTTATGGTCGGTGAGGACTAACGGATTTACTGGAAAAGAGGTCGTCTTCTTCCAACTGTACGTGTGCCAACGCCTTTACCTGTATCTTATCGAAATTCGAGGATATTTAGTTAATTCACGGTATAGATTAGGCTTACCATCCGAGATGCCCCTTCGATTTGCCTCCACAACTGTGGCCGCATCGCACCCTTCTATAGTGACCAACTCTTCGTTGTACCTATTTAGAAAATCTTTTAAAGGCTCGCCAGTTCTTTGGACCAAGCATAACATATCACTAGAACGTTTCTTTGCATGTTGGCAACTCGCGAATCTGACCCTGAACTTATCAACCAACTCAGCAAAACATGTAATACTTCCAAGGGGTAAGTGAGAATGCCAATTAAGTGCTGACCCAGATAATGTGTTACCAAACCAACAACACATGACAATTTCGTTCATGTCAAAAGGAATTGTGCTAATGTTCATAGCTTGATTGAATGTGGCTATGTGTTGGTCTGGATCCGTAACCCCTTCGTACTTAGGTACATCGAGGACGTAATATTTTCGAGAGATGTCTACCCTTGCGATAGCGGAAACAAAGGGGGAATCAGTATATCCATCCCGTTTTTCTACTGCTATCGGTTGTGGGGCCCTAGGACCTGAGGAATTCGGTCCTCCAAGGCTTTGAGGCGTTCCCGTAATTGGGTTACCTCAGCATCTTCTCTGACATCCCTTAAAGAGTTACCGTTTACCTGATAACAAGTTACTAGCCTAACGTCATAGGGGGTTACAAGATTCGGATCGTCCATGTCCAACCAACGAGAAACGTCATCCATTTCTCCGTTAATGCATTGCCGATTCGTCGCTGATTGCACCTGAGATTGAAGCAAATTACGCTCATTAGTTAAAGTTTCAATTTGTTTCTCATATACCTCGGTAAACTTGGCGTGAGCGTTCTTCTGGTTCTCCAGATCCTTTTGAAGGGTGAGCATAGATGCACGAAGTTCAGCGATGACATCGAAGTCGATCGTCGCTCCTTGTTCCACAGCTTTGGAAGTAGTAGGATTTTCGTTTCCATCCCTAGAGTTTTGCTCGTTCCTTTCTACTCCATTTTTTGTTTGCTGACCATTGACGCCTTGGTTGATCGATTTTGTTTCGACGTCATCGACCTGGCTGTAAGTAGCATGAATGCCTTCCATCTTGCGCGACTAGAGTTTATGGTTCTCGACAATTTTCTTTGGCTAAGCCCTAAGGTGGGCGCCAATTGTTTTGGGCAGATTCAACATGTAAACGTGTTACCTGCTATATTGAGGGAAACTTAACCAGAAAACAATTGTAACACATTAAACTCTATAAACCAGATGAAAATAAAAAATGAAATATTTGAAGTAAGTAGAATTAATAATTCGATTTAACTGTTGATCGATAACAATAGACTTGTTGTAATGCTCCTTCTGGATTACAAAGGAACCAATATATCACTAGACTATGTCTTCTATCACAATGAAAGCTGAAGTTTTCTAGAGCTCGAGAACATGGTAGTATCTTAGCCGGTGAATCGATGATCCCCTCTTCCTCTCTTAGTGTGTTTTTATATTCCTCTCCTTCTCTTGACCGTTGCAGGTGTTATGAGGTGTGATCGGATCCCGCGAATATCGTTCATGGTCATTGATGGTGCTCAAAATGGCAAAATAAGAAGTGGGCCTAGGGTACGAGGAATAATGGATCCGGCGGGACTCCCAAGGTTGATTGCGGGGCCCATTACCGCACTCATCTCTAATTTAAACAAATAAGTCCCTACCTCCGCGAGGTCCCGAGGCCTCACCGACGAGGTCTAAGCCTCGGCGGGACACCCCTGCCCTATCTAAGCCACTCAGCGGTCACCTCTCCTCCGGCCAATGATCGACCACCTCACACTCGACCAATCAAAGGGCTTGATCTCGAGCGTCCCACATCGAACAAACACCAAAAATCATCTTCTCAAATCACTATAAATAGAGGAGAACCTCGTAGATGGCAAGGGGTCGAAAAACATCTTGAACTCAAGAACTATCTTGCTCGTTGAAGATCGACGTGTTGAATCATCGTCAAAAGCCACGCTAGAGATAAGCGAAGTCCACAAAAAGACTTCAAGTCGCACAAAGAATCTCCACACCAAAGATCTCGCTGCATCATCTCGCAGGCCACAACCACCGCGCTCAAACTCAAACTCAAACTCAGACTCCTCAACCTCGCTACTAGAGCTCGTTAAACCACCTGTTGGTGATAGAATCATGTAGTGACTAGGAGATCTCGAACCTTGTTAGATTGAGATCTTAAATACTCTTAGGAGATCTGAAGTGTAACCTCGTTAGTTTGTAACCTCGCAATCTGTAATCTCGTTTGTTTGTAACCTCGTGACGTATGATCTCGTCATTAAATTAATAAATAAGAGCAAGTGTTTGCACAATAGATTGAGATCTTCTAGTGCTGGTTTATTTCGGGTTTAGGGTTTAGGGTTAATAAATAAGAGCCGTCTGTGGCAACCTCTTCATCCTCAGCGGTTTCCTGATTTGTGCAAACCTTGGCTTTGAACCCCTCAAAATGGCTTGCCCAAACAATTTCTTCCCCCAACACCCCGATAACATGCTCGAGACCTCACAATGGATGGGCACGGGACCACCGGGATGTCCGTTCGTGGTCCCTTCGGGGTGGGCGTATAACGCGCCACAAAACCCTTACCCATTCTAGGGGTATGAGCCGGGTGGTGCTCCCCCAAACCCATATCCCTACCCGAGATATAGATAATACCAGCAGGGCTTCGCCCCTTCATACGTCCATGTACCCGCCCAGTCCAACCCCACTCCGAGTACGTACCTGCGTACGTCCTCGGGCATGTGCCGGGATGCGAGACGTCCACCAACGGCTCGTCAACAGAGAGGCCTCCCCGGGACCCCATGCAGATCTCAAGGTCCCGCTCGCGTCGTTCGAGGATGTAGGATCCGAAATTGTCCGAAACGGCGGGGAGCGCGATGCACACCCTAAAGTCGTGGTTGCGACGTCATCACGTTGAGGCCGGAAGCCTCTCCCCGTTCGTGGATGAGATCCAAAGCGCACCCATGCCCAAGGGTTTCCATAGACCACAAATGGGGCTTTATGACGGTTCGGCAGATCCGGAGGAGCATGTGAAGCACTTCGCTGTCCAGATGAACGTCAACTCCTACAACGACGCCATTTTCTGCCACGTCTTCCCAACCACCCTGGAGAGGGCCGCGATGACGTGGTTCATAAGTCTCAAGATTGGGTCTGTGGCCTCGTTCGCTCAATTGTGTGAGTCCTTCATCGCACACTTCAACGGTTCGAGGAAACACAAGAAGAACATGCGGGACCTCCACAGTATCGAGCAGGGAGAGGGAGAGTCTCTGGGCACCTTCTTCACGAGGTTCACAACCGCGGTGGCGGAGATCGCTCATATCGACGTATCGTCGGTGCGAGATACCCTCATGGGCAACCTAAGCCAAGGGGTCTTCAAGAATTACATTTTCCTGAAGAGCCCAGCAACATACGACAGCCTATGCGCTTGGATCACGGCCCAGGTGTATGCCGAGGACGCTGCCAACCAAAGCTCTCGACCGAGGACCGACAAGGAAATCGTCGCCGAGGCTAAGGGAAAGGCGAAGGTGGTCGTGCCAGCCATGAGGGATACGTTTGTGACGCAGGCCCAAAACACTGTCAACAACAACAACAACAACATGAACAACATCAACAACAACAACCGAGGTGGTGGCGGTGGCAGTTGGAACTGCTTTGGCGGAAAGCAACGAGGTTATAGGGGGAAGGGCGGCCCTTTGTACAACCTAAACGAGAAGGGACGCGCCAACCCCGCATCGGGAGCAAACACCATGTCGCAAGGCCCGTCAAGCCAGGGCCAACAACGTCGAGCAGCAGGCTCCCGCGAAGCAGGCACGGTCTGGGCAGACAACAACACCCGATGGGTATATTCACACCATCTCGGGTGGACCCTCGCTGGCTGGATCAAGCCAGGTAGAAAGAAAGAGGTACGCGAGGGCAAGCCATCATGAGCCCTCGGTATTTAGTGTTGCCCAGACCTCGCGGTCCCACGTAGGCTTGACCTTCACCTCTGAAGACGCCGAGGGGATCCACATGCCGCATTCGGACCCTTTGGTAGTGCATGCTCAAATGGGCTCGAAAATGGTGAAGCGGGTGCTAGTGGACACGGTGCTTTCGAGCAGTTGGGCATCTCCGAGACGTCCCTGAAGCCCTACATTGGTAAACTCACTTCCTTCTCCGGGGACGAGGTCGATGTCGCGGGTCTTATAGATCTCTGAATGACGTTGGGCACCGGTTCGACGAGGCGAATCGAAATGGTGGAGTTCACTGTGGTACACCTGCCCTCGGTTTACAACGCAATCATTGGGAGAGTATCCTTGATGAAGTTTCAAGAGGTGGTGTCAATTTACCACCTAAAAATGAAGTTCCATGTCGACAACGGGGTCGGAGAGGTAAAGGGCAACCAAGAGGAGGGTCGCGTATGCTACGCGACCTCTGCAAAACAGAAATGCCCGGTGTTCATGGTGAAGTCCCCCGGCGAAGCTGATTTTGAAGTCCAGGACTTCACGGTCCCCATCCCAGAGGAGGAAAGAAGGGTGGTTACCCCCTTCGGGGATGAAGGCGAGAAAATCTACGTGGGAGAATGTCTCGCCGGGAAATCAGCGACATCGCTGGAGTCCTTGCTTTCCAAGTCCCGAGATGCGTTCACTTGGACTGCCAAGGACCTCCGCGGCGTGCCACGAACCGTGGCCCAATACTTCCTGAACGTCGACTTTACCACCCGCCTCGTGGTGCAGAGACGGAGGAAGATAAATGAGGAGAGGGCAAACGCCGAGGTGGGGAAGATAATTGGCCGCGGGGTTTATCCGCGAGGTTCAGTACCCCAAATGGTTGTCCAACGTTGTGCTCGTCAAAAAAGCTAGCGGCAAATGGCAAATGTGCATGGACTTCAAGGATCTCAACAAGGCTTGCCCCAAAGACAGCTACCCCCTGCCCTCTATCGACGAGCTGGTCGACTCAACCGCGGGACACGGGGTCTTGAGTTTCCTCGACGCATACTCAGGATACAATCAGGTCTTGATGAGTCCGCGCGACGAGGAGGAGACGTCCTTCATCACTCAGCGGGGTACATACTGCTACAAGGTCATGCCCTTCAGCCTTCAAAACGCAGGGGCAACCTTCCAGCGTCTCATAGACCAGGTCTTCAAAGATCATTTGGGGAGAAACGTGTCGGCCTACGTCGACGATATTGTGGTCCGAAGCAAAACCCCTGAGGAGCATCTGGTCGACCTTGCAGAGGTCTTTGCAACGCTCAGACGCAACCGGCTCAGCCTGAACCCCGAAAAGTGCGTGTTCGGTGTGTCGTCGAGAAAATTCCTAGGCTTCATGATCAGCGAGCGCGGAATCGATGTGAACCCCGCAAAGATTGAATCAATCCTCTCGATGATGTCGCCGCGATCTCGTACCGAAGTGCAGCAACTCAATGGCGCCGTAAATTACATGGGGAGGTTCTGCCCCCGTTTGGCGGATAAGTCCCTATCCTTTTTCGCCGCCTTCAAGAAGAACGACAAGTTTGTTTGGGACGAGGAGCTAGAGCTCGCTTTCTCCGGATTGAAGGCATTCCTATCGAAACTCCCCATATTGTCACCACCAATGGCGGGCGAGGACTTGCAGCTGTTTGTGGCAGTGAGCCTGGAGACCGTCAGTGCGGTGCTCACCAGAAAAGCTATGCACCTTGTCTATTTCATAAGTCGCGTGCTCCAACCTACGGAGCAGCGATACTCCCCGGCAGAAAAGATGGCCTTGGCTGTCGTGACCGCCGCCAGGCGCGTGCGCCCTTATTTCCACGCACACCCCATTCAGGTCCTCTCCGACCTCCCACTTCGGCAAATCCTCCATCAGCCGGCCCTCTCGGGGAGGATGACGAAGTGGGCAGTCGAGCTCTCCAAGTTCGACAATGAAGGTACAAGCTCTCGCCGACTTCGTCATGGAAGTTACCTTCCGCGAGACTGACACAAGCTCGGAGGAATGGAAGGTCTTTGTAGATGGCTCGCGGTGTGACACCGGGGGCGGGGCTGGTGTATTTCTCGCTGGTCCCTCAATCGAAACGGAGTACGCCCTTAACTTCGCCTTCGATGCCACTAGGGTTGGGATACTTCGGTTATTGGGTTTTTTTAGCCTATCCGCAGGGTAAAAAAATTTTTTTAGTTCGGTTCGGTTCCTACGAATTTTGGTGAGGAACCGTAATAACCGTACCCGAACTTTATTCGGTTCCTAACTTCGGTTAATTCGGTTACCCGAATAAAGTTACAAGTAAAAAATTCGGTTCGGTTCGGTTCGGTTCCTATTACAATCAAGAGCTACAAGTAAAAAATTCAGAAGCTAAAAACTAAAAGTAAGCCTCATCTATTTCAAACACCATCAAATGAAAAAGCATCAAGTTCTCAGTAGCATTCAAGTCATAATCTTAATGAAATACTGAGCAGAACAAAAATTGTGCTTAACCGATCAACTGAAACTAAAATTGATTGAATTAAAAAAAACTAAAACATCCATCAACTGAAACTAAAATTCTGCCAAAACAAAAGAAAATGGAACTTTCTTTAAGCCTATCTAACCAACAAATCTGCAGGCACCCAGCTTGGACAGATGAAAACTGCACACAAAATGCACAAACACATATAAGATTGTAGAATACAGTCAATAAAGTGAATAAACTAAATTTTAGTCACTAAAAAAAACAGATACTAACTAACCAACTTGTTTATTTGTTCCCCTTGGTTAGCTTCTTTTTCTTTGTTGCTGGTTCGACAGTTGTAGATGCATTTGTGCTAGTAGTGTTGGTAGACTTCAAAGCTGCTCCTTGTCTGACTTCTTCTTCCCTCTCTACATATTCACAAAGACATAAGAATTAATAAACGAATGAAAAAGTTCTTAGATAAAACTTAATATAGTTGAAACATAAATAAAAGAATAAAATAGTTTTAAGCTATATTACCTTTTTCAACTTCCTCATAGAATTCCATTTCTTCTATGGTTGGAAGGTATTCCAAAGTAATGATGGTATCACTCTTCAACCAATTCTGGTAACAAATCAAGGCCTCAACACTTAGGTGTCATCGAGCTTCTATAAGAATCAATAACCCTCTTACCCGTGCTAAAACTTGATTCACTAGCCACTGTGGACACTTGAATTGCCAACACATCTCTAGCAACAGCTTGCAAACATGGATACTTGCTCCCATTAGCCCTCCACCATTCAGTTATCTTGAATTTAGCTCTTATTTTAGGTTTTTCAATAGGATCAAGCAAATACCTATCTACTTCATGACCTACAACCAAGTCTTCACCTTCTTCAAGTTGTTTGTCCCAATCCTCTAGCATAGCCTTCTTCTTTCCTGAGCAACCCATCTTGTCCTTTCCATTTCTTCTTCCCTGACTATTGCCTTCAACTATAATTCCACTTTCTGAATTTGTAGACCTCTTTGAACCACTAGGTCCATAATTGTCACAAAGCTTAATCATCAAAGCTTTCACCTTGTCTGATATTCTCTTAACTTCAGTGCTGCTCAAGTATAACATCCTTTCAGCTTGTCTCTCCAGGTATTTGAGCTTGTATTTTGGATCAAGAACAAGAGCTACTAGAAATAATGGATTTATGTTATCTAGAGAGGTGAAATACTTGTTGAATTTGGTTTTCATCTTTGTTGCCATGTCATATAGAATGTGATCTACTTCACTGTTGCTCTCATCTGGTGGGTAGATAGTCAAATCATCTAGCTCAGCTTTGATTCTTATAATGTCATGGAATGCAGAGTGTGCAGTTGGCTCCATTGAAGCACTCAAATTTATTGTGACTTGATAGAAAACCCTAAGAAATTTGACAAAACACTCTGCCTTTTCCCAATCCACATCCTTAGGAGGTCCAACTTTCTTTCTTCCTCCACCCTTTTGAGCTTGAGTTTCATCTTCATCATCATTTAAGTCCTCTTCCTCATCAAAATAGCTTTTGTAATTCAATGGATCATCATCTGCCATCCTCTGAAATGCCATCTTCAATTCTAGTGCAGTGTCCAACATCATGTAGCTTAATTCCATCTTGTTGGGACATCAAGAATGCATATCTTCTTACATTCAATCTTATCCTACTCAACACACTTCTTGAAAGCATCTATCCTAGTAGCAGAACTCCTAACAAACCAGATTGCATTCCTTATTGCAGCAACTGAGCCTTCCAACTCTTTCAAACCAGATTTTACAATTAAATTGATGACATGAGGAAGACATCTCACATGGAGGAACTCTCCTCCACATACTGGTTTCTTACTCCAACCCATCATCCTCCTCTTCACGTAATTAATGGCATGCTTATTAGGAGAAGCATTATCAACAGAAATTGTTAGCACATTCTCAATCCCCCATTCAATCAAAGCATCCTCCAAGATTTTTCCAATTGTATTCCCACTATGGTTCGGAATAACACAAAAATTCAGGATTCTCTTGTGCATTGTCCAAGCACTATCTATAAAATGAGTAGTTATGACCATGTAGTTGATGTTCTAACAGCTAGTCCATGTATCAGTTGTAAGACAAACACTAACTTCTTGCAACTCATTCTTCAATTCCATCTTCTTTTCCTCATATATTCTCAAAAAATTCTTAACAATTGTCTTCCTACAAGGCAATATTAACCTAGGTACAACAACCTCACAAAACAATTTGAAACCATTTCTATAGCACTGAATGGCAATTCATCAATCACAATCATCTTAGTTGCAGCATCAATACAAGCTTCCTGAGACCATACTCTAGTAGTCAAACGATTAAATCCTTCAACCAATTCAGAACCCAGATGAGCTTGTTTCCCATCCTCCACATTCACACAAGCTAAGCTACTAGGATATTTCTTGCAATGAACTTCAATATGCTTTTTAAGAGATGATGTCCCATTACCTCTCGAATCACAAGCAAGGACTGTTTTGCAGTAATTACACTCAGCCTTCTTTGTTATTCCCACCTGCTGGCTAACTCCATCGACCTCAGAGATAATTGGTTCATCAAATTTGTTGAAATGCAACCAGACCATCGACCTCGACTCAATTGCCTTCCTTTCTCGCTTTCTCTTTGATGGACGAACTGGAGTAATTGCTTTGGCTTTTGAACTCGTGACTGCAGTGGATGTGTTATTCTGAATTGTCTGATGAGTAACCTCCTTGCAATCACTACGGTCGCTTGAATCGGAACCACACACTTCATTGAGTCCGACATTGCCCTTTGGTTGTGTTGAAGCATCCATTAGCAAATCCCTGAAACAATAAAACCACTAAAACATATCATAAACATAAATATTAGGACACCAACAAGGCAACAACCAATAAGGCCTAATCAAAGCAAGATTAAATATGAGGTTCAGTTAAACAAATCACTTCAGCTTTCACAAATCTACATATCATTATTAGTTTCTGATCCAAGCTAGGTAGCATATTCAAGCGTGTACACAAATCACTTCAACGTCAATTAATTAATGATGTTCAGTTCACTTTAATTTTGAAAGCAAGATTTACTCCTCAAATATCCAAGTTAAACAAATTGTCAAAGAATTGAACTAATCAAGAAAACCATTTCGACGACGACTTCCTATGACAAAGAGGGTCACCGCACTAGAACCTGACCAAAAGCTCTCACGCCAACAAACCGAGACCCATATTCCCAACAAGATCAATTCATATATACACACATCCGAATTTCACTCGGAACTACTTAATCTTAGGTGGACAAAAACAACAACCATTCACAACTCATTCAAGCCAAAGATATTCCCAAATTCAATCCAAAAATACTCATAAAGGAATCAAACTAAATTTACATCATCAATAGCACAATTCCAAGCAACATTCAATAGAATACTCAATACCTAAACTAAAAACAAATGCAAATTCCCAAGCAACAAATTAGGAACAAAATGCCATAGGCCATGAGCACAAGTATTCATTCATACTCATATCAACATACACATTTCAAAATTTAGAACAATTATGGAAAACAACAAGGACAAGGTTCGACCTTGTGGATGCACAAATCGGGGGCAATTCCTGGTGACTTTCACGACTGAAATCTCATAGTGTAACTCACGTTCCTGGTGTGGGCGTCGGCGAACAGTAGCAGTCCCGAAATGACTCAATCGGCGGTGATCTCGACTCCACCACTTGGAATTTGTCCCGAGGCGGTCAAAAATCAGAAGGGAACGAAGGAAAGGGAGAGGGAACGAACGAGACCAAGGAAAGGGGGTTGCCTTACCAGCGCTGGCGGCGTGAGAGGGTCGCGAAAGCTGAACAAGCGCCTTAAGCTCGTGATGGTTCCCGGCGGCGGTACCCTAATACAAAGGAGGCGCACAATTAGGGCGACGACCACCAACGGTGCGAAGAGGCGATGAGACGGCGACTCGTAGGCGGACGGTGAGGGTTCTGCAAATGGCAACGACGGGAACACCTTCGATTTTCGACGGGAATAACGGCTAGGGCTCGACGTCTCGAAAGTGAAAGTCGAAAGTCGAAACTCGCACCACTATAGTAGACTACTACTAATTAAAATTTTAGGGCTGGGGAATTGGGATCTACGAGTATTCGGGTTTTATTTTTTTTTAAACCCAAGAACCGAACTCGAATTATTTTAAATAACCGAACCGAATTTTTTTACCACATTTATTTTCACAAACCGACCCGAACCGTTCGGTTCGGTTCGGTTCTTCGGTTTTTCGGGTCCAAAGTCCCAGCCCTAGATGCCACCAATAACGAGGCCGAGTATGAGGCCATGATTGTCGGGATAGAGATGGCGCTCCTCAGTGGAGCCTGCAAGATCAGAGTCTACACCGACTCTGAGCTGGTGGCGAGGCAGTTGAACGGACAATACGACACCCAAACAGGGTTCCTGCCTGCGTACCGAGAGAAAGTTAAGGCACTGGTATCTTGCCTAGAGACCTTCGCCGTAGAGTCCATCCCGCGAGCGGCAAACAGAAAAGCAAACGCACTCACGAGGTTGGTATCGGCCCTCCCCTTGGAAGTAGGAAACCGCGTAATGGTGGAAAGGAAGCTCTCGCAGAGCGTAACCAGCGAAGTTCTCTCCGTTACATGTTCAAATCACGTGATACATGGAAAGCGGCATCCTCCCTGAAGATCCCGCAGAGGCTAGAAAGATCAAAATGCAAGCGGCCCGCTACTGCGTCATTGGCGGACGGCTCTATCGCCGAGGCTTCGCTGAGCCCAACTTGCTATGTGTGCCAACCGAGGCTACGGAACACATCCTGTACGAGGCACATGAAGGGGTCTGCGGTGGCCACCCCGGGTGGCGCGCCTTGTCACATAAAATCGCTCATTTGGGATATTTTTGGCCCACTCTTAGGCAGGACACGAGGGCCTATGTCCAGAAATGTGACCGGTGCCAGAAGCACGGAAACCTCCAACACGCCCCGACCTCGCGTCTGCGCTCGATCCACGCACCATGCCCCTTCGCGATGTGGGGGATGGACATCCTAGGACCTTTCCCCAAGGTCGTCGGCCAGGTGTAGTACATACTGGTCATTGTCGACTATTTCACGAAGTGGGTCGAGGTAGAGGCAATGGCAAAGATCACGGGGACAAAAGTCTGCAACTTCCTATGGAAGAACCTCGTGTGTCGCTTCGGGGTCTCAATGACCATCATGACTGACCATGGCCCCCAATTCGACTGCGAAGAAACTCGCACCTTTTGCTCCGAGCTGGGCATAACCCTCAAGTTTTCCTTCATGGCCTACCCCTAGTCCAACGGCCAGGTTGAGAACGTCAACGCCCGCATCCCGTCCGATCTAAAGAAGCGTTTGGGCATGGCACAAGGTCGCTGGGCGGAGCTACTCCCGCTCGTCCTATGGACATACCGCACCACCGTGCGTCGCACAACGGGGGAGATGCCTTTCGCTCTAACCTACGGAGCGGAAGCTCTAGTCCCCATAGAAACCTTGGTCCCATCGGAAAGGGTTTTTTACTTCGACGAAAAAGAGAACGAGGCCAACCTCAAGACCGAACTATTGTTTAGGGACGAACTGAGCGAGTTCGCATCCCTACGCTCCAAAGAATACAAATGACGCGTGGTGGTGTATCACGACAAGAAGGTTAGGCCCCGGTTCTTGGTCACAGGTAGTCTCGTTTTGAGACGAACCGAGGGTGCCAAACTGGATCCTAACTGGGAGGGTCCGTACCTCCTCGGGGAAGAAGTCGTGCCTAGAGCTTTCAAGCTCAAGGATAGCGAAGGGCGCACTCTGAGCAAAAACATGGAACATCAATCGGCTCAAAAGATATTACATGTAAACTCTCCGAACTCTACCATTTCTTAAAAGTTTTGTGAATAAAGGGTTACGTGGTATTTTCAAATCTGTCTCAAAAATGGAAACCTCGTTGCGAAGTCCACCCCTCGTTTCCCGCTTGGGGTTGGAGATTCTCGATTTTACGAAGTTCAATTCCACCCCTCGCTTCCCGCTTGGGTTGGAGATTCTCGGTTTTACAAAGTTCAATTCCACCCCTCGCTTCCCGCTTGGGGTTGGAGATTCTCGGTTTTACGAAGTTCAATTCCACCCCTCGCTTCCCGCTTGGGGTTGGAGATTCTCGGTTTTACGAAGTTTAATTCCACCCCTCGCTTCCTGCTTGGGGTTGGAGATTCTCAGTTTTACAAAGTTCAATTCCACCCCTCGCTTCCCGCTTGGGGTTGGAGATTCTCGGTTTTACAAAGCTCAATCCCACCCCTCGCTTCCCACTTGGGGATGGAGACAATCAAAACAATCATGCACGATCCGAGCGAGGCTCGTGATCGTGGCATAAAAACAATCATGCGCGATCCGAGCAAGACTCGTGATCGGGGCATAAAAATAATCATGCGCGATCCGAGCGAGGCTCGTGATCGTGGCATAAAAACAATCATGCGCGATCCGAGCGAGGCTCGTGATCGTGGCATAAAAACAATCATGCACGATCCGAGCGAGGTTCGGGGTCGTGGCATAAAATCTATCGTGCGTCGACCGAGCGAACCTCGGGATCGCGGCATATAACGAACGCCTTATGTGGCTCGAGCGGCCCACAAATGTTGTGGCACTCGGGCCATGGGGTTGGATCAGGATATATATATATATATATAAAGTAAACTAAAATGGAAAACACGCAACACAACCATAAACGAAGGAAAGAAAATTATACAAAATAAGGCCACAAAGGCCGAAGTGTCATAATTACTGACCCCAGCGGGGCCACCAAAATAAAAAAGTTTCAAACAAAGAAAAACTACAAGCACCCCTCACTCCTTCGGGATCTCGGCGGCTGGGTCCATGCGGGCGAGGCAATAATCACCTCGAGATCAGAAGTTGGCACGTCCGGCGTGGCGCGGGGATCTCCAGTGGCAAGGTCCAAACCTCCCTGGCCGAGGTCCTCTGCTGTGGGCGCCTCGGTGCCCTCGGTCGATGCGGCCCCATCCTCGTTAAGGAAGAATTCGCATTCTCCCTCGGGCTCTTCCCTAGTTTCTTCCCCCATGATCAGCGAGTAGTTGGGGTTGAAGAAGGCAATGCGGGGACTGAGGTGCCCATACTTCGCAACCGCCTGCCTTACCCCCATGCGAACGGCCTGCCGGTACATTTTGTTGACACTGCTCAACAGATGTTCCTTATAATCCTCAGACGCCACATACTTGGGGCCCGTAGCCTCCACCTCCTCGTTAAGCTCATTGACGCGTTGTCGGAGGCTATTGATCTCCTCCTCGGCCTTGTGGAGCTCCGATTCCTTCTCCCTAAAGAACTTGTGCTCCGCTGAAAGTTTACCTCGGAGCTCCTCGACCTCGGCCTTAAGATCCCCAACTTGGCCTTTGGCCTCCTCCGCCTCCTCCCTGGCCTTCTCCGCCTCCCCCTTGGCCTTCCTCACCTCCTCCTTGGCCCCGGCGGCGGCCTTGGCCTTGTCCGCCGCCGCAACCTCGGCGGCCCGGTTCCGCCTCGTGGCCTCCACGAGGTCCTTCTCCTTCTTTGCACATTCGGCCTCGCGAGCCTCGAGCCTCGCCTCCAAGGTATCCAAGTTTTTCTGGAGGAGGTTGATGCGACTGCAACTGTAATTCTCAAAAAAGTGATGCTGAAAACAAAAAATCAAGAGGTACATCAGGAAAGAGAAGGCATGAGGCTAGCAAGCGAGACCTACAAGAATGAAGCAAGACGTACCATCGCCGAGTAGCGGAGAGCCTCGTCAGTAAGGGTGTCTTCGGAGAGATTGTTTGCCCACGCAATCTCCTCCTTCCAGTCGTCCTTCTTCCAGTTCCTAAGTGCCCCCTTGGATGGTCCGGGGCAGTGAAACTTCTCGGTGGGGGGACCAGTGGGGGAAAGGACCCGACTCGCGTGTTCGCGGCTAGGGACGATCTCCTTCCCCGAGGAGCTGCGTTGGTTGTACCCCTTGTGTTTCTTTTTCTTCTCTTTGCGGGGTGACACCTACGCATCCTTGCGTTTTTGTCCGGCCCCCTCGCCAGCGTGCGAGGTCCCCCGGGCAACATCTCCCTTGGACGCCCCCTCCTTAATTTTAACCCCCACGGCCTTCGCGGGGGTTGTTGGCTTCGGTAGCGAGGTTGGTGGCCTCGCCGGATGGGTCGGTTCCCTTACAATAAGGCCCTTCGGGGTCCACGGGACTTGCGAGGTGGAGGTCGCAGGTTTCTTTCCCTGCGCCATCGAAGCAAGAGCGTTGAAAAGGTCCACTGTCAAAAATACAAGGAAAAAACAAGTTAGATAAAAAGCAAAAAACAGAATATCACAAACAGTCATGGTAGTGTGATCCGAGCGAGGCTCGCGGTCATCACTAAATAAGCGAGGTACTCCCTCGAGGTTATGTGTGGCCCAAAACCAAAAACAAATAACAAAACGAGGACCAAAAAGGAAAAGTACCCTCTTCGCCCTCGCGGGGTGGAGGTGTAAGACTCAGACCGGCCCGCTCAAGCCGGTCCCGTGCCAGATACTCCCAATACGGCGCCTGGCGCGTTGGTGCATACTGGGCCTTGAGGTCGGCGGCCTTCTGCGTGCCCTTAGGACGAACGAAGTTGTCCGGGGTCGTGGGGAACTTGAGGTACCTCCCAGTGGGGTCCCGAAACAAGAACCATTTGTCCTTCCACTAACCGATGTTTGACGGGGTCGTGGTGATCTTGAGTCCGGGCAAACTAAGGTTGACGAGGCAGGACTCGTGTTCCCTCCTCGCCAAGAATAAGCTCGACATGATGTCCATATCTGGTCCGTCCCCGAGCTCGTAGCTTCGAATGGTATAGGCGCACAAAAGCCGCCACGCGTTGGGGAACAATTGTGCGGGGCAGACGTGCATGGCCCACAAGAAGTTGACTATGTGCTGGGCTAGCGGCAACCTAAACCCGGCCTGGAGACTGGGGAGGTGCACGACCAACCTAAACCCGGCCTGGAGACTGGGGAGGTGCACGACCACGCACCTCTCGTACGAGGCCAAGGAGCAGCCCTCCCCTTCGGGAAGCGCTAGCTCAACCCCCTTCGGCCAGGGGAAGTCCTTGGCAAACTTCGCGAGGTCTTCCCGCTTCAGAACTGTAGGAGCCCCCTCGGGAAGATAAATCCCTCTCATGGGGTTCGGGTACATAGGAATCCTCTCCTCGAGGACGGAAGGGATACTCGACACAGAGTCAGTGATGTACTCCGCGAAAAAGCTCGCTTGATCGTTTGAGTCGGACGATCTCACAGCAGACCCGGCCACCTCTTCATCAGAAATCGAAGACGAGGCCATCTCAAACCCCAGAGGATGTGCACAGTCGAGGAAAGAGCGAGCTGACCGAGATAACAAAGTCGCTAGAAGAAGGATCGCTGAAGACGAGCGAGGTAGACCTCGGGTTCTGAGAATCACTGGTCTCGACACTCCCTTCGGTCTCAAAAAGCTCCTCGTAAAACCTCTCTTGAACCTTGAACGTGAAGCCGGGTGGATCGCTCAAGGATGGGCCTCTAGGCATGAAAGAGGGACGTCCAGGCCACGAAAGGTGAACACCTGGAAAAAAGGGAGGTTTTGAGACATCGAACAAAACCACAGATGGGACGTGACACCCTAGGGCTACTCTGACAGATGGGACGTCTTAGGAAGAAAGTGAAGTGCCAAAAGTCGAAAAAGAAGAAAGGGGAAGCCAGCGGTTGGGAGGCTGAACGTCCTGTCAATCAGACGTCATGACGTTTGGCCTTCCGATGAATTTAAAATTCAAAAGCAAGGACGGCGGAAGAAGCTTAACCGTTGGTTGACGCACGAAGGGCTCGTGAAAATCGCCAAAACCACCAGCGCCGTCCTCACTCCCTCCGTTTCGCTGCCATGACACCGGCGCGAAACGCCAGAGGACGGCCGTCCCCCACTAGGGCACGAGGCGATGAAAAGAGAAACTAACAAACAAACACGCCCAAAGAAAAACAAAAATCTCCAGAACCACCAGCGCCATCCTCACTCCCTCCGTTTCGCCGTCGTGACCCCGGCGCGAAACGCCAGAAGGCCACTGTCCCCCTGCTAGGGCGCGAGACGACGAGAGAAGAGGGAAACGTCAAAAAACGCAAAAAATAGAGTCGAGCACTTACTTGTTTGAAGATTGGCGCGAACGAGGCGGTGGCGCTCCTAAAAACCGTCGAGAGATCGTCGGAAAACCGTCTGGAAACTGCTCGCCGAAAACCGAAAGAACAGGAGAGAGAGAGAAAGCGCTGAAGGAAGAAGATGAAGATGAAGCGTGGGGAGGATGCCTTTATAAAGGGAGAACTTGGGCCTCTCCCCGCTCCCAAAAAAGAAAAAGGCTTAATGGGCCTAATCCACTTTAAAGGCCCATTAAGTGAAATACGGGAGAACAGGTCCAGAAAGCATCGCACGCATAACGGAAGAAAAACCTAAGTGTTTGGCCTCGTGAAAGAGTCCCTTGCAGAATGTTCGCCCAACCTCTACACCTCGCACCCCGGATCTGGCGAATCAAATGATATTCATATATGACCTGCGGCCCTCGGGACGAGGTCCCCAGGCCATGGGGTTGTGATGGTGCTCAAAATGGCAAAATAAGAAGTGAGCCTGGGGTACGAGGAATAATGGATCTGGCGGGACTCCCAAGGTTGATTGCGGGGCCCATTACCGCACTCATCTCTAATTTAAACAAATAAGTCCCTACCTCCGCGAGGTCCCGAGGCCTCGCCGACGAGGTCTACGCCTTTGTAACGAGGTCTAAGCGTCGTTGCTCAAAAGCTGACACCCCCGCCCTATCTAAGCCACTCAGCGGTCACCTCTCCTCCGACCAATGATTGACCACCTCACACTCGACCAATCAAAGGGCTTGATCTTGAGCGTCCCACATCGAACAAACACCAAAACTCATCTTCTCAAATCACTATAAATAGAGGAGAACCTCGTAGATGGCAAGGGGTCGAAAAACATCTTGAACTCAAGAACTATCTTGCTCGTTGAAGATCGATGTGTTGAATCATCGTCAAAAGCCACGCTAACGATAAGCGAAGTCCACAAAAAGACTTCAAGTTGCACAAAGAATCTCCACACCAAAGATCTCGCTGCATCATCTCGCAGGCCACAACCACCGCGCTCAAACTCAAACTCAAACTCAGACTCCTCAACCTCGCTACTAGAGATCGTTAAACTGCCTGTTGGTGATAGAATCCTGTAGTGACTAGGAGATCTCGAACCTTGTTAGATCGAGATCTCAAATACTCTTAGGAGATCTGAAGTGTAACCTCGTTAGTTTGTAACCTCACAATCTGTAATGTCGTTTGTTTGTAACCTCGTGACGTGTGATCTCATCATTAAAATAATAAATAAAGAGCAAGTGTTTGCACAATCGAATAAAAGTAATCCCATTTCTTGTCTTCTAGCGCTGGTTTATTTCGGGTTTCATCACTCATAAATGCTTTAGCCGCTGCTTCCGGTGATTTCGCCAATCACTTACTTCTTTGACCCACATCATCGCATGTTGAATTAGGCTAGTAATGGGCTATGTTAGTTTAAGTGTTCGGTCACCGGATTTGGGCTTAATTTTGGGGAGCCCAACATGGCCCTCTGTTGAATTTCTGGGATTTGGGTTGATATGATTACTGGAAGGCAAGCTAGTACAATTTGACCGATGAACTTGGTTCTAGGGTTCACGGTGCAACGGGGAACATGATTCTCACTCTTTCTCTCTCATGTTCTCTCTCTCATTTTTCTTTTTCAATGACAGCTAGAGCACATTTTGTATGTACTCAACGAACTAATGATGTGTATAAAGCTCAAAATAAGATGTGCATTCCGCAATTGCAATATTTAGAATGAAGTAGCCACATAAGAATGTTCTTTCTCAAGAACTAGTCCATATAACCCAACTTTTATAAAGCACGATAATGATCAAACCAAAATTGGCAGTAATTATAACTAAATCAAACTGCTTGAAATGAAAACCTTTACATGGAAAAATAATGAGAAATAAAGACTCGGAGAGAGCATCTCACAGTCCACCCAATTCAAGATTGAAGTTAAGCTCCAGAGTGAGAAACTGGGATTGTCACAAACTGGCCTTTCTTATACTCGTGAGCATACTGTTGAGGTAGTGAATATTCTACCTGCAACCACATAAGATTTAATTCAACTTGTCTTTGTACTAGAAAAGGTCAAGCTATATAAATTCAATCTTTTGAAGTCTGTTTTGATAGCCCTACATTGTATTTGGTTACCTATCTAATTTGTTCTTATTTCCAATGTGCAATATTATACATGTATGTACCATGAGATGGTGATTTACATAAAATCTCTCCAAGTATGAAGATGAGTTCACTAGATTTAGCAGTTGCAATATTATACATGTTAATAATTTCTTCTTTGTCAATCCTTAAGAAATGGTACAACAGTTTGGACCATAATAATCAAAGAGTTATCACCCCCAAAGCAAAATCATTTTATAACTCTTGACTTACCCAATCACCTTCGTCACCAAGAACAAGCACATTAATCTCACTAGATTTAGCAGTTGTAATGTATGCTCCCAAGGATTCATTGCTCAAATACATTTGACATCCAGATGTATTGTCCACAGAAATTGATGGAGTTGAACCCTGTGATAACACCAAAACAAGAATCCTCAACTAAGAGATTAGATTCAACACTTGTAATTTGGTATTGTCTACAATAATGATGGCATCCAGCCCTGACCCATGTCGGGCTCCATCGACTACGAGGCGCCCTAGACCATGGCGACCCCCTTGGCACGCCCGTGTCACGACCCGACCCTCTTGGCATAGCCGAGCCACATCGGTCTCTATATCTTTTAGTTATGATATTTATTATATTATTGCATAACTTATTTATATTATTATTATTATTATGTTATTTTATTCTATTGGGCGTGTATCTCGGTTTGCATATCGGGATTAGTCCAAGTTAGTTCTAGGAAGGAGTGCTACATAAAGCCCTCCATGCCTCTCCTTGTACTTAGTTTTGGATTATTGGCAAGTGAGATTACTCTTGCCTTATTCTTTTACTCTCTTTTGCTCCCTCTCATTCTACATTCAAACAATCAAACAATCTTGTTCTCGGATTCTTGCTCTCTCTTACTCTCTCCTTTTAATTCTCTCTTCATTCTTACATCAAACACAAAACACATCAAAGGCTTGGTTTAGATCTTGATCAAACGCCAGCACCACTCGTATATCAGATTCATTCCAACGTCAGCTCTCGTTTCGGCCTCTTTTGTCTTGGATCTCAAGACGGACTTGCAAGCCGATCCTTGGAGTTATCATTTGGTATCAAGAGCCACTTGTAATTCATTCCAAACTCTCATAGATCCACATTATTTCATGCAAAAATCTGACACCGTGTTCATTGTTTGAGTATTCCAACCTTGAATCCTTGTGTGTGTGTCATCGTAAGCAAGTCTTACAAAGACATTTTTGCTAGAAATTTTTTTCCTACCCTTCTCATGATGGTATGTGATGTGAGTTTGATCAAAATATGCAAGTTTGATTGATTAAATTCCATTTAATTCAATTGTCGATTCAACAATTGCTATTGCAATGTTCTTGCTCTTGATTGATCTTCAATGGCCAATTCTTTCCCTTCAATGTGGCTATCTTTGACTTGCTGATTTTAGGGGATTTGTTTTCTGAAATTAAGCAAGAAAAACTTCCCAAAAATCGCCCCCAAATCAAGGCCAAATCAGCCTTCAATAGTTCAATCACTCCGCCAAAATTAGCCACACTTGCCATGTTTAGCTCCTTGTTTTAAGAGATTTGATTACCATCTTTGGATCCATTAATCTGATTTCAAAATATATTAATTATGGATGATATTCCTTGCTAAAATCTCGGCCACACCACCTGTACCAAGAGTCCATTCGGCCGAACCACAAACAAACCAAAAATTGAACCCGAATTGCCTAGTTTGACACATAAGGCTAGTAGCCTTTTAAAAAAAATCAGAACAAGGGTGATTCAAAAGACACCCAAGAGATTTGAAGAAATCCTGTTTAATTCAAAAAAAATATAGAAGCGAAAAAGCCTAAATAAGGCAAACCGACTTCTTTGTGTCCTTTGGGCTAGTTTTCGGTTTCTCTCCATTTCTCCTCTTTTCATGATTGTTTGAATCTGATTTTTTGAAGTGTGGAGTGTGTCTTGAATTACATTATATTGATCATAACATCACTCTTTCGTGCTTAGCCTTAACACGCCCTCACGACATCCTAGACAACCCCATCCTATGTGGTTTTGCTTGAGTTTAGGGTGCTTTGATTGTGCTTTTGGATACCTTGGTGCTGTTTACTCTAGGGCTTTCCAACGGGTCGACCCGACCCGACCTGTAAAAAAAAATAAAGTCCCGTGACCCGACCCGTTACGGGTTACGGGTTTACGGTTCGGGTTACGAGTTGACCCGTTTGACTAGGTCAAAAAGGGTCAAACAGGTCAAATTTGACCCTTTTTTACCCGTAAAATTGACCCTTTTCAACCCTTTTTGACCCATTTAACCCGTAAACTTTTATTTCTTCCTTTCCCTTACTATAAAAATATATTTTTATTTTTATTTTTTTAATATTACGGGTCAACCCGTAACCCGTAAACTAAAAAAAACTCAACCCGTAACCCGTAAAATAAAAAAAATCTGACCCGTAACCCGTAAAATTACGGGTGGGTCGGGTCGAGTTACGGGTCAACCCACCCGTTGGACAGCCCTAGTTTACTCTCCATGTCTTCTCTTCATTTTGCAGTTTATCCAAAAGAAGTGTGGGATGATGATGTATGGTTTGGCATAAGGATGAATGAGGTGGACTCGGATTGGATTCCGCCACCGCGTCACCATAAGGTTCCTCCCTGCCATCGCAACTACTATGATTGAGATTGGATTCTGCCTCCCAATCTTCCAAGACGGTCCCCACAATGTAATTGCACCAACTTCTATGATTCAAATCCTAGTTCCTATGATAAGGATTGGGAGTGTTCCGAGTACCACACCCGTCCTCGGCATAGGTACCAAGAGTGCTAATTCCATGGCTCCTCTCAATGTGAATCTTATGTCATCAAATCATCATCATGTCCACCCATATTGGCGCTCACACTAGAGAAATTGGAGATACATGAGCTCCGACAACAATTGGATGTTGAACGTGCCAAAATAGTCGTGTTATCCGAGGCGCTTGCTAATAGCGCATCCCGAGACGCGCCTATGGCCAATGGCGCCGACACTCTCAAGGCTACGGTTAGCCATTCCTCCTCAAATTTGGTGGAGCCTCGTAATTCTGTTTTTAAGGAGCATATGCAAAATTTCTTCGAGTTTGGAGGAGGTTTGCCTAGCAAGTGCCCACAACCTATATCGTGTGCCCTTGCGCCTTCACCTTCTCCCGACACTTTCCAGGCCATTATCGTGCAAATAGAGCCAAACTTGGTGAACACCACGGATACGGTAAAATATGACCTTCCATAAAATTTCATCCAGATTGGAGCTGAATTTCATATTGAACGCCTCAAGGGCGCCTCTCTTGTGCCTTGTCGAGCTCTTTCCCCGGCACTCCCAAGCTCGAAGCGAGGATGCTTCGAATCTAAGGGGGTGATAATGATAGCATCCATACCTAACCCAAGTCGGGCTCCGATGACATGGAGGCGCTCTAGACCATGGCGCCCCCCTTGATGCGCCTGTGCCATGATGCGACCCTCTTGGCCTAGCCGAGCCACATCGGTGTCTATCTCTTTTATTGATGATATTTATTTATTTTATTGCATAACTTGACATTATTTATATTATTGAAATCATTCATGTTGGCAGGAAGAAGGAAGCTTCATAAAGAATACTATCCTACATGGCTAATTTTGAGTCTTTTTAATAGAGAATACCTGAGATTGCATTTCAACGTTGTTACAATTAACAATCCCAAAAGCAGCCACAATATCCTATTTTTGAGAATAAATTTCATAGAGTTAGCACAATGAGGCACTCTTGATCTTTCATATTAATATTTTATTTCATAAATTAATAAACTTGCCTGAAATACAAGACCCATCTTGACACATTTGTCCATTGTAATATTGTTAACTTTCCCTGCAAAACATGAGAAAAATTAACATAATTCAACATTGGAAGAGTTCCTACACTATTAAAAAGACCATGTGAGAAATTTAGCCAAGCAAACCTTCAACTTTCAAGACGGAGTCTTTACATCCATAAACATATATTGATTGTTTTGCATCACACTCATTTATAACCAAATCCTTTATGCAGATTTGGTTTTCAACGACCCATCTGGCAAAAAATGTCATAAAGGTGTAATCTATTTAAAACCACTCTATGAACTTCCAATCAATATATAGTTTGATATATATATATATGTACTCACTTGCGACCCATCTGAAGTTCAAGTTTCGGAGGGCCCAACGTAGGCAAAGCCTTTGAACTCACATGTGATCCTTTATCATTTGTAGGTACCATACCACTGCGATCATTGCGGTTCTTTGCCTTCATATCAACTGTAACTTTCCTCAAACCTAAGAAAAAAAACACATGGAATATTCAGCTTAGATGAATGATACTCAATCAGGATAAATCAAAACAAAGATACATAAGGAAACAAGTAAGATTATCAAAGGAGTTGAGATACCTGATGTGACGTTTCCAGAATTGATTTCATCAAAAATAGCACACATCCGGGGCTCGGACGATGATGAAGGTCGAGATGATGGTGGTGGAGGCGGGGCAGAAGGACGCACGTTTTTGCCAGAGGTACTCCACAATGGCCCGAAAGGATAGTGAAACTTAACTGGGAATGTAAAGCTCTTTCATAGCTTTAGCCCACTCCACATGATTTGGATCCTTACTTTTGTACTCAACTAGAACCTGTTGATCAAAATTACAACACAAAAAGATACACATACCAAAGTAAAAATTTTAACTTGAGGCTTGAAGAGGTTAGGATTTCTTAACGTGTTTTATTTGGTAGTTGTGCAGGTCATTAAATATAAATCAGTCAATGCAGGATTGATTGCCTTTCAAATTTGAGCAAGACCTTAATATTATCCGACAATTTTTAAAAATCAGGACACCAAACAAAAAAGAAAAATTTAATGCTTAGCTTTGAAAATGTCTATTTATAAAAGATCGTTTTAGAAAAATGAAAAATACCTTATTGTTATAAAATTCAGCCATCTGCCAACTTTAATTTCTTCCACATGGGCAATAGGAAGGCTCATACCTTTGCAAAGTAGTCGTAGATACAAACATATAAACCATAATGTTAATTAACACTTAATAATGAAAGAGGAAAGTTTGTGTAGATTACTCACCACATTCCTTTCCAGTATATGCAATCCATGCCAAAGCTGAAATACTCTCAGCTATTGCTTTTTCATGATTGAAGAATTCGGATCTTCTTCCCTCTATCAAAGTTGTAGCTTTTCCAATCACTGTGTTCAATGGTTTCAGAAATTCAGCCATCCCCACCACGTCAGGTTTCTACGAGATTCCAATCAAATTTCAAATGAGTGCATTCTCAACAAAATGAACACATAAAGAGCATGCTACATTACTACCACTCTATCGTCATTTACACCTTTGCTTTCCCCAAAACAATGGCGGTTCTTAGGAGAAAACAATCGCCTTTGCAATTCGATTAAGTTGTGATCATTTGTAAAAGTCATATGTGCATGTTATATGTCCCATTTCACACTAACATATGCATAAAGCTCGCAACTTTACGCTAATCAAATGAAATGCACACAACATATTGATAAATAGCTAGGCAAAGAGACGGAACCCTAACCTGAGTTTGTTTGACAATGGAGAGAAGGTCTTGGAGAAGCATGAAGCCCTCCACCAGAATCTGGGTAGCCTCAAAGACCTTACCCCCAATCTTCTCTGAAGCAGACGAGACCCTAGAGAGGGAGCTCGAAATCAAATCCCCAAACGCAATGATGGATGGATATGAAGATGCATCAGTGCCATCGTCCACCGCAAAGTTTCGACAGCCGCCGCCACCTGCACTCGATAGCGCTTCAAGGCGCACCAATGCCCTTTCCAACCGCCCGATCAACTTCTCCTCCATCCTTCTCTCTCCAATCGTGAAAACTCTGCGAATGATGGGGATTATAATGTCATCCAACAATGGAGGTGGTTTATTTTTTTATTTTTATTTGGGGCTAAATGTGGGGACATGTGGTGATTGTTGGAACGCTTTCGCGATTTAAAATGTCGAGTTGAACGATGTGATACATTATGAGATCTTTTGTTTAAACATATGTCACCAAATAAAATTGCATGTTCTCTTATATAATTCCAAGCATATTAATAAAATCTCTAAATTAATATCTATAATTATAATATTAAAAATTACAATCTATCTAATTTTACATTACACTAGCAAGATCCGGTCATGTCATACACGACTATGAATTGAGATTTTTTTTTATGTAGGAACCATATATTAAATCAATAATAATTAAAAATTAAATAAGTGGTGATACACCTCATATTTTTTTCTTAAATATGAGGTGTGCCACCACTGATCTCATTATAAATTAATATTATATATATTTGTACATATACTTTAATATTATAAAAGTGACATCTCACACATAAGGGACAACAAATGGCAAAGCCCTATTAAAATTTATGTCCATAAAAATAAAATCATAGAGATCTCACCTATTCATAGTTTCATATTTACCATAAAAAAATTACGATACATATATCTCACATAATAATATGATTATATAATATTAAAATTTTCCACGTACTAATATAGTGTGTAATAAAATCATAGAGACCTAACCTATTCATAGTTTCATATTTACCATAGAAAAAAATTACGATACATATATCTCACATAACACTACTACAAAATAAGTGATATACCCCGGGCGTTTGTTTAAATATACCCCGGAAAGCATCCGTGGTAAAGATCAATGGTGTATATAGTTAAGCGACTATATACCCCGGACTTATAATTTTCAAGCCCGGGGTATATTCTCTTGGATTATCATCATCTTTTTTACTTAGAAAAAGACATTCGGGGTATTGAAGGTAGCATATAACCCGGATATGTGTAGGTTCGGGGTATAAAGACTATACAATATGCGGATTATATGCAAAATTAATATATCCCAGAAATAAGCAAGTCCGGGTTCTAAAGCCGATTTTTATTTTAAAAAAATCAAATGCACCGGGGGCATTTGGATTTTCCGATCAAAATTGATGCCAACAAATCTGATATTTGATTTACAAGTGGTAACATGAAATATTTATTGTATTACATATATGAACATGTCAATCTTATATATTGAAAATACTAATTGTCCCCGTCGAGCCTTACAAGACTATGACTCGATATTTTTTAGATATACTATAAAAAATATACTATAAAATTTAATGTAAGTAATTTATTGCCCTAATATGTATAATTTTTTTCTGAAATCAAATAAAACAAATTAAATCTAGATTATTAAGTTTAAAATTTAGAATAAACAAAGATTATTAAGATAAAATATTCTACATTGCTCATTTTCCTTGACAATATTTCACAAATAGATTTAATTTAAAAGAAAGAGATAAAATATGAAGAAAATAAAGCAAAAATGATATATTTTGAAAATATGGAAGAGATGAGATTTTGAAAAATAATAATTAATTTAATAATAATAATAATATATAATTTAATAAGAAAAATAAAGATAATTTATTTATTGTAAATAGTTAATATCTATAACTATATATTAAAGCTATACCTTTTCGAACCACCAGAACGATTCTGGCCCCACTTCATATTTAAAAAAACTTATTTTTTTACTTTTTTTTATTTCTATCTTATTCTAATTTAAAAATCTAATTCTTATCTAAACAACATTCTACTATATTATTAATAATTAAAAAAAGATAAGTTTTCTAAAAATTATCTACTTATGTTTCATTACGTTCGAAGATAACTTCTTTTTTTTCCGAATAATGTTCTATTGTATTTGATTTTTATTTTTCTATTATATTTTTATTGATAGAGTTATCTATCTATCTATCTATTAGAGAAATTTTTCTTATTTTTTTAAGTAAAAAATCTATCTATTTCTTATAAGGTACGAAAATTATAACTCTATATAACTCTATATATATTTAGGCTGAGGATATATACACACGCATTTTTTTCTCCGCGTACAAGATTTGGCACGCTTCATGAAGCGAGTCGCTTTATAATGCGAGCCATATACGGATACCCGAGCGGATTTTTTTACAGAATCAGCAAAAATGACATGCTTCATGAAGCGTGAGGCAATATTGTGCGATTTTCTTACCCAATCTAATATTTTTTTACATATATCTCGTCGATAGCTTCGATTTGATAGGTAATAAGCTCAAATCCGACACCTGAGCAAAAAGTTATGAACATTTTAAGATTGGACATACGCATACTACTTTCAAACGTCGTTTATCTAGGATAAGATTTAAGATAAAGCATAGAATAAGATTTTTTGGTAAGTGTTAGAGTTTATGGTTAGGGTAAGGCTTTATGGTAGGGTTTGGGGTAAGGTTTATGGTAAATATTATGGTTTAGTGTATGATTTGAATGAGGTTTAAAGTTTGGGTATGTGATATAGCATAGTGTTTGGATGTATGGTTTGAATCAAGGCTTAAGTGTAGGGTTTTAGATAAGGTCTAGTGTGAGGGTAGCATTTAAGACAAGTCTTAAGGTTTGACAGCTAGGGATTTTTGCAGGGAAAGGGGCAGATCGAAAAAGAGTTGGAAGGAAGTCATAAAGCAAGATCTCGGCTTAAAACATATACGGCCCCTTGAACTTGTGTAAATTGGTCAGATAGACACCCCACCTTTGGTTTGGACCTATTGAACACTTAAACTTAATAATTCAGGTCTATTGGACACCTGGTCGCTGATGTGGCTACGTGCGTGCAAGTCAAACGCTGACGGGCGAGTGAAGCTCTTATTAAATCTGATATGGCATTGATATGTCATTAATATCAAAGAAAAAAAAATCCCTTTCTTCTTTTTTTCCAATATTCTGATTTCTTCTTTTTTTCTATTTCTTTTTTTCTTTTTTCCCCTTTCTTCTACCTTGAACTTCTGCAACTTCCTTGTACAAGCATTGCCTTCACGCCCTGCAACTTCCCTTTCTTCTACCTTCATTGCAACTTCCCTGGAATCGCCACCGGGCTAGCAACAAGCTCGCTATCGGACTCCATGGAGACCGGATCTCGTTCCAATTGTAGATCTGACCCTAATTTGAAGGGCTTCCCTGTCAAATAGGAGAAAAGCTTCGATTTAGAGGAAAAAACTTCAATTTGATGGTTTAGAGGAGCAAATTGGTCGACTTGGGGATCTTGCTCAGATTTGGCCCCAATTTGATGATTTAGAGGAGAAAAAGCTTCGATTTGGGGGTCTTGCTCAGATCTGGCTCAAATTTGATGTTCAAATCTTGTTCAGATCTGAGTATTTCTACTTTGCTCAGAATCTCAAATGGTGCTTCGATTTTGGTTTCTTGTCTGCCAAAAAAAATGTTGGTGTATTGTGTTTGATGAAAGTTTCAAAATAATCATATGAGTATTTCTACTTTGTTTGTGGTTGTAGGTTTTAATATTTTTCATGAACAGATAAATTGGTTATCAAAGATGTGACATTGTTCTAATCAATTTCAATTGCAAAGATAGGTTAGGCAAAGAAGATGACGCTGCTAAAGAAGACAATATTTATGTCCTTAATTTCTTTTTTCTTTTTGTTTTTCTCTTTTAATAAAAAAATTGAATTTACCTTTTTAAATTGTACATATTATTATGATGTGGCTGATGTGGCATCCACATGGCATACATGTGGCATTATGTGGAACAGACCTTTGACACGTCAGCGCACGTATAATACACTTAACGAGGTTGTCAGCGATCAGGTGTTTAATAGACTCGAATAATTAAGTTTAAGCGTTCAATAGGTCCAAATCAAAAGTAAGGTGTCTATCTGACCAATTTGCACAAGTTCAAGGGGTCGTATATGTTTTAAGCCGCAAGATCTCACTGTTTTGGCAATGTGCAGAGACCAATGGCGCGCGAAAATTACAGTGACAGAGCAGTAGTACCGAAGGCGTAGAGGGAGTTTTCTTGCTCTTTTCCCCTTTTTAGTCTTTTACTTTTTAAGGTTCTGTGCTTTTTCTTACTCGTTTGGTTTTTAGTTTTCCCTCCTCCCCTGCCCACCCACCCCCCTCCACTCCCCACCTTCCTTTGGGCCTGCCCGAAATACCCTCCCGACTTCTACTCGGGACAAGGGTATGTACATCTTGACCCCCCAGATACCGCTCGTTTCGGTTCCAACTGGGTAGATGTTGTTGTTATTGTTGTTGTTGTTGTTGTTGTTGTTGTTGTTGTTGTTGTTGTTGTTGTTGTTGTTGTTGTTGTTGTTGTTGTTGTTGTTGTTGTTGTTGTTAGGATTTAGGTATATGATTTAGGATAGAGTATATATTTTTAGGGCTTAGGGTTTGGATAAGGGTTCTACGGCAAGGCTTAAGTATATGATTTTAAGTAAGGTCTAGGGTTTATAGTAGAGTTTGAATAAAGGGTTTAAGATAAGGCTTAAGGTTGGATTTAGGGTAAGGTTTAATGTTTATGGTAGGGTTGTGGTTTATGTTTAAAGTAAGGCTTTAGGGTAACCTAATTTATATATGTTAAAATTTTGGTTTGATTAACCAAACTGTTATTTTTCGCAGTTTTACAGGTTGGTTACGGATCGACATATTCATATTTTCAGTTAACCGAAAAACCAAAATTTAGTTTTTAATTTGTAAAAAAAATATTAAATATATTTCGTCTTAATGGAATTACATGCTTATTTTCAGAATTTCAAAGTATATTTGATTTTGAAAATATTACTTTATATTTCCATCATTGATTAGTTAAATATGCTTTTTTAAATATTTAACTCCTAAAATGTTATATATATAAAATACATATTGTAATGACAATTTAAAACATAACCACCATGTAAAATAATATTTATTTTGAAATTTTAACCGAACAATAATATTTTTAATATAAAGCTGATAACTTTATTGTTGTTCAAGTGTATTCTTATAATATAAAATTAAATAAATAGTTATTGGTTAACGAGAAAACCAAACCAAAAATTTGGTCAACAAATCTCTGATCAACTAAGATTAAATGGTCGATTTTGGTTAATAATTTTAATTAACTGAAATCATAAAATAAATAATTATTGGTTAACGAGAAAGCCTTGCCCTAACCATAAACCCTAATACTTATGATAAACATAAACTGTCCCAAAATATTATATACTAAGTCTTATCTTAAATAAAACATTATGTTAAAGTAGTTTGCGTATGTCCAATCTTAAAACGCTCATAACTTTTTGCTCGGGTGTCGGATTTGGGATTATTACCTATCAAATCGAAGCTATCGACGAGAGGAACCTATATATGTGAAAAAAATATTGAATTGGGTAAGGAAATCGCACAATATTGTCTCACGCTTCGTGAAGTGTGTCATTTTGCCGATTCTGTAAAAAATCCGCTCGGGTATCCGTATATGGCTCGCATTATGAAGCGACTCGCTTCTTGAAGCGTGCCAAATCTTGTGCGCCGAGAAAAAATTATGTGTGTATATAGATTTTCCGTAAATTTATTATAACTATATTAATATTAGTATATTTATTTTATTTTTAGATTGAATGCATATGCTAGGTTAAGATAATTTTAATATAAAGATAGTGTAATGTACGTACAATCTTATATCAATATAATTAATTTTATTTTGAACGGTACCATATATATAATAAATTGATAAGTTTTTATCTTATTACTTATCTATTTTCATAATTAAATAAACTATCATGTTTTGGATATTAATTTAATTCGTAATACATATATTATTGTTTCAAATAAACAACTTTTATAGTTTATTGATTTTAAATATTTATTCAAAATTTATATTTAAGCATTTACATGATTATTTTTCTTGAATAATAAATATATTTAAAAGTATTTTATTACTATTATTTTATTTAAGAAAAACTCGTACAAAGTACGGGAATACATACTAGTATAACTAATTTAATTTATGATAGGGTCAAAATCGTTCTACTGGCTCGGTAAAATAACGATTAGATAAGATTAAACAGTCTAATTCCTTTATAATGGTGGTTAAAAAATTGGCTTAAATTTAAGCAATTCAACAATAGTAATGGGATGTCATTTATTACAAGCTAAGTATTAGTTAAAAAATTATTAATTTTTGAAATAAAATATATGTAATTGAGCATATATATCTTTTAATATAAGAGAGAGAGAGAGAGAGAGAAAGAAACAACTAAAATGTTAAAAAGATTGAGCATATATATCTTATTGGCTTATAAGGAAAAAAAATCCAACTATTAGTTAAAATTTTTTAGTTAAGATATTATCTCCTACAAAAAATTAAGATATTATCTAAATTTGAAAAATAAAGATAAATTTTAATTAAGTGGAAAAAATTTCTCATGGGGAATATGAAGTGGAAAGAATAATTAATATATAATTTTTATGGAGCAAGTATTAAATATCATGTGGCAAAATCCTACGTGGATTAACAATGGGATGACATATGTCAAAAATTGAGGTGGCGCAATGTGGTGGCTCCAAACCTTATTGCTTATATATATGTAGTAGATTGATTTGACAGTTTTTTACTATTGAATACATTTATAAAATTATAATAATAATAATAATTTAGTTTTATTGTTATTTTTCTCTAAATGAAATCTGTAGTAAATTGTGAAGGTATACAACACTGATCGAAAAATATAGAATATTATTAAGTTAGTTACAAATATCATCAATTAATGTTCTTTCTTTTTTTTTGATAAGGAAAGAGATTAGGGTGGCCACTAACAAGCTAGTGGTCGCCCTAGAGCATCCTATCGGATGAGGGTAAACAAACACGGGTTAGCTGCAAGTGGGATAGAGGAGACACGTCTGAAGGATCCAGCGATGAAGTCGAGCAACATTAGAGATAACCAGCAAACTGGAAACGTGGACGGAGTCGAGCAAGATTCTGGAAATGGGAATGGCAATCCTACCACTTCAACAGCAGCAGAGCGAGGAAGAGCGGTCGACTCCGATACTATCACTGAACTCCGTGCATCCATGGTCGCTCTTCAAAAAGACTTGGAAAATCAAAAGGACGCTCATGCCAAATTCACCGATGTATACGAGAGACAAATTGAAACTTTAACTAATGAACGTAATTTGCTTCAATCTCATGTACAATCAACACCAAACCGTCAACGCGTTACTGAAGCAACGGATGGCGTCGCTCAGCAATTGGACATGGACGACCCAAATCTTGTAACACCAGACGATATTAGGCCAGTGATTGGCTATCATGTAAATGGTAATTCTTTGAGGGCTGTTAGAGAAGATGTTGAAGTTACCGAATTACGGGAACGCCTCAAGGCTCTGGAGGACCGAATCACTCAGGTCCCAGGGGCACCCCAACCGATAGCAGTGGAAAGAAGGGATGGTTATACAGATTCTCCCTTCGTACCCGCCATCGCAAGGGTAGACATCTCTCGCAAATACCACGTCCCCGATGTACCTAAATACGAAGGGATTACGGATCCGGACCAACATGTAGATGTATTTGAACAAGCTATGAACATTAGTACAGTTCCCTATGACATGAAGCAAATTGTTATGTGTCGTTGGTTCGGTAACACGTTATTTGGGCCCGCGCTTAATTGGCACTCCCACTTACCTCTTGGGAGCATTGCATCTTTTGCTGAGTTAACCGATAAATTCAAGATAAGATTTGCAAGCAGTCGACACACTAAAAAGCGTTCAAGCGACTTATATCGCATGGTCCAAAAGACCGGCGAATCCTTGAAAACTTTTCTTAACAGGTAAAATAAGGAACTCGTTACCATAGAAGGATGCGATGCTACAACCACCGTGGAAGCATTCCGAAGAGGCATCTCGGTTGGTAATCCTTATCTCTATCGTGAATTAACTAAATATCCTTGCTCGAATTTCGATGAGGTATAGGTAAAAGCATTGGCACAAGTGCGATTAGAAGAGGATGACCTCTTCATCGTCAAAGCTACTAGCCCTCACCGGCCAGAGCGTAGGCAAAGGAGGCAAGAAACCAGATACGTTCCATATCCCAATTCGTCTCTTGCCAAGACAACTGTGAACGCGGCATTCACTAGGCAAAACGAATGATATGAAGACCCAAGGTTGCCTCCCAAGTTATCTCACTACAACTTTCGTGTAGACGCGACGGAAGTAGTCCGAACACTCAATGGCATGGGGGATACTGTCAAATGGCCGAGAAAGAGCAACACACCCTCACACCAAAAAGATAAGTCCAGATGGTGTAATTTCCACTTCGATCATGGCCACCGAACGGATGAGTGCATCGCGTTGAGGAAAGAGGTAAGCGAGTTACTATGCAGGGGATACCTTAAGGACTTAATATCAGAAAGAGAAAGGGAGCAACTAGAACGCAACAAAGGGAAGGCCAGTCCACCACCACCTCCAAAGCATACAGGAGTAATCAATGTCATCACTGGGGGGGTCTGAAATTTGTGGCATAACCTATTCTGCAGCTAAGAGGATTGCTAGGAGTACCCGGAGAGAAGAACCCAGAATCTCAGCTCGAAGGAGTCACGACGTGATTCCCATTTCCTTCGATGACATCGAAGAAGAGGAAGTTCACCATGATTGTTTAATAATTTCTTTAACAATAGCAAACTTCCTCGTTAAAAGAGTTTTAGTTGATAATGGAAGTTCTACTAACTTGCTTATGTTGGATGCCTTGTATATTCTAGGCGTAGGCTTGGACGACATCATCAAGAAGTCTACGACTTTGGTAGGCTTCAGTGGAGAATCGCGCAATACGTTGGGGGAAATATCATTACCAACCATCGCAGGAGGGGTAAACTACCAGGTAAAATTTCAAGTACTTGATTGCCCATCACCTTTCAATGTTATCTTGGGCAGGCCGTGGATCCACAGAATGAAGGCCATTCCTTCAACCTATCATCAATGTGTAAAATTCCCATCAACATGGGGGATACAAGAAATCAAGGGGGAACAAAAGATAGCAAGGGAATGCTACTCTGTAACCATGAAAGCAACGACTTCGAAAAATCCGCAGATTGAGGCAGAAAAGAAGTCGTCGGAATAGAAATTAAAGGACTGTAAGACTCCCACTTACTACGTGAAGCCAGAAACACCGAAACTCGAAGAAGTAGCCCTTGATCCGTACAGAAAAATCAGGATAGGGGCAGATTCGGAGCCCGCTTTATGAGAGCAATTGGTGGAGTTCTTACGGTCCTACAATGATTATTTCGCTTGGTCAAATGAAGATATGGTGGGAATTGACCCTAACGTGATCATACACATTCTCAATGTCAATCAGAAAGTTCCACCAGTCAAGCAGAAAAGGCGTAAGTTCGCACCCAAACGAAATCAGGTAATAAACGACGAGGTAAAATCCTTACTTGAATCTGGTAATATTAGAGAAGTAAAGTACCCTGACTGGTTAGCGAATGTAGTTGTTGTGAAAAAGAAAAACGGAAAGTGGCGCGTTTGCGTTGATTTTATTGATTTAAATAAAGTGTGTCCTAAAGATTCGTTCCCCTTGCCTCATATCGACGCGATGGTGGATGCAACGGCGGGACATGAGCTTTTAACTTTTATGGACGCGTTTAGTGGATTCCATCAGATAATGATGCATCCTGACGACCAAGAAAAAACTGCATTCGTAACTAATCAATGAACTTATTGTTACAAAGTTATGCCTTTCGGACTAAAAAACACAGGTGCTACTTATCAAAGATTGGTTAATAAGATGTTTCAGGAAAAATTGGGGGATGCAATGGAGGTGTACATTGAGGACATGTTAGTCAAATCTTTGAAGGAGAAAGATCACATTCAGCACTTGGAAGTCGTGTTTTAGATTCTGCGGAGCTACATAATGCAGTTGAATCCAACCAAATGTTCCTTTGGGGTCACATCAGGTAAATTCCTCGAATACATAGTAACGCAGAGAGGGATTGAGGCAAGTCCTGATCAGATCAAGGCGATAATGGAGTTACAATCACCAAGATGTGTCAAAGACGTTCAGAAGTTGACAGGACGAGTAGCAGCACTCAACCATTTCATAACCCGATCCCCAGACAGGAACAAGCTGTTCTACGACATCTTGAAGAAAAACAAGTCATTCGAGTGGACAAAAGCACACGAAGAAGCCTTCAAAGAATTAAAGGGTTATTTATCCCACCCTCAGATACTTTCCAAACCCAAGCCGGGAGAGGTGTTGTACATATATTTGGCAATCACAGAAGTATCCGTAAGCGTCGTTTTGATTCGAGAAGAAGACGGGAACCAGTTACCCATCTATTATGTCAGTAAGACTTTACTTGATACGGAAACCAGGTACTCACCCGTTGAAAAACTCGTACTATCTCTGGTAATGGCTTCCATTAAATTACGTCCCTATTTTGAAAGTCATTCTATTACTGTGAGGACTAACTTTCCAATAAAGAGTATCATGTCAAAACCAGAGTTATCAGGTCGACTGATGAGGTGGTTGATTCACCTCAACGGGTATGATATCACTTACGAGCCACGAACAACGTTGAAATCTCAAGCCTTGGCGGATTTTATGGCTGACTTCACTGCTACCATGCCTGAAGAAGAAAATCAAGAAGTGTTACAGGTAGCAAGATCGTTGAGCAGTGGCAAGTAGATGATGCACACCGATGGAGCGTCGAATCAAGTATGTGTGCGGCTAGGGGTAGTCCTGAAGTCGCCATAGGGGGATAGGATAGCCCATGTTGTTCGATGTACGTTCAAAGCCACCAACAACAAAGCAGAATACGAGGCACTCATAGCAGGGTTGCTTATTGTCAAGGACTTGAACGTGCAAGAAATCAAGGTAATGTGTGATTCATTGCTTATTGTCAATCAAGTCACGAATTCATATGTTGCCAGGGATTGGAAGATGAAGGCATACTTGGAAAAAGTCCAAGAATCATTAAAAGTTTCAAGCACTTTGAGATAAAGCAAGTACCTCGAGACGCTAACACACAAGCGGACGCCTTAGCAAATCTCGGATCCGCGATCGACCCAAGAGAATATGACAAGATACCATTCGTATATCTGGATGCACCTGCCATAACAAAAGAAGCAGAGATGTTCGAGGTACGGGATCCTGATGCAACTACCTCATGGGTAACCCCTTATCTAAGATGGTTACGAGATGGGATTCTACCGGATGATAAAGAGGAAGCTCACCGACTTAAGGTAAAAGCTTCTACTTTTGCCATTAAAGATAACATCTTGTTCAAGTGGATGTCGTTAGGATTGTACGCACGATGCGTGAAGGAGGAAGAAGTACAGAAGGTGTTGCAGGATATACACGATGGAGAATGCAGAAATCACAAAGGGGATCGCAACTTGGCAAAGAAGGCAAGTAGGATGAGCTACTATTGGCCCACCATGAATAAAGACATAGTAGAGTTTGCTCGGAAGTGTGACACGTGCCAACGTCAAGGACCTATACCATATCAGCCACCAGAGTTGTTACATCCTATAACTTTCCCCTGGCCATTCATGAAGTGGGGAATGGATATCGTAGGGAAACTTCCTCCAGCCTGGGGACAACGTGTTTAGATCTTAGCTATGACTGACTACTTCTCTAAGTGGATTGAAGTCGAAGCTTTCAAAGAAGTAAAAGACACACATGTTATCTCCTTCATAAAGAGAAATATCCTGAGCAGATTCGGAGTACCATCAACCATAGTATGTGACAATGGGTCCTAATTCATCAGTGACAAAACAAGATCATTTTGCCAGCAATACAACATTCAGTTGGTGATGTCTACGCCGCGTTACCCTCAAGCCAATGGTCAAGCGGAAGCGAGTAACAAGGTAATCATCAACAATTTAAAGAAACGCCTTAAAGAGGCCAAAGGAAGATGGGCCGATGAGTTTCCCCTTATCCTCTGGTCAGATCGGACGACTCCCAAGACTGCTACAGGACATACACCTTTCTCTCTAGTATATGGGTGTGAAGCCGTGTTACCAGTTGAAGTAACTTTGCCCACGGCTCGATATGGTCTCGCTACCGAAGAGTCAAATCTGTCCAACTTGTTCCATCATTTAGATACTGTTGACGAGTTACGTGATAAAGCATCGATTCGTATGGTGGAATACAGACAGGGGGTAGCTCGAAGCTACAACAAACACGTTAGAGCAAAAGTATTTCTAGTAGGTGATTGGGTACTGAGAAAGGTTTTCCAAAATACCCAAGAACTGAATGCTGGCAAGTTAGGAGCCAACTAGGAAGGACCCTACCAGATCACAAAGGTTATCGGACAAGGAGCCTACGAGTTAGTTTCCCATGATGGGAAGACAGTCCGAAGAAGCTGGAACGCGACGAATCTAAAAAATACCACTTTTGATAAGCAAGTCGCAACAAGGTATTCATCTGTTACTTTATTCCGTTAAATTTTTTTTTCACCTACACACATGGAAAACCAACGATGTTACAAAAAATAAAAAGGGACGCCTTGTGACGTTACACGCCAAAACAAGGGCCCTCGCCTCATGATCAGGCAAACGTTGTGCACAGTGGCGGAGCCAGAAATTTCTGACAATGGGTGCACAAAATAAATATTAAATTAAATAATAAATAAATACAAAAAAGGCCCCAAAAAATATATCAATCTTAAACAATAATGACTACTAAAGAATTTATTATTAAAGAGTTCAAATTTTAAATTAAATTAGAATAAAATAAATTCAAAATCTAATGTATATCATAATCAATTTAACTAATTAATTAGATAAATTAATCAATATTATGTATTTTATAAAATAATATTTAAATTTCAAACCCTAAAATATCTATTCAACAAAATTAGTCCAATTAAATCATTAAGAATAACAAAATCTCAAACCGAATTTAATTGATTAATAAACTCAATTAAATTAATTATACCTAAACCATATAAACCCCTAAAATTATCAAACTTAAATCTAAATCCGAAATTAATAGAACAAATGAAATTAATGCCCCTCCCTTGCCACGTAAGAGTAAAAGTCTGCCAATTTCTTGGCACGTACGTACATGTTCAATAAGATATTAGATTGTTTTCATTTTTTTTAAATAGAACAAAACCACGTCGTTTTGGTAGATTTTTTAAACGAAAGCAAAGTGACGTCGTTTGGGGTTTTAATTAAACAAAAAATAAAACAAAATGTATCATCTTCCACATTGGATCTGGAGCAGAACGACGAAACTCCATTGGAGCAGTGGGGGCACTCAAACTTGAAGGATCGATTTTCTCCTAATCTTGGTGGCTCTTCGGCGCTCAGTGAGGTCACCGGCCACCACAGGCACCCACCCCGCTCCGCCCCTGGTTGTGCACACAATGACTAGTCACAAGATGCAAGAGACGAGAAGAACACGCTAACGATTCTAGAGCAAGAGGAATCTAATGCAGCAGAAATACTTGTGTAAACAGTTTGAATTTCATTAATAAAAAACGAGTATTTCACATCTTTACATTCTATCCTATCACATGTCTCGCTCTTTACAAAGCATCTTCTACAAAAGCGCTATCACAACATCACTTAGTCAAACGCGATTAACAGTCTTTTTACCAAACACGTTGGTCTTCAAAAAAGCCTTCAGAAACCTGTAACACCTACAAAAGAGACAAACAAACAACATACCAGGCAAACACCAGAACAACATTTGCGAGAAACCCTTAAAAGCATAACAAAAAGGGTTAAAGATATTGTCCACACATATGGCCCTAAAACAAGCGGCCACAGAAATATTAATGTTTTTAAACCCCGACACACCGGGGGTACCAAAATACTTTAAGTTTAAAAACAGAAATAAGAAGAATACTCCTTAGAAACACCTTCGGAAGCCTTCTGGTTCTCCGCGAGTTCCACCTGGGCTACTTCCTTAGCGACTTGAATAATTTCGTCAATAATCGAAGATTTCTTGGATGCAATTACCTCGTCAGAAAACAGATTCTTGAATTGCTCTCTCCCCCTTACAGCATCCCAGGAAGTATGTTTTCCTGCAGCAAACTCTTCTATCGTCTCCACACGAGCCCTGAAAGACCAATAATTAGCCGTGTCCTCGATTTCCTGGGCAAGAGTTGCTCCCTTCCTTGATGCGGCATTGAATTTCTCCTCCCATTCTTTGGAGATCTTGGAAGCCTTTTCGAGAGCATCCTGTAAATCTTTGACTTTCTTCTCCAGAGCTCCTTTTTCTTGTCCCAAGATAACGACCCTATCCTTCTCAAGCTGCGTGTTGATCTTGCTCTGAGCTAGCTTATCGGGGTAATCCTTGAAGGCGTCGAACGCTGACAGCGTAAGTTGAAGACCCTGAGAAACACTAGCCTGTTATATCACGGAAGGAACGCCGAAACTGCAAACTAGGGTGTGACAAATTAATGACGATCAATCAATATACCTGCCATTGGGCTGCTAGCATTTCGCCAAAGAACTCCTGCATGGTAGAACGGTTCCCTGCACCACGAGGGCAGTTCACGTGAAGAGGCATCAAGGACCTCAGCATTTCTCTGTCGCCATGTCCAGAGACATCATGGTGCCAGGAAGATCGTTCATGCAGGAAGTCGCGTTCTTCTTTGATGAGGAGGTCTTGGTAGCGGCGTCGGTAACTTTTGGAGGAATTGATACCACTAAGGAAGTATCTGCAATGGAAACCGTTTCAGCCTTTCTTTTCTTCCGAGCCTCAAATCTTTCCAGAGTTGACAATGCAGTGGTGGATCGAGTAGTCCTAGAACCTAAGCAACATGCGTAAACGAGTAACCATAAGAAGTAAGAATATCATTATTCGCCAGGAAAGAAAAGTATTCTTACTCACTTGACATTTCAGAGTCTTCGGGGACAATAAGGTGCGCTTTCAGGAGCTTTGAATAAGATCTTTCCTCTACGGGAAGAGCTTCGATCTGGGAGATAATTTGAGATGACACCTTCCGGGGTAATAAAGAGGCCAAGTCTGCTGCATCCAAAAACAAGCGCAATCAAAGTTAATGTTACCAGGAAAAGGCAAGAAGGACAAATAGAGTAAATACTACCTGTTGCACGCCACCGAGATTTCAGGAAAGAAGTATCAACCCCTAGAGAAGACAACTTCACGGAGAAGAATTTATCAGCCCAACCCTGATCCCACTTCGACACATCATAGACTAAATCGGATTTGGCCAATAAGGTTTTTAGAGTGAATCGGCCAGGACCACCCTTGGAGAGATGGTAGTTGCAAAGAAAGTCGACAGCTTTGAACGGGATATCGTGAGAGGAGCAAAGAAGATCAACGGATAGCAAAAGTTTCCAAACTTGAGGAAGAATTTGCCTAGGGGACACATTAAGGGTGGTAAGAAAGTCAATCACAAGAGGGGAGAAAGGAAAGCGATGACCAATCTGGAAAGGATATTCATACAAACATACCCAGTCATCATGGTGAAAGTCAGCCCAAACACCGGGAGGAGGGAGAAAAACCTCCGCCGAAATTGGGAATCCGACAGAAGAAGCAAAAGAATGTGGATCCTCAGAAATATTGTTTCTTTGATGATGACGAGTGAGAATTTTAGAAGAAACAGGCGAGGAGGACTAGAAGGTTCAAATCAACGAGGAAGATGTTCGTCGGAAAAGCTAGAATCTGCCATGAAAAAGGAGGAAAGAAAAGTAGAAGATAGAGAGTCAAGGCAAGGGGAGACGTACCTGTGAAGTGAAGACCACGAATGATTCGCAATGATACCTATGAAGAGCCTTAAATACAGAGTTGATGGGACGTGGTATAAGTGCGCTACAACTTCGGAGATCAAGGCCAAAAACCCTAGAAAAATTGGAGGGAAATTTTTCCGGGTTTTTGGGGAGTATTGTTGGGCCTCCCTGGAATTAGCCCAAAGTCGAGAACTTGATAGCACGAGTTAGCAAGGCCCATTATCCTGATCGTGCAATGCGCCTAACAACGGTATAAATGTGAAGATATCGGTAACGTCTAAGGCATTAAGATTGGTGACGAGATCTGCGGGATTGATCGACGCTCCATAACTACGTCAACGGTCATAAGGAAGGAGATATAAAAGCTGAGGAAAGGAAAGAAAAACAATTATAAACTTCCTTTTTTTCGGGTTGTAATCTGGAAGGAATTCGCACCAGAGCAATTATAAATCAATCGTGTTATCTACTTTCATTTGCTTCCTACTTCTTTCTCTCTAAAGCTACATCTTGTTCAACTAGTTATAACGCGTTACGACTACTTTTTGGTTAGGTTTCCCTCATTGTAGCAAGTAACACGTTCGCGTGGTAAATCTGCCCAAAACAAGCGCAGTGCTCACGTTGCCTATTCTTTGATTTGTGTGATCTTCACAAATCTTTGACTATAACTCTCTTGCCTAATTTGGTGTTATCCATCGATCTTCAGAGATATTATTAGTTATATATAGCTCTTTTCAAATTAAAGTCCACATGAGTTCTTGTCCATTTCAAAATCTAATATTGTGCATGCTACTTTGCATTCATATTGTTACGATATTGAAAATTAAAAAAAAGACCGAATTTGTTTTATAAAAAAACAATTAGCAACTTCTTTATTTTTGTTCGAAATTAGCAACTTCTTTTAAAAACAAGGCTTCGGTTCTATGAAAAAAATTAAGAAGCTTGATCTTGTATTTAATCTTTTGCATGCTTTTGTTGTGGTTGATAAACTTGATCGTGTGAGTTTCTAGTTCTAACACCATATTATTATATTTAGTTTCTAGTCGCCCTCTCGCCAATCTAAATCAGCCTTTTACCTTTACGTGTTCAATTGTTTTGGTGTTTATATTTATTGTGAGTCTATACTATTAGTTCGCTTTAACTCTCGTCTTGTCATATATCAAAGAAGACTTCGACGAAGACGCTTTGGCGGGTATGACGACTCTGATGCGTTCTTCACATGGACACATCACATGGCACACTACTTCATTCAACGTCACTACGAAAAATATGAGTGACGTGACATCGCCATTGGTTGCTTCACTGGCTATGCTCGTGACTGGTGAGACCGTTTTGAAGATGATCGATGGCATCAGCAACAGCATGCCATTGCGACTAGGTCACACCTTGTGTTCCACATGGCTCGACATTTTGCTCCACATGTCGACCCATAATCATTCTCGAAACGTGTCACGGAGCTCATGGCCAAACAAAGAGAGCTTCATAGGTTCGGCACAATGATTGCTCCAACGAGAGCATCGTTGGACAAGAGACACATGATATCGACATCGTCACCACTTCCCATGGTCGCGCCACACAAACCTCTATCTACCGAGGACCGGCTTGCCGCATTGGAGTGCCAAGTCGTCGAGCTCTTGGCATGCGCCAAGACCGTGCCGATCCTCGAGTCCCTACCCGAGTCTGCTCCGGCACCAAAGTCAATTCCAACGACAAAGTGCATCGAGGCCACCATGCCTTCAGTTTCGAGTCCCGCTCTTGAGGCCGAAGACACGCCGCAATAGCTACCAGCACCGCCACCTTCCTTGGACTTGTTTTTGATGCCGGATCAGACACTTCCCATTCTCTTACCTTTTTTGTTCGACGACGAGACCGAGATCCACTTTGAGCCTACATCGACACCATATATACTGGTTTTTTAGAAGACCGAGGTCGATGACAAGTTCCACTTTATTGCTGATTCGATCAAGAACATGTTGGCCAAGTTGATGGCCCAAAATAAAACCATCTTGTCGGCACAAAGTCAGCCCCCGAATCCTATCGTACAACCGCAAGGCGTGACAGTTTCGAGGACCACGGCTCAAGAAACGGGAAAACAACTTGTGAACCCCTTCATCCCAGTAAGGATTCTAGCGCTTGGAGTCCATGAAGGAGAGTCGGTCGACCGGTCTTGATGACGGTATAAAGGTCCATGACGTCCATTCCGATGCGTTTATGACTCGACGAAATGGAGGCGTCACCAAGCAGAAAAGAAGAAACATAAATCAAACACCCTATCGTTGAAGTAGAAGAAAGGCCATGGTGATTACGAGGTCGATGACTATCGTGGTCACCAAATCTTTACTAGCCCCACGTACTTGGATTCTGAGGGCTCCTACATTGTAAAATCCGTGAATTTTTTAGGATAATTTTGAATTTTTTTTTCTAGACGACTTTCTAAGACCGTTGTTTTAACACCCCCATTTTACAACTTATAATGGGATGTTACCACCGGTGGACTTAGATTTTCCGTCCAAGGTCGTTGAGGCTTAAGTGACCGTAAATAAATAAAGACACGTTTGAATAACATAATCTGATAAAAAAGATTGTCTTATATTCATAAGCATGGTTACAAGAGTTTGCAGTGGAATACATAAACATGAATCGTTGTTTCTGGAAATTACTTTCAAAATCCTGGAAACGCCTGGTGGAGACAGCACGTCTTCCAAAGCTTGATTTCTTTCTTCTTTCCTTCCTTTCCCAACTTCTGTGGTCTTCGAGCCTTAACTTCTCTAGTCTTCTCCATACAACCTGATATTTCCGTAGAAATGAGAAATACCAGCCGGACGGAACCGGGAAGAAGCAATGGTAATAGTCTTCCAAGAGACTAAGCAAATAGGAGAATGTGTTTTGGTTCACAAAGATAAGGCCAAGACGTTTTAATACCATAACCCGAACTTAAATGGGTAAAGGTATAATAGTCCCAAGGATTGTAAAGAACAGGTCGACACTACTCTGAATATGTGGTAAACCGATTAATGGCTTGAAAATTAGAAAACTAACAAAAGTAGTTCCTAAGAACGATAATGTGTTTGGATATTTGTTGGGAATATTATTACACACATTCGTTTTAAAAAGGTACATCCATCAACTAATCAGATCCATAACCACCCTCATACGTGTTGTGCATCTCTAGAGTCGAAAATGGGAACTTTCATAGCGAGGAGCCAGAGTGGCGTTTCCAAGTTGTACTTTACCACCCTGCAGGTTATCATTACTATGTTTGAGGCACTAGTCTTTTATTAGTCATAAAACTTTTAAATATCGATGCTCAACTAGTGAGACTTATACCGACAAGAGAAAGGAATAAAATTTCTTAAGCACTCAAAGTGCTTCACTTTCTCACGAATTGTTGAGAAAGTAGGTCATGACCAGTGTCGGGCGTAGATACCAAAGTATACCTCCCAACACGTTGTTATAGAGAGACTCTCAAGGCATATCCCCGAGATCCCTAGTTCTAAAACCTATCCACAACAAAGAGATCTCAAAGGAGACTCTTGAAACACATAAGAGCACAATCAACGACCCTAAACAGTACTAGTAGTACGATTAATATACAATAACAGTCGTTAAATCTAAGCAGTAAATAAAACCTAATTCAATTATTTAGCAAGCAAGTATTCCCAACATAGAGATGATAACGGAACACAGGTTCTCGATTATCGATTATTCCAAATATAATGATATCTAAAACAGAGTTTAAAGATATCGAGTTCGGAAAAAGGGTGAACCACCCACTTGCATTGAAAAGCGAACTTAAGTCCAATCAAGACGATAAAGCTGACTCCTTATAGCTTTCCTGGTAAGAAAAAGTATAAAAACATTCAAAAAGACATTTTCCAAATAAACTCCTTAACTTTTTATTCAATTTTTAATGTCTTCTTGAAACGAGCATCGTAACGACTTATTTTCTTATATATATAAAAAAAATTATATATATAATCTTTATAACGTCGTTACTTAGGCTGAGATTTTGACAGCATAACGTCCTGTTTTTGGTACTTTCTTATAAATGAAAAGTGTTCATTTATATCATACGTACGTGGTGTACTTTTCAAACCGACATTACAGTCCGTTTGTTAACGCGTTTGATCATTTAAGAGAAGATTTTGGTGGGATTTTGGTGTAGAGATTTCCCACTCACATTATGAGAGGATTTTTTGTCATGATGGGCATGATTTGTCCACTAACTCTTGTTAGTTGCCTATTTAAAGATTCACCCCTCTCTACACACCATAAATCTCCCAACACTCTCTAATATTTCATAAACACCCTCTTCTCAAATTGGTAAATAAATAAAAGGGATTAAGAATACACAAAAGCAAGACTTGTAAACCAAGTCTCACTAAGAACCCAACCATGAACAAGCTCATGGTAAAAGACCCACAAAAGCCCAAGAGAAAGTAAAGCGCTCGCTTAGGAGAATCAAAACCAAACCACCCTCAAAGCCCCCTACACAAGATGCAACTCGGTAGGACCACTTTGAAAAACCAAGAAACAAAAGCCAACAAGATCAAAACAAAGCTAGCCTAGCTTCACCACAAGCTGAACAAAAGCTCGGCTAAGAGGCCAGAAAGCTCGGTCGATCTTTTTGGACACACCCCGAGCCTTTTCAACAGTGACCAGAAGCTCGGCCTACACACCAAAAGCGTGGCCGCACAAATACCACCCTACCCCGTGTTTCCTCATCAACACACACCAACATCCTAGAGCCTCAAAAACCCTCTCCATCTCCTCCCATCCCTCCCATTAAGGTCTATCTTGCAAGCCACCCTCATTCTACATGCCTCGAGGATGCTCAAGAAACACCTTGTTGCATTGGGCTCCACCCCCTCATAGATCACTTCATTCCTCATTCTCCATACAAAGTAGACCAAGCATATGAAAGCTAAGAGTCGTACCTTGTAGGAGACTGCATCCTTAGCTCGGGACTCGTGAAACCATAGTAACCAAGCCTCCATGGAGCCCTTCCTCACCCCAATATTCAACCAAGTAAACACTCGGTTGGCTACATCACTCGTGGCTGGGCAATTGAACCATAAATGTTCATTATCCTCCCTCCCTTGTTTGCATAGCACACAAGTGTCTTCCGACAATATCCCCCAAGCATGCATCTTTACCCTGAACAGCATACGGTCAAGCCCGACCATCAATGTTTGGAAGCTCCATCTCTTATTATAAAAGCTTCCTCTCACAAGCCCCCCAAGTCAAGATGGGCTTTTTCTCTCTTAGGAGGTCATAAAGCACTCGTTGCATACTTCCCATTTGCCTTTTGGAGCACACCCAAGTCGGCCACCAAATCTTCTCCTACTTGGCGAGGTGTCCCCATACCATTCAAAACATCATCACATGCTCTAAGAATGCATCTACACACCCATGAAGCCCTCTTACTTGCCACGACATTCAAGAAATTCTTGCCATTGCTAAAGTAGTGATGGAACCACCTTGTCCAAACATTAGTTCTTTCAAAGTGGATATCCAACCCAAGCTTTACAAGGTTAGCCTTATTCCATGATAGAAGCTCCTTAAATCCTAGCCCCCCTTCTTCATAAGGAGCGGCTAGGGCATTCCAAGCAATCAGGCTCCTTCTAGACCCTTCTTTCCCCGCCCAAAGGAAACTCCGACACAACCCCTCAATCTTCGAAGAGACACTTTCAGGGATCAAAGTAGATTGGCACCAAAAAGTCAACACCCCAAAAGTCACCGCTTTGATGAGTTGCATCCTCCCCGCATAAGAAAGCTTCCTAGTTGACCACCCGGAGATACGGGAGGAGATGGTCTTTAGGAGCGGTCCAAAGTCTCCCACAGGAGACTTCTTATAATTTAGGGGGAGGCCTAAGTACTTCATGGGCCACACACCCTTATCAAATCCAAGAGCCTCCACCACTCTCTCCTTTTCCCCTTCCTTCAAACCCCCACAAAAGAAAATACTCTTATTAGGGCTCACCATAAGGTCGGATTCCCTCCCAAAGTCTTCCAAAGTACGCCTCAAGACTCCCACCGAGTACACATCTGCTCTATAAAACACAAGCAAATCATCTGCAAAGGCCACATGACACATCCTCATTTCTTCACAACCCGGATGAAAGTTGAACTCAAAATCTTGACTAGCCTCCCCTAACCTCCTACTTAGCATCTCTAAGACTAACACAAAGAGGTAGGGGGACAACGGAGCTCCTTGGCGCAAACCTCTTCCCCCTTTGAAGTACCCCTCAATCTCTCCATTAATGAGGACCGAGAAAGAGGTCGAAGTCACACATACCATCACCCATCTCACCCAGAGGTGAGGGAGGTTGAAGTACACAAGTGTTTTTTCAAGGAAGGGCCAAGACACACAATCGTAGGCTTTGTGCAAATCGATCTTCATCAAGCATCTCGATGAAATCCCCTTACGATCATAGAGGCATAGGAGCTCTTGGGCTAGGACATGGTTATGGGTAATCGACCTTCCTGGAACAAAGGCCCCTTGAGCATCGGAAACCACATCCTCCACCACCCCTTTCAACCTCTCCACAAAAATCTTTGAGATTACCTTTCCGGTAACGTTGCAAAGGGAGATCGACCTAAAGTCATTCACAAAGGTCGGGTTATCCACCTTAGGCACCAAGCTAATAAGGGTAGCATTTTGTTGCTTAAGCAAGGATCCCCTCACAAAGAACACTCGGACCGCCTCCACTATACTTGACCCCACAATATCCCAACATTCCTTGTAGAGCTTGCTTCCAAACCCATCCGGCCCCGGTGATCTCTCATCCCCTATACTCCAAACATTCCTCTTCACATCATCCTTGGTCGGAACCTCGAGAAGGTAGATATGTTCCCCATCATCCACCAATCGGCCACCATTGGGTACAAAGAATCCCTCCTCCCTCGGCTTCGTCTCCATCTAGAAAGGACTTATAGAAGTCCATAATATGAGTCTTTATGGCCTCCCTCGCTTCTACAACCGAGCCATCCGGAAGGGTTAGAGATAGGATATTTTTTCGCGCCCTTCTCTCCTTCACCGACCGAAAGAAAAGGGTAGAGGTTTCCTCTCCAAACTTCACCCACTTGATCTCATCTTGTTGCTTGACAAAAATCACTCTATTTTCCATTGCTTCCCTCAACCCTTTTGTGGCAATGTCCACCTCCTCATGAAGGGCTTCATCAAAAGCCCTATCATGGAAGTCCCTTTGCAAGATTGCCACCCTTTCCAAACCCTCTTTGACCTTCCTTTCCAACTTGGTCATTGTGGCTTTATCCCAACTCCTAAGCACTCCTTTGAGCTTCTTCAACTTTGAGACTAGAGCAAATTGCTTAAACCCTCTCACTTCTCCCTCTCAAGCATACAACACTCTCTCCTTGAAACCCTCCTTATTAACCCAAAGTTCTTAAACTTGAAAGGCACTTTCAAAGGCCTCCAATCATCAAACATCAAGACCACCCTCGGGGAGTGATCCGAGATCATGGGATCCCCAAAGTATGCCTTGGATAAGGGGAACCGATCTCTCCAAGCATCATTAACCATCACCCGGTCCAACTTACACAAAATCCTAGCAACTCCTTTCCTCGAGTTGTTCCAAGTATACCAAAACCTCGAGTATTCTAAGTCGGCCACCCCACAATTCGTGGCCACATTCAAGAGCTCCTCAAATTCATTAACAACCTCCCTACTAGCATTACATTTTTCATCCAGCTCCAACAAGCAATTAAGATCACCCATGACCACCCACGGCACCTCACAAGAGTCGGCAAACTCCCTCAAGAACTCCCAAGTAGGCACCCTTTCCCGAATAGTATTAGCACCATAAATGATCGAGATAAAGGTTTCTAGCTTACCATCCACCTACGTGGCCTTTGCATGCATAAGTTGGTCCGAGACAAACTCCACCGAGACTACGAACACCCCCGGGTTCCACAATAACCACATACGTCCCAGATTAATGACTTCACTATTCGTAGTATGCTTCCAACCACGAGGCAACATCTTCTCTATATCCTCTTCGTTATCTTTATTCACCTTGGTTTCCAAAAGTGCAAGCAACCTGAGATGTTGAGCAAAGCAAATGTTAGAGGCCATCTCACACTTAACTTGGTCGTTGAGCCCTCTAACATTCCAAAATCCGAAACGAGAACTAATCATCATCACCATCGAAAGGGCTACTACAACCCTCTTCTTCATAGCACACAGTTTTTGGATTTCTTAGCTTGTACTTCCTCTTTTAATTCACTACACTCCACCCCTCATTTTCATCCTTGTGATCACCAGTTAAGTTGATATCCCTTCCTTTCCCTTTCTTACCCTTTAAGTCGGCCTTGAGGGCTATGACTACCTCCTCCTCAATGGGGGAAGGAGTGAGCAAAGCCAAGTGATAGAGCATATAGGTATAGATTTTAGAGCATGTTTTTATTCCCTTATTATGCATTTCTAGATAGAGTTTTGCTTTAAGTTGTAGTTTAAGTTTTATTTCGGTTTAGTTCGGAATCTATGCGTTTCTGTGCTTTATTGCAGGTTGGAAGGAGAAGCATGGTGGATGTGAAGTTAAGGACCGGACCTAGGGATGCGTGGAGAGCATTTAAGAGAAGAACCGAAGGAAAAAGCACAAGCCAAGGAAAAGTGCGAACTGCGGTTGAAGAGTCTTGCCAGCGCCGAAGGGAACGAGCTTCTGCAGCCAAAGCGCGGGGAGGACATGCCATTCCGCGACCGCGCTCTGGGTGTTGTTGACCGTGCTTTGGCGCGTTGATCCGACGTTGACTCGGGCTTTCGTGTTATCTTTTGGGCCGACTTTATTAGTATTTTTTGGATGTTTTTGATATCATATAAATACTTTTCTTATGGTTCTTTGGATCATTATGCTATCTTTTACTTTTGCTTTTACGTTATTTTGAATTGGAGAATTTGTGGGAGACCAAACCCTAGTTTGCAATTGAAGAGAAATCAAACTCTTGTAAGTTTAATTCTTCTTTAATGTCTTATTCTAGCTAAATTTCCCATGTCCAACTAGTTAGTTGAAGTTGTATGCATGATTATTTGTGAGATTTGAATTATTTCTATTTGCCTTGACTAGATTGAATCTCTCCGTGCTTGATTGATTAAATTCACTTAGGATTATAATAGCTTGATCACCTATTCTTTTTCTAGGTTGAATTACAACTAGAATAATTAAATAGACGGTGGAATTTGGTTATTCATGGATGAATCCTTTGATTAAACTTATAGACGGTGGAATAAGGTTAATCAAAGGCGGAGAATTCAATCACAAAACTTCATGAATAGACGGTGGAATTCATGAACTATGTTTCTATTGAATGCTTTGAACTTATTTGCATGATCAATTTGACATAGAAGGTTTTCTAGGTTAATTGGTTAAAAGGTTGTTAAAGACGGTGTATATTAATAACCACATTAAGCTTGAATTCCATAAATTCACAATAGATTAGTCAAGGGAAATTGAATTTAGAATAATCAAGGATCAAAACTCATGTATGCAGTGGATACGAAACTAGTTGGACGCTTTTCTCTATACTTGAATTTCCAATCGTTTTATTTGCTTTGCTTTATTATTTAGTTAAATAGTTTAAAATCATAACCCCCCCCCACTTTAACTTAGTAATATTATTTAAATACAAGTAATCTGAGTCCCTGTGGGTTCGACCCTTGCTTCCACTATACTTAGGTTAGGAAGTTAGGTATTTCTTTGACAATGCTTTTACAGCGACATAAAAGTGCTCGTCACCAAGTTCTCCACATAGTTGACTTTCACCGTCACCAAGTCTAGGCCAAGGACATCACAAACTCCTTCTTCATCATCATCATCCCGATCAGTAGAATCTAGCTCAATATCTCGACCATCAACATCACGATCCTCAACAAGCTCTCCATTCTCCCGATGATCCGCCCCTTCAAGCAACTCAACAATTTGGGCCGGGTTAGCAACCGGCTCCTCAACAATAACATCACTTGCATGTTCAAATTCGATTATCTCCTTACTCGGGCCAAGGGGGCTCTTAGCACATGATTCCCCTTTTTCAAGCCTACCATCACTCAAACCATCTCCAATTCGACCACCCTTCTCGAGCCCGGCCTTGCCATCCTTAGCCTCCTTACCCATAGAGGGTTCCTTTGCCTTTTGAGTCGTTTTAGCTTGCCACTTTTTCTCCCTTGGGTTGGCTTGCCTCTTGCTACAAAAAGCCGAGGTATGGCCAAAATTTTTGCAAACTACACACCTTCATGGCATCCATTCAAACTCGAGCTTGTAGGAGAAAACTTCACCACATTTCGACCTCAAAGTAACTTCCTCCCGGTTGGCTTCCTCGGTAGTAATATCCACTAGAAGTCGAGCATAACAGATTCTCTCCACACTTGAAGTCATCTTGTCCACACAAACCGGGTTGCCTATCATGTTTCCCATCACATTGATCAAAAGCTTTGAGGATAGGAAAATTGGGTCGATATCAAGAATATTCACGCAAACCGGAATTGAAACGAAGCTCCCCCAATCTATGGCCATTCCCATCTTCCACTCCTTCAAGATGAGGGGCTTATTATTGTAGATCAACCATGGTCCATGCTCCAAGACCCAATCTCTATCTTCCATGGAGGCAAACTTAAACAAGAAGACCCCATTTTCCTTGGCATACACTTTTGGAGAGGCTACACTCCAATTCATTCTAGCAAAGTGAGCCAAAACACCCAAAGTAGGCCTCGCTCCAACCACAAATCCAATCAAGGTGGCCTTCCACTCGTCTTTATCTTGAGCAATTTCCTCCATATCAAACTCATAAAACTCCTTGCTTTTGAGTGAGATGGGACACAAACGCTCACACTCTCAGATTGTGCAATTTCCGGTTAAGACATCCTTAAAAGAAGGTGGTTTGAAGCTTTGATGGTTCCCTCCAATTATCAAGGATGAATTACTAAATTCCCCCTTTTAAAACTTGGTGAAAGACATTGGAAAATTATCTTTTGGCTGGACCATTTGTCTTGGGAGTTGGTGGGAAAGGCTTTTCCAAAGAGGAAAGGGAATCTAAACACTTTTCTTTTGTCTTCACTTGCTTACCCAAATGGGTAAATGTCCTTTTCATCACATGTTGGCCTTGGGAACCTTCCATTTACCCTTGGGGCTGATCCAAATTTGAATCTTTAGCCAAGTCACCTTCTTCAACCTCTTGAGACTCCAAGTGGTCGGCACCACCAGCCCCACCTTTGTCACCGCCACCCGGCGTCCCGGAAACTTCTCCTCTCGGCGCACCAATCATCAAGATTAAAAGACTTGCCCTTGGGAGTAGCCTCCCCATTCTCAACCGCATGCTTAGGAAAAGTGGGTGTGCCTTTGAATTTTGAAGGCGGAGGAGGAGTGAACTTGTGTCTCCTTGACTTTGAACCCGCCATAACTGAATCAAATGCACCAAAAGAACACCCTCAACCGAGCTCCAAAGCTAAGAAACACCCAAAGGTTCAAGAACTCAAAGTTGAGCCAAGAACACAAGAACAACACCTAGTCTAGTTTTTTGTGCACTCTCCTTTCCAACTCCAACTCCCTCAAGTATCTTGTTCGGACCAAGTGGTCTCAACAAGATTTCAACCTCACAAGACACCACCATACTCCACTCAAGGTGTTCGCCGGAGAATGTCGCCGGAAACACCCTAGAAATCGTGTTTTCCCTCAAACCTCACACCACCGAACACCCTCTCGTTCTCCGGCCGCCATGGGAGGCCCCACCGGAGATTCTCTCACAAAGTGTCACCTAGTCACTCACACTCCCCACCCCAACCCCGCCGGATAGGGGTGTTGCCACCCTAGGGTCGCCGACAAGGCTTAAAGCCAAAGTAGGAAGAGGTTTTTGTTTCTCTTTAGTAAGAAGCTTCAATTTATGAACACTCTCTTCCACTTACCAAAAATCCCTTCTACTTTTGTGATCACACTTTTCTTCCCATAAAAGAAAAAAAATAGCCTTGAACTATAATATTTAAGAGCTGATTTTTCCAACTTAAACACACCCAAACACTTTTGCTTGTGTCCTCAAGCCACCGGCGCTACCACCACAACCGGCCGCCGCCAACCCCGCGCCACCAGCACCGTCCGGCTGAGCCGCCACCGCCCTCTCCCCTTGATCTTGTGTTGTTCTTTCCTACAAGAAAATAAACACACTTAAGGGTATAATTTCTAAGCCTTTTTAAATTATTTTGGGGCTGATTTTTAAGTATTCTTAGGACCTTTATATTCATTTAAATCCTAAAAAAATCAGATTATATAAAATACTAAATTTGTACATATTTTCCTTGGTAATTAACATGCATGAAAAGGATTTAAAGGAAAAATCATTATGTAAGTTCTAAGATAAACTTTAAACAATCTTAGGATGATAAAAGTGATTTTAAACATAAAAATTCTTTATTTTATTTTAGTTTTAAAGCCTAGATACTTTTCATCACCTTTCTATACAAAACTCTTTAGTTGATGAAGGTAATGACTTGATAAAATATAAGATAAGGTAAACCTCCATGCATGTCTTTTATAAGTCTTGGAATGAGTTTTATATGATTTTTTAGTTTAAATAAGGTTAATAAAAACTAGTTATGATCAATTGAATTAAATATGTCCTTGCATGTATTTTTAAAAGAACTTTTATGAGTTAAATACTCTTGCATGTCTATTTCTCTAAATTGTAAACGTTAGAATAATTTGTTTATGATATTTGACTAGAGAAAGATTTAATAAGAGTAAAATATGTTGGATTAAATTATTTAAGTCCTTGCATGTAATTAAAAAGGGTTTTTATAACTCATAATACCTTTGCATGTCTTTTTATAAAAACTTTAGAATAATATTTATATGAGTTTGACTAAAGTAAATTTAATAAGATAAAAATCATGACTAAACAAGTAAATCGGTTGTTGCATGTGGATAAAAGGACTTATTATAAATTAAGACATTCTTGCATGTCAACTTAAGATAAAATGAATTGTGGATAAATTATTTATGACCTCTCTAGATCTAAAAATAGATTTATAAGGGTTTTAAATACTTAAGTAAATCATATAGTTGTTGCATGTTGTTTTATAAAGTTTTATGGACTAAATCTACTCTTCCATGTGACTTAGAAAAATTAAAAAGATGATATAAAAACGTGTTAAAAACCTTCTTAATAAAAAGGATGATATTGATAAGCATAAGCTATACTAAATAACTTAAAATTTTGCATGTGGAATTAAAAAGATGTTTTTATAAAAGTATTATAACCATGCATGTCAATCCTAGAATTTACTATAATTTTATAAAAAGTTATAAGCATGACTTTTAGAAATATCGATCATGAGAATAAGTTTGATTAAGTAGCTTTGCATAAAAATAGTGATAGTTGGAAAAAGGTTTAATTATGGTTAAAATATGCTTGCATGTCAAAATCATGGTTGTCACATAAACTTTTGGTTTAAAATAAAGTTTGGCTTTAAAAATAATAAAATACATGCAAATCATATTTTAAGTATATTTTAAATAGTTATTGCATGTGGTTCAAAAAGGGATTTTCCTTTATGATTAAACAAGGCCTTATATGCTTTCTTTAAAATAAGTATTTTAAAAATCATGAAAATCTTGCAAGAGTACCATCTTGAAAAAAATAATAATAAAGAATTATTATTTTATACCTCATATCTAAATTATTAAGCTAAATAATTTAGATTAACTTTCCTTCTATTAAAAGAGGAAAATAAGAGAAAAGTTTAGTTAAGATTAAAAATAAAGAATTTAATACATATTCGTTCGTCATTCCTTTCAGACAAATAGGTAGAAGCGTACGAACGTCTCTAAGAGATTCTATTTTCGAGTTTCGTAGAATCCCGAATGAAATTCAAGGCAAGTGGATATTCTACTTGAACCCTTTCGATAAATCGATCTCGTTAACTTTCTCGATGTTGGTAACACCTTGTTTGTTAAAATAAATAAATCTAGAAAATATCGATTGTTAGAAATAACGACCCTTTGTTAGCATTATTACTATTATTATTTTTGTTAACAGAAATCTTGCTAGGCTTGTTTTGTGTGGCCTTTGCTTGTTTAAAATCTCTTTTCGAGATTCGTTATGAAATTTAAATAGTTAAATAAGGGGTGCGGGCTCGGCCCGAACACCTCTATATAATATGTCAAGTGGTATGGCAATACGCGCTCTCTTCCCTTGACAATTCATTATAACTCACCGAGTGGTATGGTCGTCACCCTCTCTTCTCTCAGTATTATCGAGTGGTACAGCTCACTGCCCTCTCTTCTCTCGGTAATTCAGATCATGATCTTTTCCACTCCTACTCGTTGGAGGAATGTCTACGCCCTAGCTAGGTGTCGGAACTTTGTTCCCCTTAAGTGGACTCGGCTCTTTCATAGCCTCCTTACCGTTAAAAGTATTTAATGTTATGCAAAGTTTTGACACGTAATAAAGATAAGTGCTAGTGCACATTAAAAGACATCAAAACCGGGCCGGTCTTAAGAGATCGACCCGGCTCTCGGTTCGACAAAGGCGCGAGAGGTTTTTGGAAACTTGTGTGTAATTAAAACGTTCCCAACATAAATTCTACTCTAACAAGTTCTAAAATCTCGTAGGTCGTTCTTTTGGTCTAGAGTTATCTCACTTGGAGACTTACTCATTTCCGTTATTTTAGCTCCACTTAAAAGTTATACTTCTCAAAACACATCTCGAGTATCTCTTTAATAATTTGATAATTACCAAACTACCCTTGAGAATCTCCATTCTCGCTCGCTTAGTCTCCTTAGACTAATTCCGTTTTTCCGTGTTTCTACCTAGTATTTCTCGCCCTTCACGATAAATGCCAGACTTTAGGAAACTTCCATCAAAGGCATAAAGACGAAGATCAACCAAGTTGAAGGAAGGAAGGTCGGATTCTCTAAAGGATTGTTTTCGTTCATTTTCGGATTGCACTACGTTTATGCGAACAATGTTTAATTAAATTCCACTGCTTAAAAACCCTTACTTGTTATTTTTTGTTGAACTAAGTCAATGTATGTAATGGATACATTTAAAAGTCTCATACTTGAGCAACTTTATTATATGTAATAACTTTGAATTTCCGCATCTTTTATTTAATTTAAATACCTTATAAAGCCTTGGGTGACTTTGCATGGTAAAATCCGAGGTCACTGGTGGTAACACCTATCATTGCAAAATAGGGGTGTTACATACATGAAGTACGATGAGGATTTCGAGGACGAGAGTTATGACCACCCGTGGTCTGTGAGGCCGAGGAATGGATAGATTGGGATTAGGATTGGGATTGTGATTGGATCTCGCCGCCTAAATTGCCCGAAAACCGCATAGCCTATGATCGACGACATTATTATGACCGCCACGAACGGGATCGGCGAGATGGGGACCAGCACCGGGACCAAGAGGATCGTAGGCGCTCACGGCGCGATGACGGAGACGAGCCTAGTGATGACGACAATGGCTATGGTCGCATGCCACCCTGAGACAATTGTTGTCTCCACACACCTCCCCGTGCCAACAATCGGTGTGCCAATGACGAGCATCCGGAACATATGTTACGCCGCAACGTCAAAGTAAAGTTTGAGCCATTTTTTGGTCATTATGATCCTGACGCTAATATCACTTGGTTGTAGGGAACGGAACACATCCTCAAGCATTGCTATTATGAGGAATGTGAGAAAGTCGAGGTCGTCACCCTTCATTTCCAAGGGGTTGCTCGAATGTGGTGGAACCAGCTCAAATCCAAGCGTGCTCGGAAGGGAAAGGACTCCATTGAAGAGTGACACCAATTTATGTTCGTAATGAAGAGAAAGTATGTGCCTAAGGACTAGAAGGAGAAGATTTGGATGCAAATCAATGACGCACGTCAACGGTCCATGTCTCTTGAGGATTTCTTTGGGCACCTTGAGGATTTGTTGTTCAAGGCGGGCATAAGCGCTTCATCGAGGGCGTTGCGGTTACGCTTTGTGGCGGGACTTCATCAACGGATCTGTGACAAGTTCATTTTCTTGCCCATCAAGGACCTCGGAACCCTAATTCACACGGTCATGGAGCTATACGAGCAATACAAGATATTGAAATCCAACTACACCCCGAGGTACAATTCTAATTCTAGTTAATCTGGCTTGGGTATTAAACCTTTTGTTTATTCTTCTATGTCTAAAGGCAGGGTAAGTACTCAAGGGAGCGACTCCAGGACGCCCTCGGGTGGGAAAAACCGTGACAAGATAGCCGCCACCCCACAATTCAACTAGGAATCGAGACATCGAGTGGTACCAATGTGGTGGGCACGACCATCTCAAGAAGGATTCCCCCAACACAAAAAGGGTCCTGTTCTCGGCTCACACATCGACTTATGAGAGCATGGACGAGGCTGATTCGGAGGTGGGGGAAATGTGGAAGACGGGGAGTATTGCACGCCCTCGGACACCACCGGTGCCTCCAAGCTAACCCTAGTCACACGGCGTGCATTGAACATCCACAAGGCCATTAAGACCGATCAACGGGAGCAAATTTTCTGCACCCGATGTTTGGTCCAAAACATGTCCTTAAGTGTGATTGTGGATTCGAGAAGTTGTGGAAACTTCTTGTCTAGGAAGGTGGTGGACCATTTCAAGTTGCCAACGACCGAGCATCATGCGCCCTACAAGCTCGCTTGGATCTCCAACGAAGGCGACTATTGGATAAAAAATCAATTTCTCCTTTCCTTTTCAATTCATTTTTATCAATATTCCCTTCTCCTTGATGTCATTGACATGGACGCCACCCTTCTCCTTCTTGGTCGTCCATGGCAGTTTGGCCGTCGTGTGCTTCACAATGGCTATTTGAACACTTACATGTTCAATTACCATGGTAAGCACGTGACACTCTTACCTATGTCCCCTAGTGAGGCTTTGCAGGATGAGGCCGAAAGGTAATAGGCAAAAGCTAGAGAGGCATCTACGGCGTCGTCGGCGTCGAAACAAGTGCGAACAGGCGTTTCTGAGGATACCGACAATTCCAAGGGCTTTTCTTGGTCATTTGGACCAAATTCTATCCCAAATCCATATTGGAAAAAGGAGCGCCTAAAAAAAGTGCGAAAATCTAGACGAACGCCGATGGACAACTTAGTTGCGGGCCATAGAGCTATAGATTCGGGAAAATCGGGCTCGCCCGCGTTCCAGGGGGATTCCAGCGGCACTTTTGGGTCCAAAACCCATAAAATCAAAGGGTCTACTTATGTTGAAAAAGTGGCCCCTGGAAAAACCAGATTAGAGGAGGATGCCGAGCCACCACTCTTGGGCACTTGCGTCGAGCATCTCATGATGTGTCGACGTTGCGACGTTGCTAAGTCACTTGAGGGGACTTCTTCTTGTATCCTTTTATGTCCTTTACTTACTATTTCTGTTTATAAAGATCACGTTCTTCCCCATTGTATTTCTTCTATTTTGCAAGAGTACAAAGATGTCATGCCCGATGATCTCCCCGATGGGCTACCGCCTATTCGTGGGATCGAACATCGGATTGACTTGATTCCCGACGCATCTCTACCGAATTGGGCTATGTATAGGGCGTCTCCTAAGGAGACTCAAGAACTTCAATGCCAAGTCCAAGCTCTCTTGGACAAGGGGTTTCTTCGAGGGTCCCTTAGTCCTTGTGCGGTCCTGATTATCTTGGTGTCGAAGAAGGACTGTTCTTGGATGATGTGTGTGGATTGTCGCGCCATCAACCAAATTACCGTCAAGTACCTCCATTCCATACCTCGCTTGGACGACATGTTGGACGAGTTGCATGGTTCCGTGTTGTAATAAAAGATCGACCTAAGGAGCGGCTACCATCAAATCCGAATACAAGAAGGCGATGAATGGAAGACGACATTTAAGATCAAGCATGGTCTTTATGAGTGGCATGTGATGCCCTTCGGGCTCACAAACGCTCCCTCTACTTTCATACGTTTAATGAACTATGTACTTAGGAAGTTTTTTTTTTGCTAAATGGTAAAAATTGTATTAGAAGAAAGAGGGGGATACAAAGCACAACTGTCAAACTGACAAGTGTGAACAAAATACAAGAGCACACAGCAAACCTAAAACACTTCCAGAACCCCAGCCGAATTCTTTAAACCATATCATATTTTAATGCCAAGGCACTAATGAAATGGCAGAATTTCAAAGCAATAGTAAAGGGTCTTACACACACCATGATTCCTTGCATGCTTACATCAGTAAACGCTACTCATCAAGGGTGTGTAAGGGAGTGTTAACAAACAACTCTACCCAAAAGAAAACCAGAAGAATAGAGAGCACTCCAAAGCCCAGCTAGGACCAACCTAGACATCTCATTCTAATGCAAAAACAACACTAAAGATGTTAGGGGTCTCATAGCCAGAACAAAGGCCATGCTCCTCTTGTGTCATAGTGCCTGGCTTCAGCCAAAAACACTCAACAAAAAGAAGACAAGGGAGAAGCTCTCAAAACGGAAAAACCTTAGCCCAAACAATAGCCAAAGAAGCTATATTCTTAAGTGATCCCTCATGGCTTGTCCTCACCTTCCTTCTAGCTTCAACTTAATTGTGATGTGCAGCTTGCATTCTTCAATAATTCTTTTAGCACAGACATCCACATCAGGTTTTACTCCCTTAAAAATAGCCCATTACGCATCCACCAGATGTGATAGACTATCCCCATGCAAGCTAGCAGCCTGGTCTGGAAAACATTGTTTTTCCTTCTTCCACAAAGTAAGAACCATTCCCACTAGCTTATAAGTGATTCAAACCTCACATGAACACCCATCCAGTTCCAGATTTTATTAGCCACATTGACACTGAAAACCAAAGATGATTTTCATCTTCAATATTTGTATCACAAAGGATGTAATTGCAAGCACCAATCAAGCCAAATTTCTGTAGCTTTGTTGTTGTGGGCAGCCGATGAAGTGTTGCAAGGCAACAGACAAAGCTCCATATTCTAGATTGAATTCCAGACCACAATAAAGAATTCCATTCAATGACATTTGAATGGGGCCTGAAAATTTCATACAAAGCATTGCAATTCATCTTACAATTCTATCTAGTATAAATGTCAATACAATCTAAGGAAGCATTCCCTGTTCTAGTATTCGAAGTGAGAGAGTTTAGGACACTGCTTCTGAGATTCAGAACTTACCTCCATAACCAGGAATCGTTGCTAGAATTCCTAACAGTCCAGAAGTTACATCTTCTTAACAAGTTCATTTTGGCCCAAGTTGTCCAAAGGTTATTCCTACCCATATATAGATCATGCCCCAGCTTGATCCATTTTAGGTAAGTTTGATGTCATGTATTTTGACGAGATTTTAGTTTACTCTTGGACTTTGGACTCTCGCGCGAACAGAACATTGTTATATGTAAATTTGGACAAGTGCATGTTTTGCACGGATATGGCGAATTTTCTTGGTTTCGTCGAATCCAAGGATAGCTTGAGAGTGGATTTTGACAAAATCCAAGCCATTCGAGAGTGGCCATCTCCCACGACCCCCACTATGGTTCGTTCCTTTTTTAGGGCTAGCCGGGTTTTATAGGCGATTTGTCAAGGACTTTAGTTCTATCGTTGGGCCATTCCATAATCTTACCAAGAAGGAAACCACAACAAAGTGGATGCAGCATCACGAGGCTGCCTTTGAAGCCTTTGATAACGATGATTTTGTCGTGCAAATCACGGTTATGCAAAAGAATCCAAACAAGCCAAAAGACTGTAGTCTTTTAGGAAGTCCGGGTCGTATCCACATGGAGACAGGTTCTATCTTTTGTAATGAGTTTTCTGTCAAATTTCAATAACAAAGGGGTTGTGTACTGTAGCAAAGTCTAAGCATGCAACGCTAAAAAAAACAATAAAAGATTGTGGTTAACAAGATTTGGGAAGATAGCTTAGGCAAACAAATATCCACAATCGTATGACAAGTTGATCATTGATTTCACCTCAATATCACATGCAATGAATTTTCCAAGTCCTTTTCAATTCTAACTAACAACACAACTAGATACTATTAGTTCTAACTAATTAAACAACCATGAAACCATCAATGATTCAGTTTAATAGCAACATTAAGAATAAGAATATAATTGGATACAATTCTAGCATAAAACAACCAGCTTTTACCCTAGAATGTAAATCAAATCTCTTCTGCATAAGACTTGCACAACCAAATACTAGTACGATGTTGTTGCTACTTCAATCTAGAGATGCTCAACCAGTAACACTCTAGATCTAGCAATAGATTCAATAAATCATAAACATTCAAGCAAGAGAGAAGATTAATCCATGCAATATATAAGGAATTAGAAATATCACAACTTTTATCAAAACGATGCTTCAATTGTCTGACTAAGCAAAGAGGCTTAGTTCTCCATAGAAATTATGTAAAACTTAGAATGAAAAGTATGAGAATGAGAGTTTCTTCTCCCAAAAACCCTAATATAAAGTAGGAAACTAGGTCTAAACAACAAAAGTCTCGTAAGATATAAGCCCAATATTAAAATACTAAGATATAGCCCATGCGCAGATTGAATTCTCGGCCCAGTAAAAGGCGGCGCCCACTGCCAGCAACAATCAGCACCCCTCAGTTCAGCATTCAGGTTACACTTCGGGGGCTGTTTTGACTCCCTTCTAATTGGAATTTGGACTCGGAGTACAAACATCAATTGTAGCTCTTTGAATTAGCTATCCAATAATATTAAATTCAACTTCATCAGACCACTATAACTCTCGAACCAACCCTCACAAGAAAGAGTTGTTGAACCAAAAACTCTAATGGATGGCCCGAATTCAAGCGTTTTTCCCCGATTTCCATTCCATTCACACTTGTTCACTTTAAGACCTGTAAAACAACATAGAACAAGTTCAAAAACCCAAAACTCCTAGACACTAATGAAACTAACTAAAACTACCTAAAAACAATGCAAAAGAAATGTAAACATGCATCCTAAACACTACCTATATGCAAGCTATCAGTCTTGAAAGATTCTTTGTGCCGAGCCCAGGTCCTGCAATTGCCAAACTTATTTAAGCGCTTCAAGATCGAGTGCGACGCCTCCGACTGCGACGTAGGCGGTGTACTCCTTCAAGAGCAATGGCCTATCGCTCACTTCATCGATAAGCTAATAGGTGTTACTCTCAATTATCCAACCTATGATAAAGAGCTCTACGCTCTTATTTGGGTCCTAAAGATGTGGCAACACTATCTTTGGCCAAACGAGTTCATAATTCATATGGATCACGCGACCTTGGCTTACTTGAAGAGTCAAACGACTCTCAATAGGCGCCACGCATGCTAGCTTGAGTTCATGGAGACATTCTCTTACGTCATCGCTCACAAAAACGGACAAGAGAACGACACTAATGCTCTCTCTCGTAGGTACGTTCTAATCACTTAGTTGCATTCTAAGCTTCTCGGGTTCTCGTTGATCAAGGAGTATGCCTTAGATACATTCTTCTCTCCGATCACCAAGGCACTCAAAAACTCTCGTGTCCATGAGTCCTACTTTTTGGACAATGGGTACCTATATCGAGATGGGAAGCTTTATATCCCGGACTCCTCGGTTAGGCACTCGTTGCTCAAAGAGGCTCATTATGGACAAGGCCACTTTAGCATAGCCAAAACATTGGCGGCACTTCAGGGGCATTTATTTTGGCCACATATGACTCGATATGTGAACATGTACTGTCAAGGTTGTGTGTCGTGCCAAACGGCTAAGTCTCGGTCCCATCCACACGGTCTCTACATGCCTCTTCCTATCCCAACGCCCCGTGGGAAGATATTTCCATGGATTTTATAACGGGATTACCAATGTCGAGGCACGGTAAAGACTGTATTTTTGTAGTCACGGACTGTGCTTCTCCAAGATGGCCCACTTCATCGCTTGTAAAGGGGACAACAACGTTGTTGATATCGCGAACTTGTTCTTTGAACATGTGGTGAAGTTACATGGTATCCCTCGCACTATCGTTGGTGATAGGGACACCATGTTTTGCAGCCACTTTTGGAGGACGCCTTGGGGGAAGCTAGGTACACAACTCCTTTTCTCTACTGCTTATCACCCCCAAACCGATGGTCAAACTGAGTTGACCAATCGAAGATTGGGCACCCTTCTTTGGACGGTGCTCAAGGCTAACCCATGCCGGTGGGAGGACTTATTGTGTCATGTTGAGTTTTCCTATAATAGGTCATTAGGTCCTATCACACGGAGACGAAGATGACCCCTTTCGAGGATGTCTACGAGCGTTACCTATGTACGCCCATGGAATTGGTGTCATGGCCATTTAAGATCGGCGAGCATGTTGACGCGGCCAGCCGCACCGACCATATTTTCCGCCTACATGAGCGCTCCAATGCTCAGCTGGTGGAGAAGTGCTCGGAGCAGTATCCTGCACACGCAACAAGGGGCTTGAATATCTCTCCTTATGTGCATTCGATTACCATGAAGAGGAAACGGGGACGTTTCCTACCCGAGGGGAGGGTGATATGACCTCGCCTATGGATGCTAGCTAGAAGGAGGAGTCCTTGTCCGTGCACTCTGACGGACCCATCACTAAAGCTCGGACTTACACCATCGCTCGAGCCTCAACCTCCATAGGGCACAGACACTTGCCAGCCATGGAACGCCTACGGCCGAACCTTTGACCGTATGCTTCACCGTCATCAGCGTCGTGGATCGTCCATGCCTAAGCGCACCCGAGACCAAGCCACCGGCCTTCGCTAGTGACGGGTCAATTTGACCGCGACATCACCATGCCAATGTCGGTGCACCCCGGCGTGGCCACATGAGTTTCTCGCCAACACCAAGGCCATGTCGCGCCGCACACAGCATGTCGCGACATGCTTCTCTCGCGCATGCCAACGCCATTGTCGCACCGGCGAGACCTAGACATGGCATGGTTCGTGACACCCACAACACCATATGGCTGAGAATTATACAAGATAGAGGACACACATCCAGATGAAAAATATCTACGTCATTTGTCAAACAGTGATAAAAAACGATGATCGAATAAGAAATAGGCGAAGACCGGAAAAAATGTAAACCAAACCATAGTTGAGCAACAAAGTGGAAAATGGAGTCGGCTGGTCGCATAAAGATTAGCCAACAATAAGGAGGATGGTAATAACCGAAATTTCTCAAAACAAAATCGAAGTAGGAAAACAGGATATAGACGCCAACCAACACCACGACAACGATCTATTGAGTCTGAAGACTGCCGAGACCAAGTGAGGGTGATAAAAGGTACACATAGATCGAAAAAAACGTAAATGGTCGAAGAAATTGTAATATCCGCTAAATTCTAAATAAAATAAAAATGGGTATTTATCCCAATAAATTTTTTTCTCTAAAATAGAGAATTTAACAAACTTTATAATTTCATATTATGTTATGAGAGGTTACAAAAGTTTACTACAATGACAATAAGAATTTAATTTAAAAACATTAAGCAAGTCGGGTATTCTTGTAAATAATCCTCCTCCTCTTTAAAAAAGAGAGATTAAATATTTTATTTAAATAAAATTAAGAACATATTATGGAGGATCATTAAAGTGGTAAAAATCTTAAATAAAAATAATGCTTATTAATTTTTGGATTTTATTAAATATAAAGGGGTACAACAAGTCATTAAAAATACAATGAAAATTTAGTAAAAAGGATGCAAGAGCCGAGACTTGAACCCGAGACCTCTTGCAATCCCGTCTCACACGCCCCTCCCTCAAATCCGCTAGACCAATGTGACTTTCTACTCATCTATGCCACCCTTTTAATTTTATATCAATTTTTGAGTCTTCTTCTCCAAACAAGTCAAATTGATTTGACATGGGAGCAATGCATGTCCACCACCTTCTCCCTTTGCTTGCAAGACCAAGTTCCCTACATCATCTTTCATCACCATCAACAAACACAACTTTGACCAATTGATGATCATCTCCTTCTTCTCCATTGGTGCACTTCCATTGCCTTGGATCACCAAGTTGCATCCCTTTGCCTATATAAAGGAGCTCAAACTCTCCTTCAAACTCACATTCATCAATCCTCCTCTCTTCTAAGGAATTTCTCTCATTCAAGTTCATAAAAATCAGCCCCTTTCAAGCTTCAACTCTCCATCCAAAGCACCACCAAAAAGCCTTCTCTTTTGCCCTTGGAGACCGCGCGCCGCCCGACGCCCTCGCCCGACGTCCCTGGTGTCGCTGCCCCATCACCGTCGGCCCCTCCCTTGCTCTCCTTCCTCTGTATTCTGTAATACAGGAAGCCAAAAACAAGTATAATACTAAATCTTTTAATCTATGTTATTTTATTAAATAAGTTAATATAAGTAGTAAAAATATGTTAGTAAAAATAAGAAAGTCAAATAAGATTAATTGCAAGTTTTAAATTTAGTAAAAGATATTATTTGAAGATCTTGTTAGTTGAAAAGTAGATTAAATAAAGTATTGATGAATTTATCATATAATATTGTGCAAGACATGTTATATTCATAATATTAAAGGATTCTTATAAAAAGTATTTTATAAAATTACTAGCATAAGAGATGTAGTTTTAATATTAAAAATATCACCTTTATAAAGGAATAAGTTTATATAAGATAATGATATTGCATATCTCTAATCATAGAGAAGTTAAAGATATATAAAATTATTTATAATAATAACAATAAAGAGAACAACAATAGAAGGACATCAAAATATCAGCGTCAAAAGATGGCAAATGCTAAAGAGAACAACAATAGGAGCATATTTGTTTGCAATCCGCCTCAGGAAAATAATGAAGGGTCTAAGCGCTCTGGTCAAAGGCAAGAAGACCCACTTCAACAAGTCCCTTGCCCACCAAGGACGATGGAAAGTGGTCCTTTAAGGATCGAAGCTGCAAGAGTCCACATGGAACAATTCTGTCAAGAGATGGTTCCAACTGCATTGCCCAACGTGAAGAAGTTAGTGGGAGGAGATCAAACTACCAATGCAAAGGATAATATCGTTCAGACTTCTTCATCAATAATTTGCTCAGAGTGTGACAAGAACCTGAGAACTTTTTCCACATTGAAGCCGGACATTTATGACGGTACGGGAGAAACCCACGAAATAGTCAGATGGTTCTTACAAATAGAGCGCCTCCTAAGCACGCTTGAGTGCAAAGAAGTGGAAAAGGTGCACCTTTCCTCCCTTCAGCTAAGGGGAGAAGCACGGAAATGGTGGGAAAGTTCAAACTTGTCAGAACAACCATGGTTGAATTGGGCAGTGTTCAAAGCGAAGATGTTGGATCACTTCTGGGAAACTTGGGGAAAAGAGAAGCTTTATAAGGTTCCTTACCAAAATATTGGTGGGCCAAGCATACCCGAGACAACAAAGCTTAAACCCCAAATAGGAGATGCCACAAAGAAAGTCCCCACCAAGGCAGAGAGAATTCAACGGTTCCATGAATTATTGAGCCCAGAAATAAAAGCTCTGATGAGTTATCGCAAGTGCACGACGTTGGGAGAATACGTGGATGCGGCCCACGTGGCAAAATCCTTGCTCGAGGAACCCGCACCAAGGGTGGAAGATTGGGGACAATCTCATAAAAAGGAGAATGGCAAATTTAAGAGGCCAGGCTCTCCACAAAGTTCAGGCTGGTCAAAGAAGAGCAAGACTGGGTCCGAGCCAACTAAGTCTAAATCATTCCAAGGCTCGGAAACCAAGAAGAGCTCTATAGTCTGTCACAACGGAATGACGGGAACTAAGAAGTGCTTCAACTATGGGAGAGACGGACATCTCCGCCAATTCTGTAGGCGACCAGCAAATAAGTCAGGACCAACTCGCTCCAACACAGTCTTCCAATACCCTTAGTTTTCCAACGGAATGACGGGAACTGCTTCCATGCAGTCTACAGCTCCGGATAAAGGAAAGAGGTCGACTACGTTCCAGAGTCAAGATCAATAGCTCTATGAAATGCACCATAGTGACGAACCTCTTGCATCGGATGTTCAAGAGGAATAGTTGGATCCTCCTTCCTACCCAAGTTTAAATATTCGTAATCATGTTAGTTTTGCCTTTAAGGCCCTTTTGTATCGCAACAATAGATGTTAATGTCGAACCATTCCGGTGACACTCTTCCTCGTAAGAGTGTCTCATTTTGAAATCTATATTATGATTATGGTTATCATATTATATCCTTGCGTATCGAACCAAAGATCGTGTTCCATTGTTAGCTTAATATAAGAGAAAGTTCGAACTAAACCCTGATTTAACTTTATGACATATTCATTGTATTACTAAGTTCGCCTCAAAATGTTACTTTTTATACCATAACGAAATTGTAAGCTATAAAATCAAAAGTTTCAATATAGATTCATGGTGGTGAATAAGAATGGACTTTTACCTCCCACCTTGGCCACGTGGTTGAGGTAGAACTTCAGGTCTTATTCCTATGAAGATATACACTTTAGACGATTATGTTGGAAATCGCTCCCCGGTACTGATCACATCGGTGGAATGAAACCACGTAGTCCCTCGAGTTTAACCTTACTTACGAAAAACTACATTTTAGATAAATACTGTATAATATAATATAAAGGGACGCTCAAACAACTTCTCGATAGTATAATATATTCGATGACGACATCGTAAAGATGGTTACCCCCTCTTGTGAGTTAACCATCGCCTATCCCATTAGTAACTTCTTTAGAAGCCGTATTTTTGAGACTCTTCTTCGAAGACATGATTTTTTTCACATATTCAAAACCTCGGTTCCATATCGACAATTATCGAATATCCACCTAGAGAGAATTCTTCCGCAACGACTAAATTCTAGAAATACAGAGTAGATTAGTCATGGACTTACTCGCTTCCTAGAAGCACCTAAGTGTTCATTTCAATAAGGAAGCTTATTCTATAAACAATCCAACCTTTATGTTCGGGAAGGTCAACCCAAAACTTATGTAGGTTTGACCCAAGCTTTTGGATAAAACCGCTTGACCCCGCCTACTTTGCTATCAAGACTAATTGGATTTTCATCCCTATCCCTTGTTTTTCGTTCAACCACATAAGTTCAATGTGGGAATCTTTCTAAGGAATACTAACGTAACGATTCCTTAAGAAAAATGTACAATAGTAATTCTTCTACTTACACAGTCATCTTAACTAAAGAACGAAATGTTCTTTAAGGGGGTACTAGACCCTTTGTCGTTTCCTCACAGTTGTGAGTGTTAGTAGTTTCCCGTGTTAACCTTGTACCGCCCTAAGCTTTTCCTAGTTTCGGGGACGAAACTAATTTTAAGGGGGTACTATTGTAATATCCGCTAAATTCTAAATAAAATAAAAATGGGTATTTATCCAAATAAATTTTTTTCTCTAAAATAGAGAATTTAACAAACTTTATAATTTCATATTATGTTATGAGAGGTTACAAAAGTTTACTACAATGACAATTAAGAATTTAATTTAAAAACATTAAGCAAGCCGGGTATTCTTGTAAATAATCCTCCTCGTCTTTAAAAAAAAGAGCTTAAATATTTTATTTAAATAAAATTAAGAACATATTATGGAGGATCATTAAAGTGGTAAAAATCTTAAATAAAAATAATGCTTATTAATTTTCGGATTTTATTAAATATAAAGGGGTACAACAAGTCATTAAAAATACAATGAAAATTTAGTAAAAAGGATGCAAGAGCCGAGACTTGAACCCGAGACCTCTTGCAATCCCGTCTCACACGCCCCTCCCTCAAATCCATAAGACCAATGTGACTTTCTACTCATCTATGCCACCCTTTTAATTTTATGTCAATTTTTGAGTCTTCTTCTCCAAACAAGTCAAATTGATTTGACATGGGAGCAATGCATGTCCACCACCTTCTCCCTTTGCTTGCAAGACCAAGTTCCCTACATCATCTTTCATCACCATCAACAAACACAACTTTGACCAATTGATGATCATCTCCTTCTTCTCCATTGGTGCACTTCCATTGCCATGGATCACCAAGTTGCATCCCTTTGCCTATATAAAGGAGCTCAAACTCTCCTTCAAACTCACATTCATCAATCCTCCTCTCTTCTAAGCAATTTCTCTCATTCAAGTTCATAAAAATCAGCCCCTTTCAAGCTTCAACTCTCCATCCAAAGCACCACCAAAAAGCCTTCTCTTTTGCCCTTGGAGACCGCGCGTCATGATGTCCGCTTGTTAGGTAGGTTTTTAGTGTCTAGATAAATTAGATTTAGTTGGTTTTAGTACTAGAGTTTTATGTTTTTGAGTCTTTTTGCTTTAGTTTTCGTATTTTCTTGAGATTCGGAAGCTACGCATTTTTTGTGTCTTTTTGTAGGAGTTTTGGAGCTTGGAAGAAGAGTTTGGAGCGTTGCAAGAGAAGATGAAGATTAAGTGCTCAAGTAAAGTTATTGAAGATCAAGTTTGAGCTTGGAAAGAGATAGAGAAATTCGTTACAAGAACATAGGAAAAAGAATCGAGTCAAACGGAGTTGTAATGAATCTTCTACGCAAGTTTTACTCAAGGTTGTTCGAACAAGCCCTCAGGAACGACCCTATGAGGGTCGTGCACGACCCTATTGGGGTCGTGCTAGACCCATGGAGATTACCAAGCCTCAGGACCGACCCCTAGGGGGGTCGTGCACGACCCACTGTGGGTCGTGCATGGCGCCGACTCTCCCTTATTCCGAGATCTTTATGGATATATTCTATCTTTTATTTTAGGAATTGAAGTAGTTTTATCTTGTTTCCTAGTTTAATTAGGGCTCCTTTTCCTCTATAAAAAGGGGGGCTCTTTCTAGTTTTGATTATTCGTTCTTTGGGGGGGGGGAGATTAAGAGGAAGATTTGGAGGACAAGTTGGAGAAATTTGTAAGACCTCTTTGTTTTTATTTGAATTTTCGGTTTGTTTCTATGATCATGTCTTCTTCTTTCTTTGCCATGTGTGAGTAGTTTTTTTAGATTCTAGGGTTGGGTGAAAACCCAACACAATCATGCATGTCTAAACTTGAATTCATGACTTGAATGCTTGAAGATCATATCTATCTATCTTGTGCTTAAATCCTTTGCGAAAGTTGAGGCATGTCTTGCAATTAACCTAAAAGCGAAAGTGTAAAGTTGATTGCTTTGACTAGTTCTAATAGGATTATTTGCGACATTTGATATTCCTAGGTTGAAGGATAGATAGAGAGTTGTTTAATTTGCGACAGTTGATTAAATAACTTGAATGGTTTGCGACAGTTGACTTTTCTATGATCTAGATTGCATGATAGTTGTGAATTCTCGTTGAAAGCATATGTGATTGTTGTTGTGGTAGCCCTAGCCCTAGGATTGTCTTTTATATTTGATTAAGTCTAGTTAATTTGCATCGATCTCGACCCACCTAAGGTTGTGCTCGAGCCCTTGTGTGTTCGTGCCCTTGCGTGTTTATTTGCTTTTCATAGTTTATCAACTAATCTTTGGCCCTAATCTCATTCCCGTGGACGAACCTGACTCCCTGTACTCAGCGGGGTCTTGATATAAATTTATTTGTTCAAGAAACCCTTCAACAAATTGGCGTCGTTGTCGGGGAGTGAGCAATAGTGCCTAGTTTAGTTGATATTTGGGGTTTGGGACTAGCCCTTACCCCTTATTTTTTATTTAATTTTGTTTTCTTTGTTTTTGTTCGCAGTATATGCCATCTCGTTCTTCCTGGAGAACTCTTGAGATTGACTACTACAGCGAACCTGAGAGGTCCTTCCATAGACGTTTGAGAGAACAACGAGCAATGGGCGACGCTGAGACTCTTGCTCAACAAATGGAGGAACTCCGTGCTGAGATGCAGCGCATACGAATGGACCGAGATGCTCAAGCTGCAAATGCGCGATGGGCTCAGGCGCAACTGGACGCTATCCCGACGAATGCCAAGCAATACATGCACCCAGAACTGAGGGTACCCGAATGGGCAATAGTGCTCCCGAAGATTAACCGCACTTTTGAGATTAAATCTCATTTCATATCCTTAATCAAGCGTTCTCAATTTGAGGGGAAACCCACTGAATGCCCCATGGAGCATATAAAGAATTTTACTGATTTATGTGACACTATTGTTGCTGACAGTGTCGCACTTGAATATGTTCTCTTGAAGGCTTTTAAGTGGTCTCTTGCAGGAAAAGCTTTGAGTTGGTTGGAGAGCTTGCAACCAAGATCTATTACAACGTGGAAGGCTTTGCATGATCTATTCATGACTAAGTTCTTTCCACCGGCAAAGACAACGGAGCTTAGGAAGCGCATCACTTCCTACCATCAACTTCCAAATGAGACGCTTGTGGAAACTTGGGAGCGGTTTAAGGAACTTCTTCGGCAATGTCCTACTCATGGACAACCACCCTATGTGCTTCAAGAGATTTTCTTTCAGGGGATTAATGCCGCTACAAAGGACAGAATCAACCTCCACACCGATTGTGGGTTCATTGAGATGGATCCCGATCAAGCTTGGGCTTTGTTGGATAAGCTAACCAACTATGATGCTATGTATGGAACCCAACAAGCAAAGCCGACGGAGAGGAAGTTGTATGAACCACAATGTGAGGTGGTCGATCGGGATGTGAAGTTCCAATTCATGCAAGATGAGATCAATCGATTGAAAAAGCAAGTAAGTTACTTTAAAACTTCTCAATCTTGTCTAGAATGCGGGTCTTCCGCCCATATTACTTCCAATTTTACTAACTTGCAACAAGTACGAGCCACTGAGGCTTATGAGGAGGCAAATTATATGCGAGGTTCCTTTTGGAATCAAAATAATTATGCAGGGAGGAACAATGCTCAACCATCTTGGGGCAATCCAAATTATGACCAATACAAGCAACCCCCTCAACAAGAGCAACGCCCACCTCCCTACCGACCTCCGAGCTATCAAGAGCCACCATCATGGGTGCAAGGGCTGCAAGATGGAATTAATGGAGTCCGAACTGAGGTCCAAACCGGGATCAATGGAGTACGAGCTGAGTTGAAAGGTGTTCATGCACGGTTGGGAGAATTTGAATCATGGAGAAAGAATGTCGATTCCCAACTTGGACAATTAGCTACTCAAATCCCGAGACCTCATGGACAACTCCCGGGCCGCCCTGAGGAGAATCCTAGAGGCCGAACAAGTGATGGAGAAATCTGAGCCATGCAATTAAGGAGTGGCAAGGTGTTGCCCGAGCCAACCAAGCACAAAGAGGAGGAACAAGCCTCAGGACCGACCCACTTAGGGTCGTGCACGACCCACTTAGGGTCGTGCAAGACACACTTAGGGTCGTGCAAGACCCCCTTAGGGTCGTGCAAGACCCCCTTAGGGTCGCGCACGACCCCCCCCAAGGGTCGTTCCTAAGGAGGCTAATAACAAAGAAGAAGAGGCGATCGACCCTCCAAGGGTCGATCTTGACCACCCTTCGCCAGGTAAGTCTTCTAACCCTTCTCTTTCCATTCAATTTCCATCTAAAGTACTTCCTTTCCCTTCTAAGAAACCAAAGGACTCGACGGAAGGTAAGTTTAAGCGCTTTGTTAAGCTGCTTCAAGGCTTAAATCTTTCCATTCCTTTCGCTGAGGCTTTGAATGAAATGCCTGCTTATACTAAATTCTTGAAGGAGATTTTATCTAGGAAGCAATCAATCTCAGAGCTGCATAATGAGGTCCATTCCATAAAGCTCCCTGAAAAACTCGGTGATCCAGGTAAGTTTGCAATTTCAATAGGTATTGGAACTCACCGTTTTAAAGCTCTATGTGATCTAGGTGTCAGTGCTAGTTTATTACCATTATCTATCTGGACCAAAGCTAACATGGGACCACTGGAGCCCATCAATATGAGGCTATACATGGCGGACGGATCTTGTGTAAAGGCAATCGGAGTCGTTGAGGATGTCCCAGTTAAAGTTGGCAAATTTTTTGTCCCAAACGACTTCATTGTTCTAGATATGCCTGAGGACCCTGTGGTACCAATCATTCTTGGAAGACCATTCTTAGCCACCGCAGGGGCACGAGTTGATGTTAGAAAGGGGCTCCTCACATTCGATATTGGGGAGGAGAGGGTCGAGTTCCATTTCAATCCTGATGTGAATGAGACCACTGCTGTAAAGAGCGTTAATGAAGGGCCTACCGACCCTCCATGGGTCGGTAACGACCTTTTTCTAAGACCCAAAATGAGCAAATTCAAGGAGGTCACACCCACTAAGAAGCATAACGACCCCCCATGGTGGGTCGGTACCGACCATTCTCTGAATAATCACAATGTTGTGGGTGACAGGCACGATACCGAGTCATTCCTTGATCCGGTGGGGTCAGTAACGACCCACATACCCTCGGTAACAACTCCTCCTCAAAGTAACAAAGGTAAGTCTTCTTGTTCTTATCCAATTGATTCTAATCATGATCCTTTCTCCTATTCTCATTCTATATTAGATCCTACTGTTAGTCATATAAAGGAGTCAAAACCTCCTTGGTCTTCGGATTTTACTAACCCTGTTGTAGGACTTCCAAGCGTTCTTATTAATGATAGAGGACCAAATATCTTGGAGAGAAGCTTTGAAGCTTTTCCATCTAAGTATGGGGTTTCCCATGATCCCGACATAGCTGGATGGAGGCCGCCTTGATGAGCTAAGATAAGTTGTCAAGCTAATGACGTTAAACAAGCGCTTACGGGAGGCAACCCGCTCTTTAGTTAGTTTTATTATTTTTATTTTATTTTATTTTATTTTCAGATTAGGTTCTTTTTCTAACCTTCCTTAGACTAGGATAGAATACTTTTGTTTGGAATAGAATTTTGTGGGATTTTTGTAGGGTGCTAAGCTTCAACCACTCCATCTTCACCATGATGAGCTCCATCTCCTCTCCAAGCTTCCAAGAGTTCTTTGTGAGTTTTCTTCTTCTTTTCTCTTTACTTTTTCATATCATTTTCATGCATGGGGACATTGCATGATTTAAGTATGGGGTAGGGGAAGAAGAAATCTCACATATGTTGTACATAATTGAGTCTTTTGTTTGTTTGTCTGTTAGTTTGTTTTATTAAGAAAAAAAAAGCTTTGAAAAAAATTGAAAAAAAAAATTGAAAAATGTCGAAAAATCCAAAAATATTTGCTTCTTTGTTTTAGGATTGAAGAATGCTTCGTCTTAGATGTCCTATGATGAGAACTAATTTTCATGCTTATCATATAATTCCTTTGGCATATTTGGATAGTATAGCCTAAGTCTTGAGAAATTGCTTTTTGATTGTGAAAATTGACTTGTGATGAAATTGAGCATATGTGTCTTGAGTAGAAGTAATTGCAATCCAACAAAAATTTTACCTAGTGAGGAATTTTGGCCTTATAGGGAGAACATCAAAAATCCCTCTTCTTTTCTTGTGTGATTTCCTCTCTTTATGCATCTATCTCTTGTTATTGATATGGTTATCTATTTCTTGAAGCCGCTATGAGATTGTTCATGCATGTTGATTATGATTAAGAACTTATTTTTCATAAGCCACTTTTTATCCTCTCTTTTGCTTACCCTTACATTATCCTCTTTTTGAAGCCAAATTGAGCCTTAAGCCTTTTATTTTTAGCTCCACAAAATTATTCCCTAGCCAAGATAAGCTTGACCCTATCCGGGGATTAGGACTTAGTGTTGGTTGTTATAGTTTTGTTGAGTGAGATTGTTTGGTTCAAGTGTGGGGTAATTATGGGTTGGGAAAAGTCAAAAATCTTGCAGTTTGTTATGTAAAAGGAGTTTGGTTCCCTGAATGCACTAGCAAAGAAAGAAAGAAAATTGGCCGATCTCCCATGAAAAAAAAATGAAAATCATAAGGGAGAAAAAGAAAGCAAAGTGTTGAAAGTGAATAATGTGCATGAGCCAAATTTCCTTAGTATTTGTAAGCAAGATAAGTTGGGATTTAAAAGGGTTGAAGAAATAAGTGAGTTTGAGCATAATGTCTGAGTGAGTTTGGTATAAGTTCTTTTGTGAGAGTTTTGGCATTATGTGAGTTTTTAGGAGTCTTTGATTCCCGGATATTATTAGCACCACATGACCAAAAATTTTCACGCCTTAATGTCTTTACCAAGCCCCATTACAACCCGGCCGAATGGAAGCTTCTATGAAGTTTTTCATTGAGCCTAAGTTCTTATGATGATTGATGTGTCTTGACTTCTCTAGGTAGAGAGATTGGTGATATAAGTCTCAATGATAAAGTTGATGTTGCATAAAGATTGAGTTGAGAGTTGATATTAATAGCCTAAACACTTGAGAGATGAGTGAAACACATTAAAATCCCTTGTGAGGTTGGATTGTGATTACTTAAGCTAGAGACTCATACATATGTGATGACGTTAAAATTGCTTGTCTACTTTTTCACTTGTGTTTAAAATATTTTGACAAAGGCTATGCTTGAAGATTGTGTTATTGGTCTTGATTTTGCATGATTATTGCTTGAGGACAAGCAAGTCTAAGTATGGGGTGTTTTGATGTCCGCTTGTTAGGTAGGTTTTTAGTGTCTAGATAAATTAGATTTAGTTGGTTTTAGTACTAGAGTTTTATGTTTTTTAGTCTTTTTGCTTTAGTTTCCGTATTTCCTTGAGATTCGGAAGCTACGCATTTTTTGTGTCTTTTTGTAGGAGTTTTGGAGCTTGGAAGAAGAGTTTGGAGCGTTGCAAGAGAAGATGAAGATTAAGTGCTCAAGTAAAGTTATTGAAGATCAAGTTTGAGCTTGGAAAGAGATAGAGAAATTCGTTACAAGAACATAGGAAAAAGAATCGAGTCAAACGGAGTTGTAATGAATCTTCTACGCAAGTTTTACTCAAGCTTGTTCTAACAAGCCCTCAGGAACGACCCTATGAGGGTCGTGCACGACCCTATTGGGGTCGTGCTAGACCCATGGAGATTACCAAGCCTCAGGACCGACCCCTAGGGGGTCGTGCACGACCCACTGTGGGTCGTGCATGGCGCCGACTCTCCCTTATTCCGAGATCTTTATGGATATATTCTATCTTTTATTTTAGGAATTGAAGTAGTTTTATCTTGTTTCCTAGTTTAATTAGGACTCCTTTTCCTCTATAAAAAGGGGGGCTCTTTCTAGTTTTGATTATTCGTTCTTTGGGGGGAGATTAAGAGGAAGATTTGGAGGACAAGTTGGAGAAATTTGTAAGACCTCTTTGTTTTTATTTGAATTTTCGGTTTGTTACTATGATCATGTCTTCTTCTTTCTTTTCCATGTGTGAGTAGTTTTTTTAGATTCTAGGGTTGGGTGAAAACCCAACACAATCATGCATGTCTAAACTTGAATTCATGACTTGAATGCTTGAAGATCATATCTATCTATCTTGTGCTTAAATCCTTTGCGAAAGTTGAGGCATGTCTTGCAATTAACCTAAAAGCGAAAGTGTAAAGTTGATTGCTTTGACTAGTTCTAATAGGATTATTTGCGACAGTTGATATTCCTAGGTTGAAGGATAGATAGAGAGTTGTTTAATTTGCGACAGTTGATTAAATAACTTGAATGGTTTGCGACAGTTGACTTTTCTATGATCTAGATTGCATGATAGTTGTGAATTCTCGTTGAAAGCATATGTGATTGTTGTTGTGGTAGCCCTAGCCCTAGGATTGCCTTTTATATTTGATTAAGTCTAGTTAATTTGCATCGATCTCGACCCACCTAAGGTCGTGCTCGAGCCCTTGTGTGTTCGTGCCCTTGCGTGTTTATTTGCTTTTCATAGTTTATCAACTAATCTTTGGCCCTAATCTCATTCCCGTGGACGAACCTGACTCCCTGTACTCAACGGGGTCTTGATATAAATTTATTTGTTCAAGAAACCCTTCAACACGCTTCCCGACGCCCTCGCCAGAGCCCCTGCCTCGCCTGACGTCCCTGGTGTCGCTGCCCCATCACCGTCGGCCCCTCCGTTGCTCTCCTTCCTCTGTATTCTGTAATACAGGAAGCCAAAAACAAGTATAATACTAAATCTTTTAATCTATGTTATTTTATTAAATAAGTTAATATAAGTAGTAGAAATATGTTAGTAAAAATAAGAAAGTCAAATAAGATTAATTGCAAGTTTTAAATTTAGTAAAAGATATTATTTGAAGATCTTGTTAGTTGAAAAGTAGATTAAATAAAGTATTGATGAATTTATTATATAATATTGTGCAAGACATGTTATATTCATAATATTAAAGGATTCTTATAAAAAGTATTTTATAAAATTACTAGCATAAGAGATGTAGTTTTAATATTAAAAATATCACCTTTATAAAGGAATAAGTTTATATAAGATAATGATATTGCATATCTCTAATTATAGAGAAGTTAAAGATATATAAAATTATTTATAATAATAATAATAATAATAATAAAATTATTATTTGAGTTGCCATGTCTCTAGGTGTAGAGATTTCCATAGATATAGCTTTTAAATAATAAAAATATGGTAGTAGTGAGAAATTCTTATATCATATTGTACTAATGGCAAGACATAATTATTTTTAATAACTTGTAAGAAGCTCTTATAAAATTAGTGTTACAAAATTTGTAGCACATGGACTATAGTTTTATAGTAAATATTGTCTTTATAAAGAAATAATATTAATTAGATAAAACATTAAAGTACCTATTTCTAAATGTAGAGAATAACAAAGCTATATGAATATAATTATATTAATGATAGTTATATTACTAAAGTTATCATTTAAAGAAAATATTAGTTTAATCTATCTCTAGGTGTAGAGATTTTCCTACAAGACATAAGTATTATTATAAACATAATAAATGTGACTTTAAATGGATATATAATATATTATTATATTATTTAGTTATGAAGATGGCTTGCATGAAAAGATATTGTAAGATATAGAAAAGATATTATTTTGTGACCTAAGATATCATAATAGTATACTATAATTATAAAGTAAGATATTTGTAAGCCATGATCATGTATTTTATAAACTATAAGATATGGAAGGAAATATGGGAATAAAATAAATAAGATTAATTTAATGTATGTTAGTTTTAGGAAGCTTACTTTAAAAAGTAAGTAGAAAGTTCTAAATATAGAAATTTCCAAGAAAGTAGATTATAATTATTCTACTTTTATTTAATATGGGTTATGTAATTAAATAAGATTCTATTAAGAGAATATTATTAATAAAATGTTCTTGGTGGGAAAATAATACTTTAAGCCCATTAATGAACCTTAGGAAATTTAAAAGTAATATTTTAATTAAAATAAGTTTTGTAAAAAGGTTAAAATAGATTCTTTATAATTTTAAGGAGAGTGTGTATGTTTAAAAATACCTTTTTAGGTAAAGTATATTATTATATATATTTATGAAATTATACTTGCTTAATTATATTAAGAAGTTAGCAAGTGAAATTAAAAGAAATTATTTTAATAAATTGAATAAGGATTTTCAAGGAATAAAAGGATATTACAAGATTAAAATAATAATAAAGGAATATTATTATTTTAAATAATCACCTAAATTATTATCATAATAATTTAGAATTCCATTTCTCTTATATAAAGTATACAAGAGAAAATCCAAGCTTTAAAAAGAAATTCGTAAATTAAGATCGTTCGTAAATTCCGTGTCGATAGGTCAGGATTCTCGCTCGAAGTCGCGAACCATATTTTCTGTCTTATCGCCATACTACTCGTGAGAACAAGGCAAGTGGAATTTCCCCTTGCGACCTTATATATGCATCTCCATGAAATTCTCGATGTTGGGAACAACTTGTGTGCTAAGTAACAAAATGAACCTAGGAAATATCGATTGTTAGATATAACGACCCCATTGTTAGTATAGTACGTTCTTTATTATTGATAGGATTACTTATGCTAGTTTGGTTGTGGCCTTGATTGTTTTACGGCCTCGTTAAGAGGTCAATGTCGAACAAACTAGTGAGGGGCGTGGAAGTAGTCGGCGCCTCTATACAACTTTCTAAGTCGTAATGCCTACGTGTTTGAAGTACGACTTTCAGGATCTTGATTCAGTCCGCTCCGATTGCAAGGAGGGACGTGCGCACTCTAGCTAAGTGCCGGGAAACTAGGTTTCTCTTGGTGGATCGGGCCATACGAGCCCCCACCCCCTTTCAAAAAAATCATTAAAGATAACAAAATGACTTTTCACCACGATATAAGATAAGTGCCCAATGCACGCTTAAAAGACATCAAAACCGGACCGATCTCAAATGATCGATCCGGCTCTCAGTCCGCTCAGGGCGCGAGAGGTTTTCAACTTATATGAATTAATAACGTTCCCAACATACTTTCGATTCCAAAAGAAGTCTACACTCTAGTAGCGCTTCTCTCGATTATCGAGCTATCTCCGCTTGAGATACGCTCTCCTTCGTACCATCAAACCTCATATAAATAAGCCTTATCTTAAACACAACCCGAATATCTCTCTCGATATTGCTTGATTTCCGAAATACCCTTGGGAAGTTCCGTTCCCGCCTGCTTAGTCTCCTTAGACTAATTCCCCACTTCTGCATTTTTGCCTGGTATTTCTCGCCCTTCGCGACAAATGCCAGACTGTAGGAATATACACCGAAGTTTTGAAGACGAAGTCTAGAAGGTTCAAGAAACGTTAGGGGAGGATTGAAGGTCAAGGCAAGACGACATCGAAGGAAGGAAGGAATTCTCATAAGAGCAATGCATTCCGAAGATAGTGCACAAGCTCTTCTTTTTTAAAAACCAAGCAAATCATCATCACATGAGTTGTCTTGGGAAAACATACTTGTAATTTTAGATTACGTCTTTTAAACCCTTTCCAAATGGTCTTACCTTCCGCTGCTACATTTGTAAAACGACTCTCAATGTAATGAACGAAAGTTCTTATCAATAAATGAAATTCTGCTTTTAGTCAATTTCATCTTCAATTAAAGAATCAAGTCTCATTCGTGAGCATCCGTTTATTTATGTAACGTTTATGTTAATTTTCCGCATTTGTATGAGTTCAATATCATTCTAAAAGCCTTGGGTGACTTTGGACGGGAAAGTCCGAGGTCACTGGCGGTAATACCCAATGTTGTAATATCCGCTAAATTCTAAATAAAATAAAATGGATATTTATCCCAATAAATTTTTTTTTCCTCTAAAGTAGAGAACTTAATAATATTTATAATTTCATAATAAATTATAAAGTGTTATAAAGAGTTATTACAATGACAATTAAGAATTTCAGTAAATATATTAAGCAAGTCGGGTACTTAATTAAATAATCCTTTTCTCTTAATATAAGAGAGTTTAAATATTTTATTTTAAATAAAATTAAGAACATATTATAAAGGATTATTAAAGTGGTAGAGATCACAAATAAAAATAGATTCAAATAAATTTCGGATTTATTAAATAAGGGGCTATTACAAGACTAGTAAAAATACAAGAAAAAATAAATAAAAAGAGGCAAGAGCCGGGGACTCGAACCCGAGACCTCTTGCATCTCGCCCCTAATCACACACTCTCAATTCTGCTATGCCATTGTAACTCATCTACTCATTAAAGAAGTTTTAATTCTTTTATCTTCTTAGTTCTTCTTCTTCCCCAATTGCCCAAATCAATGTCTGATTGATTTAACGTAAATTCTAGCCCATTGTTTCCACCCATTGTTTCCACCTCTTTGCTTGCAAGACAACCCCTAATTGCATCATCCATCATCACCATCAAACAAACACAAAATTGCCCAATAGAGATCAATCTCCCCTTCCTCCATTGGTCAAAAGCCATAGCCATGGATCAAGGAGAGCTTCAACTTTGCCTATTTAAAGGCTGGAAAATTCACAAAGAAATCACACAAACTCTCTCTTCTCTTCCTCTTACAAATCCAATCTCATCCAAGTAAATTTCAGCCCTAAAATTTTTTTTTTAATTTCTGATTTTTGATACAAAAATCCCCAAAAATTATTTTTCTCCCCTCCCTTGAGTCGCCGACCACCATGGATGTCTGGTCGGACCACCACCGCGCCGCGCACGCCACCAGGGAGCCGCCACGTTGGTGCCTTGCTGCTGCTCGCCTCCGTCGTCGTTCGTCCTGAAGCTTCTCTCTGGTTCCTGCTTGTGTTACGTAAAAGAAGAAGGCAAGGAGGATTTTTGGGCTAATAATTTTTGGGTAATCCTAATTACTTTTGGGCTACTAATTTTAGGCCCAACTATCTAATTAAATCAGATTTTTACTTTTCAAATTCAATGCTTCTACATAATTTTTAATAAAAATAAACATGCATGCTTAATATTCAAGAGAAAATAAATTTTATAAATTATAAATAAATCCTAATAAATTGTAAAGATTATAATAGTGTTTTTAAGCATATAATTGATGAATTTAAAAATATATTACTTTGTTGTATTTTATTTAATCATTAAAAGAATTAGGTTAAGATAAGGGGATTTTAACAAAACAAAGACTTTATTAAAAAGAAATTATTCTTGCATGCCTTTTAAACTTGTAAGATGCTTTGGAATAATATTAGTAAGATATTTTGAATAAAGTATGTTATTAAGAACAAGTATGGGATTAATTTAAATTGAATAAATAAATTGCATGTGTTTTTATATAAAAAAATAAATAAAGTAAGTTAGACATGGAAAGTTATAAATAAATTTATGGGATCAAGGGTATACTATTTTATATACATGGAAAAGTTCACATAATGATATGGTTACCTTATTTGGAGTTTATTATATAAATAAGAAGATCTAGAACAAGTTGTTGGAAAATATTATCTTAAGACTTTATATATTGATAAAGGGGGATTGCATGTCATTTTAAAGAGCATATTATAAACTCAAATATATTTTGATAAGATATTCATATGGAAAAGTATGGGTTTAACATAATACTTGGGAATTTATTAAATAAATAAAATGCCTAGTTAGAAGATTATAAGATAAAGGGCTATTATTTTATAATATATCTCTATATGTAGAGAATTTAAAGACTTATGAACTACTTTATAATGATGATGGATATGATAATAAATTTATTATATAATGAAATATTAGTATGACACATCTCTAGATGTAGAGAATAACAAGTTATAAGAATATAATTATATTAATGATAGTTATATTAATAAAGTTATCACTTAATGAAAATATTATTTGAAAATCTTGATTAGTTGAAAGGAGAAGATAAATAAATTAAATAAAGTATTGAGGATTTTATTATATGATATTATAGTATATTGTGCAAGACATGTTTATATGGATAATATTAAGGAACTCTTATAAAAAGTATTTTCATAAAATTACTAGCATAAAGGTTGTGACTTTTATATTAAATATTACTTTTATAAAGAAATCTTTTACAAAGTTATAATGTTGCATAGCTCTAAGTGTAGAGAATTTAAGTTATATGAATTTAATAATGATGATAGATATATTACAAGTGTTATGGATAATAAAATATTAAGTGGATATATCTCTAGTTGTAGAGATTTCCTACAAGACATAAGTGTTATTATAAATATAATAATTGTAACTTTAAATGGATATATAAAATATTATTGTTTAGTTAAGAAGATGTCTTGCATGAAAAGATATTGTAAGATATAGAAAAGATATTATTTTGTGACCTAAGATATCATAATAGTATTCTATAAGTATAAAGTAAGATATTTAAGCCATGATCATGCATTCTATAAACTGTAAGATATGAAATAAATTTGGAAATAAATAAATTAGATTAATTTAATATTATTTTAGTTTTTGGAAAGCCTACTTTATAAAGTAAATAGAAAGTTCTAAATATAGAAATTTCTAAGAAAATGGTCTATAATTATTCTATCTTGGTTTAATATGGTTTATGTAATTAAATAAGATTCTATTAAGAGAATATTATTAATACAATATTCTTGGTGGGAAAATAAAACTTTAAGTTCCTTAATGAACTTTTTTAAAAATAAAAAGTAATATTGTAATTAAGAAAAGTTTTGTAAAAAGGTTAAAATAGATTCTTTATAATTTTAAGGAGAAGATGTATATTTAAAATACCTTTTTAAGTAAAATATGTTATCATACATTTTTATGAAATTATACTTGCTTAATTATGTTAAGAAGTTAGCAAGTGAAATTAAAAGAAATTATTTTAATAAAATAAATAAGGATTTTTAAAGAATAAAAGGATATTACAAAATTAAAATAATAATAAAGGAATATTATTATTTTAATTAGCCACCTAAATTATTATTATAATAATTTAGAATTTCATTCTCCTATATAAAGTATATATGAGAAATCCAAGCTTTAAAAGAAATTCGTAATTAAAGATCGCTCGTAAATTCCGTGTCGATAGGTCGAGATTCTCGTTCGAAGTCGTGAACCACACTTTCCGTCTTATCGCAATCCTACTCGTGAGAACAAGGCAAGTGGAACTTCCCCTTGTGACCTTTTATATTTCGTTTCCGTGAAATTCTCAATGTTGGGAACAACTTGCGTGCTAAACAATAAATGAACCTAGGAAATATTGATGGTTAGATATAACGACCCTAGTGTTAGCATAGTTCGCTCTTTATTATTCGATAGGAATATTATGCTAGCTTTGTTGTGGCCTTGATTGTTTACGCTCTCGTTAAGAGAACGGTGTTGAACGAACTAGTAAGGGGCGCGGTCTAGCCGACGCCTCTATATAATATTACTAAGTCGTAATGCCTACGTGTTTGAAGTACGACTTTCCGGATCATGGCCCAGTCCGCTCCGATTGCAAGGAGGGACGTGCGCACTCTAGCTAAGTGTCGGGAAACTGGGTTTCCCCTTGGTAGATCGGGCCATCTAAGCCCCCACCCCTCCTTTAAAAATCATTAACGAAATCGAATATTTTCATCACGATATAAGATAAGTGCCCAATGCACATTTAAAAGACATCAAAACCGGACCGATCTCAAATGATCGATCCGGCTCTCAGTCCGCTCAGGGTGCGAGAGGTTTTCAACTTATATGAATTAATAACGTTCCCAACATACTTTCTATTCTAAAAGAAGTCTACAATCTAGTAGCTCTTCTCTCGATTATCGAGCTATCTCCACTGGAGATACGCTCTCCTTCATACCGTTAAACCTCACATAAATAAACCTTATCTTAAAACACAACCCGATAATATCTTCCTTGATATTACTCAAATTACCGAAATACCCTTGGGTAGTTCCATTCCCGCTTGCTTAGTCTCCTTAGACTAATTCCCCACTTTTGTATTTTTGCCTGGTATTTCTCGCCCTTCGCGACAAATGCCAGACTTTAGGAATGTACACCGAAGTTTTGAAGACAAAGTCAAGAAGGTTCAGGAAACGTCGGGCGAGGATTGAAGATCAAGGCAAGACGACATCGAAGGAAGGAAGGAATTCTCATAAGTGCAAGGCATTCCGAAGATAGTGCACTAGCTCTTCCCTTTTTAGAAAACCAAGCAAATCATCATCGCATGAGTTGTCTTGGGAAAACATTCTTGTAATTTTAGATTTCATATTTTAAACTTTTTTTTTAAACGGCTTTTCTTTCCGCTGCTACATCTTTTGTAAAATGGCCCTCAATGTAAGGAACGAAAGTTCTTATCAAGAAATAAAATTCTGCTTTTAGTCATTTTTCAATTAAAGAATCAAGTCTCATTCGTGAGCATCCGTTTATTTATTTAACGTTTATGTTAATTTTCCGCATTTGTATGAGTTCAATATCATTCTAAAAGCCTTGGGTAACTTTGGACGGGAAAGTCCGAGGTCACTGGCGGTAATACCCAATGTTGTAAAATAGAGGTGTTACAAGAAAGATGTAGAAATAAAAATATAAATTTGTACAAAAAAGAATATATTTTATTGAGGAGAGACTAAAATATTTTAGAATAAAACTGCATTAAGAAAATAATACTTTATAAAGATAACTTATACAATTATGTTTCAAAATACAAATGGATTGAATCTATAAACACTAAATGCTCATAACTAAAAACTAAAATCCAAACTGAAACCCTCGTACTAATAATGAATTGTGTGATTCAAGACATCCCAACAATAACTTATTCAAAGCTTTCGGGTTCAATTACACTATGAAAAGAGGAAGTTTAGCAAAAGATAAAAGCATTTTAAGTAAATGACTTGTTAGAAGTGGTTTTTATGTGTCTAATCTTAAAACGTTCATAACTTTTTGCTCAAATGTCAGATTGAGGCGTATAATATATCAAATCGAAGCTATTAACACGAGGAACATATATAACAAAAAAAATTGGGATTGGGGGGGGGGGGGGTTCCATGGCCCACTCCCGCCCCCCATTGAGTTCCGCCTCTATATATATATTGAGGTTCAATAGAGAACAATTACATATGAGAGAATAAGAGAGCAATTGTAGGCCTTTGGATGATATTCCATTGGATGGCTCAGATTACATATCTAAAATTGACCCAATTTCAAATTTCAACCCAATCTCTTAATTATAGCAAGTATTTATTAATTTTCGGATTAATAGCAAAAATCACAAAAGGGGTGGTTTTGGGTATTTTTTATTTTTACCTTATTTTACAATTTTTTTTTAATTCCCCTTTATCAAAATGTGGCTTGGCAAATTTCTTCATTCAAATAACTGAATTCATCTCCCTCGAACTCTGAAATTGTATTACAAAATACGTCATGTATATTCAGGAATACCAATTGTATATAAGGTAACAATACATGTATATAGACATAAATACGGTGAATACAGAGAACATATATACATGTTTACGTAATACATATATCATATACATTAATAAAGATGTTTTATACAAATTTAGGACATGTATATACACATTAGCGTATATGGATCACAGGTGTATGTAACATAGAGGTCATGGGCATAGAAGTGTATATAAATTTTAATAATTGTATATAACAGTACAACTATTGTATATTGAGATCAATATAGACACATCATACTCATTCGTGTATAATTGGTATATTAATTTCTAATAATTGTACACATATTAAAACGGTGTATATGCTCAACATTTGTACAGTTTTTTTTATTCGACGTAGAATTAAAAATAGTTAAAATATAAGTCAAGTATATTAATTGTGAATTACATGTATATACGTTAATATCGAATTTATTCATAATTCAAATTGTACATGTAAAAGACATGTTTTTACTAATTGTACATACAATAATGCAAATAGTATCCAGTCACAACAATTTTCGTATATACATTCATCAGATTGTTATATACAATATTTCAGGAGAACGGATCACGTGCGAATGGACGCTAGGGTGCAAAAAGAGAATGCATCTACGCCGTCGATCTAGCATGAATTATTTGGACGCGCGAAGCGCGTCCAAATAATTCATTAAAAAAAGCGCGTGTAAACTAAACGCTACCAAACGTACTTGTCGCCCAAGCTAACTCGAAAGAAAAGGCAAATTTTTTTTCTCTTTCCAAATCAAAACCGAAAAAAGCTCTTTCTTCCTCTGCGAAAATAAAGCTTCTAACACAAGATTAAAACACACAACGATTTACGATCTTCGAAAGGAGCTTTGTTCAGATTTACAAATTTGAAGATCTGACTCATTACAATTAATGGAACCATGTAAGATAATGAATTTTTCCCTGATTAAACACATCTTCGAAAAAAAGAGCTTTGTTCAGATTTTTTCCCTGATTAAAACTAATACAACACGTTTTTGAAAAGTTTCATTGCATATATTGTCAAAATTTGTTTATGTTTAAGCATTACCAATAGGAAAACTCCCATTTTACGATTTTGAGGGGCATTGCTATGATTTATTTGAGAAGACTGTACATTAGTTCACATTTGTTCAGAAATATCTCGGATTTGTTCATTGATATTACACAGTTGTTAAATGCAAAATTTGTTCATAGATATTAAGCATTTGTTCATGGGTATTGCTGATTTGTTCATACCTATCATGAATTTGTTCAATAATATCAATTGCACGTGTAGTGTATACAATTGCGTATTTACATGTTTCTCTTGCCTATAAATGAAGGAAAAATAGAAGATAAAAAGGAATTAAAGATCGTGATCTCGCCTGGAAACACACATTACTACATACCATTTTGTGATGACAATTTAAGACCTAAAGAGGGGATGTTGTTTAAAAGCTGGGAGCAAGGAGTAAATTTCTACAAAGCATACGCAGATGCATGTGGTTTCCAAGCACGTGCTGGCACAATTACAAGTCTTCATATGGAACTAACACTACAGTTTGGAAATATATGTTGTGTAATCGGGCAGGATTTAAAAACTCAACTCGAAAACAAGAAGACAAAGAAGATAATGAAGATAATGATGAAGATGATGATGAAGAGAATCATGAACAAGAAGGACAACAAGGAGTGAAAAAGCGAAAAAGAGTAACCAAAAGGTGTGGTTGCATTGCTAAACTGGCAATGAGACTTTCTGGAAGAAACGGATATGTTGTTAAGAAATTCGAAGAGCGTCACAACCATATTATGTTTGAAGATGGGCAAAAACACTTTGCAAAGAGCAATAGGAAACTGACATCCTTCCATGAAGATTTCATCATGAATTGCATACGAGCAAACATTGGTACAAGCAAGTCATACCAAGTCTACAAGGAGTTTGTTGGTTCATATGCAAAAATTGGTGCAACTATAATTGATTTCAAGAATTATAAAAGAGATCTGAACTCCTTCATGATTGGGTGTGATGCTCAAATGGTTATTGACAACTTGTTCAAAAAAAAGAAAGATGTGACGCGTTTTTCTTTGAATATGATGTTGATGAACAACATCAATTAACCAAATTATTCTGGTGTGATCCTATTGCAAGGAAGAACTTCTCATATTTTAGAGATGTTGTCTCAGCTGATGCAACATACAAATCAAATAGGTATGAAAAAGCTTATTTCTGATGAACAAATTAATTCCATGGATGAACAAATCGTATATACTGATGAACAAAATTAATATTTGCCTTCACGAATTTACAATGAACAAATGAATTCTTTTGATGAACAAATCGTACATACTGATGAACAAAAGCACATATATTGATGAACAAATTTAATTCTGTGACTTTCAGGTATGAAATGGTGTTTGTACCATTCACAAGGGTTGACAACAACAAGAAGAGCATTACTTTTGCCTTTGGGTTGCTTCTAAAAGAAGATATCGAATCTTATGTCTGGCTATTCCAAAGATTCAAAGATGCAATGATGGGCAATGAACCATTTATCATTCTCACTGATCAAGATCCTGCAGTAAGAGTGGCAATTGAAAAGGTTTTTGAAAAGTCTGTGCATCGTTTCTGCATGTGGCATATCATGTTCAAGGTACCGTCAAAAGTTACAAACGGTGTGTAGAACAACGATCAATTCAGAAGCAAGTTCAACAAGCTTGTTTGGAGCAATGAAATTAGCCGGGCAGATTTTGAACAAACTTGGCATTCCATTATTGCTGAATTTGGACTTGAATCAAACACTTGGTTGCCTCTGATGTTTGAGCTACGTCACTTATGGATCCCTGCGTACTTCAATGATGTAAACATGGGTGGACTTCTTAGAACAACATCAAGGTCTGAGAGCCAGAACTTCTTCTTCTCACATTTCATTGGATCCACATCTTCTCTAGTTATCTTCATGATGCAATTTGAGAGTGCAATCGATTCCCAAAGGCACAATAAGAAGAGGTTAGACTTTGAAACGTCAACAAGCTCCCCCACTCTAATGACACCATTAGATCTAGAGAAACATTGTGCATCTGTTTACACCATAAATGTCTTCTATGACGTCCAGACAGAAATTGTTGCTTCTGTATTTGAATGTGGTCTAAGCAATTTGTTCAAGGAAGACAACATTCACGAATATCACATTAACGGGCAGTTTGGGAAGGTACATGTTGTGAAACATGAGCTTCAAAATAAAGAGTTCATTTGCTCGTGCAATAAGTTCATCAATATCGGGATTTCATGCTGCCATATGTTTTTCGTATTCAAAAACATTGGGTTGAGGAAGGTGCCAGCTAAATACATCAAGAATAGATGGACAAAGACATCAAATCTGAATCCTACTTTTGAGATAGAAGGTTCAACAGTTGAACAATGTGATGTGATGAATGAGAAGAAGCTGTTGATTACTAATTTATTGGGCGACGTACATTCTTGCATTAATGCCATAGGGGACAACACCGAGCAACTCAAAGAGCTGATATATTTCTTGAAGGAAAAAAAGGAAACATATCTGAGCTTATTGGGAGGAGAATCATCTACATCAACAAGGCAGAGTTCAATCCAAACATTCTTGGGTAGCAAACCGAGTGTTATTGAGGTACACCCTCCTGAACGAGCAATGACAAAAGGCAGGAAGAAAGAAGGGCGTATTATGGGAGGTAAAGAGAAGGCAATGAAGAAAGCAAACAAGGAGCAAAGGACTTGTGCAAAATGCAAGAACCTTGGACACAATAGTAGGACATGCACATATGTTCCCAATTAGATCTCTCATTAATCATTGATTTCTGATACATAATTGTTGCATTAGGGCTAAATGCATAGTATTTCTTAATTGTCGCATTATCAATGAACAAATTTGGGTTTTCGCTGAACAATTAGCAGTTAGTAATGAACAAATTTACTACGTAATGAACAAAATCCTTTCATTTTTCAATAAAAAATGTATGAACAAAAGCCAATGTTATGACGAACAAATCTAAGTCATGGATGAACAAATCCAAGTTATTGATGAACAAAATATAAACACCATTCTCAATCGATGATCAAATCGAATGTATGATGAACAAATCTAATGTGTTAATGAACAAATGCTAGTTTGTGATGAACAAATCACAATTTCATTCTTCAAATAAAAAACTCATTCTCAATCGATGAACAAATCGATGGTATCGATGAACAAATTACGATAAAAATCATGTTTTTCTAAAATCAAACTGTATAACACAAAAAGAACCTGTTCAATACCCATCATTCACAATGCACAACTAAAAAAAAAGGAAAACCAAATGTCTACGTCTTTCAAGCCATACGCCACCATAAATTGTATTCTAAACAAACCATACAAAAAACACAAAATCCATTCCAAGTTGTTTTCCAACAATTCAAGCCATACATCACTTCTTATTCTTTGCCTTCCTTGTAAGAGGAGCACGAGATGCGACTGTCAGTTTAAGAGGAACAAATTCTTGAACAAGCTTTTCAGCTGTTGCCTTGTGCTCATTCAATGGACTCAACAACAACTCATTACAGTACCTTATCCTCAAGTCATCAAGTTGATGCTGATCATGTTTATTGAGTCCACACTCCCAACCAGACAAGCCGCTGCCAAAGTACGTTTCCATGTGCCGCATCATAAAAATTCCACAGTCAGTCTTGTTCCTGGTATCTCTCCATTTCATCTCAAGACGTTCATATGGAACCCTATCCACATCCTCGAAAAAATTAGCCTGAGCGTCCATCTTGAGCGTCTTCAAAAGATCGACAAAGAGCATTCTTTATAAAAATAAGAACAATAAAACAAACACAACTCATTCAATGTTAAACACACGTGTCAATTATGAAAAACAAACTATTACAAAAACACAATATAAAACTCACCAATTTAGCAGGTACGTGCTCATACTTTGTTTCCAAGGACACATCCGCCATTGAGTTATCAATTATGTGGAAACGTGGCAATCTCACATTCAATGCAATACAATAGTAATGCGATGCGATACAGATAGGAAATACAAACTGTAAAAATGCAGAGGAAAACAAGCATGAAAAAACCTTATATTGATTAAAAACAACATAGTGAAGAGTCAATATTTCAAATGAACAAATAGCTAATGCCTCTGAACAAATAAGTAGTACTGATGAACAAATAAAAGAATATCAATGAACAAAAAATGTCATACCAGGCCAATCTTGTGCACGTTAATCCACTTGAATTTTGCAAGACTTTCATGAACGGCATTAACGAAAAACAATTTCGCATCCTCATCACTAAAATCCTTGCTTAGTGGAAAGGCCTGCAAAAATACATATAAGCATAAATTAGATTGAGAAAATTAAAAAGTCATGAAAATAAGACAATTTGAATATAAAAAATCTTTTTATTACCAAATCTTCATGATGCATGAATATTGAGATAAGTACTCCAAAGCCCAATGATAGTTGATTCCACTTCAGATTTAACAGCCATTGATACAAAATCCTTTTTCATGGCAGATACATGCATCATCTTAAAGATTTCAACACTACAAAAAAATCAGAAACATATAAACAAAAAAATGATCAATTTTAATAATAAAATCAACTTGAAAAGGTATAAAAATAGCAATATGTAAAAAAAAATACTATTCTACGCATTGTTACCCTCTTTGATCAGGAATTTCTTCGATAAGCCAATCAAATAATTTCTTCGCCGTAGGAGATACTTTTTCTGTCAAAACAACACTCCTTCCCATGTAAGGTGACTTCACATAATCAGAAGGCTTAGATATTCTTTTATCAAGTACATCCTCACCAGTAAGTTTAACACCAACGGGAGTGTCAATCGAACTAGAACCAACCTCATGCGCCTCATTCTTCATCTACAAATGTAAACACACATATTATTCATGACACAAATGTTAGTTTTGTAATGAACAAATGTTAGTTTTGTGATGAACAAATTTTAGTTTCTGATGAACAAATTTTAGTTTGTGATGAACAAATGTTAGTTTTGTAATGAACAATTTCTAGTTTCTGATGAACAAATGTTAGTTTGTGATGAACAAATGTTAGTTTTGTGATGAACAATTTCTAGTTTCTGATGAACAAATGTTAGTTTGTGATGAACAAAATGTTATTTTGTAATGAACAAATCAGAAATATCAATGAACAAACCTCATTCTGAATCCTGTTCAGCTCCCATTCAAGTTTCTTATTTGCTTCATCCTCTTTCATCTTATTTAACTCCTCTTGTTTCTTCTTCAACTCCATTCCAATTCTCGTCAATTCTGCATCCCTTTCATGTTTCTTCTTCTTTTTCTCCTCTTCCTTTCTCTTCTCTTCATCAATCTTCTTTTTCGCCTCAGCATATTCCTTCTTCCTCTTCTCTTCCTCTTCATCTTTCATCTTCTTCCTTTCCTCCTGCCTCCTCTTTACCTCCTCTTGCTTTCTCTGTTGTTCAAACTCCTCAATCCTCTTCTTCTCTTTCTCCTCCGCTTCTCTCTTCTTCGCTTCCTCTTCAATGTTCCTCTTGTTCTCTTCCTCATCTTTCAACCTCTTAACCTCTTCTAGACGCCTTTTCTCTTCCTCATCTTCCCGCTTTTTCTTTTCTTCCTCTTCTCTTTGTATCTTCTCTTCCTCCTCAACTGCTTTTCTCTTTTTTTCTTCCTCCTCTTCCCGCTTCTTCTTCTCCTCCTCTTCTGTTTTCCTCTTCTCTTCCTCCTCTTTCTTTCTCTTCTCCTCCTCTTGTATTAACGCATCCTCTTCATGCTTCCTCTTTTCTTTCTCTTCCTCCTCAGCCTTTTTTCTAATTTGTTCATCAATTAATCCCTTACAAACAAAGGAAATCTTCAAATCCTTCTTCCTTTTTGCATCAACCTTCATGCCCTCGTCTTCTTGCATCAAAACACTTTCCCTACCAATATCTGCAACACCAGCCCAATCATCATCCATAGTAGGTGAAAACACACCCAGTTCAAAAGAAGGTAATTCAAAACGCTTCTTTACCTTCATTGCAGCCTCGATTTCATCCAAAACCTTTGTAGCTTCCTCCCAGAATGAATTTTGGCTTGGAGATTCAGCGTTTTCTTGGGTGCCAGATTGGGATGATGATGAACCAACCTTCAACCCCAATAGCTTCTCGAAAGCTTCATTGATCTTGGTGAAAAGTCCATGGCTGGCAGTTTTAGTTGGAGCTCTTTGCACATGATCAAGATATTTTTTTAAAGATGATGCAAGCTCCATAGACATCTCAAGATGTTCTTTCAGAAATGACTGCAAAAAGAAGTAATCAATATAAGTTTCTAATGAACAAATTTTAGTTTGTGATGAACAAATGTTAATTTCTAATGAACAAATGTTAATTTCTGATGAACAAATGCTAGTTTCTGATGAACAAATGTTAGTTTGTGATGAACAAATGATATGCCAGTTTTAATGAACAAATAAATATAGATCACCATCATGTTAGTTGATGATGAACAAATGCTAGTTTGTGATGAACAAATGATAGTTTGTGATGAACAAATGATATGCCAGTTTTAATGAACAAATAAATATAGATCACTATCATGCAAAAACATGCAAAAATCAAAAACACATACATCACCGCCATCACCAAGATCAGTTCGTTCTTCAATATGTTCAGCAGCAGGGGCTTTCCCTTCATTCTTGTCGTGATCAACACCAGGATAAACAAAAACAAGCAAACCTCGAAACCAGCCTTTTCCAAAACCACCCTTCTTAACCTCGAAAGTCTCTCTCTCAATAAAGTAATCATGGTTGAAATGCTTGATAATGGGGAAGGATCTTGGAGTTTAAGGTCGATGGTAGATCAGCATGCAATCACAATATACAATCTGTCATGAAACACAAATTAATGAACATAATTAGACTTATTAATGAACAAATATGTAAAAATAAATGAACAAAATAATGATATTAATGAACAAATTAAACAATCATACCAGCAACAATATGATAGATCCTCTGAAAAAACCATTGTTTGTTTTCCTCCATGAATCAGCATTCTCAACCAACTTCTCCACAACATGAGCACACCAATCGTACTCACTGATCTTATCCAAGTCAACCAAATGATCCAAAACCTTTAAATTTACACCACCATTTTGAATGCTCTCTATACAGAACGTGTAGAACAATATAATGAAGTTCCTCCTAAACCAAGCACCATCGTTATCAGCATCCTTGATCACTATACTCAAATGCCCAATTTTAATCTTCTCAAACTCCATCAATTTGTTCTCCCCTGTCTCCTCATCAATTTCAGGCAACAAAAACTGTTCTCTAAAACTATTGTACAAGTCTAAATGCTTGACAGTCTTCGGGACAAAAATTTTCCTTGGACCACGAGGTAGACCAAGGTAGAATTGCACAATTTCAGGTGTTATCCTAACACCTGGTCCATCGCCCATCTTCAATGTACAAGATGCAGGATCGAAACAACTAGCAACATAGTAGCACAACTTGCTAGGTATATCAGTCACATCCCACTGTGTGAGGTACTCAAAACCCATCTCTTTAAGAGCAGTAAACTTGCTCCCCCCTTAAAACTAGCAATAACTTCACAAAGCAGCTTGGGAGAGTTCTTGTGACTCAACGACAAGTGCCCACGCTTCAACTCTCTCAATGGCACCTTCGCTTTTGACTTTTTCCCACCACCTTGTCCTTTGCCGACAACAATATCAACTTTCCTCTTCTTCCCGACAGCTTGTAATTCACTAACAGTAGAATCCATCTTCCTCTCAGATGGTTTGTTTATAATCACTCCCTTTCTAGGGATCATATCAACAAGCAAAACGTCATCAGAGGATTCATTAGAGACAACCTTTTTACCCTTGTCAAGACGACGTCTCTTATTTGATGGGGAAGACACAACAGCCGGCTTTTGCCTCAATACAAGCACTTCAGTAGCGATTGCTTTTGAACCCGGCTTCATAGCAATTGATTTTCTTCTGACATTCTTTTCGCCATTGGAAGAGGAATCACTTCGAGATTTGCTCCTTATTTCTATAACATAAAAAGGGATAAAAGACAGTATAAACACATATTTAACCATCTATTTTAAAACAAACAAAAAAACATATCAAAAAACAAACAATAAACCTCTTCGAATAGCACATATTTCATCTTCTCCGATTGTCATTGTACCAAACCTTAGATGTTTTACTTGTTTATAATTTGCAAGAACGTTGTTTAATAGATCCTGGATGAACAAATGCAAGTTACTGATGAAACAAATGCATGTTTCCGATGAAGAAATGCAAGTTAATGATGAACAAATGCAAAAGTTTCTTATGAACAAATGCACGTTTCCGATGAACAAATGCAATTTACTGATGAACAAATGCAAGTTTCTTATGAACAAATGCACGTTTCCGATGAACAAATGCAATTTACTAATGAACAAATGCAAGTTTCTTATGAACAAATGCAAGTTAATGATGAACAAATGCAAAAGTTTCTTATGAACAAACGCACGTTTCCGATGAACAAATGCAATTTACTGATGAACAAATGCAAGTTTCTTATGAACAAATGCACGTTTCCGATGAACAAATGATATGCTAGTTTGAATGAACAAATATGCACAAATAAATGAACAAAAAGTCAAACAAGATCACTACACTTCCCTCCTCGTACGTATACCAAATCATTCCATGCAACTAACATAATCACTAAAATCCACAATCACCTATTGCAAAACTCAACATCAAAAACCTCGATAAAAACATCATATACGCACATGCACACATAATTTGTATTTTATTCAAAGTGGTAGAACCAAAAATCGAGTAACTAGAAAGTGATGATTCATGAATTTTTTTATTCAGAAAAGCACAAAACACCAAAATCGACATTATCAACTTCAAACAACTAAAAATAATCACTAAAAAACACACAATTAATCAAACATTTAGAATGTATACACTCGAAAAAACGAAAAACCTTGATTCTCAACCGCTTCGGAAACTTAGGGTTTCAGTAAATTTAAAAGGAGAGATAAAAACCTTGAATCTCTTGAGATGAACTTTGCTTCTCCATTTAAAACTAGATTGAGGTTTCTAATGTCGTTAATGGTGAGAATTAGGCTCGAAATCGCTACGAAATACTTTAGATTCACACTTGAACTGCTTCGAACCGCTTCGGAAACTGTAAAACACTAAAAAGTGAGTGAGAGAGAAATGGCGAGAGAAGAGAAGACGAAGAAGTTTATAAAAAGCGCGTCTCCTAAACGCTCCATGTCGCGCGTTTCGTTTTTTTACAGTTTTTTTAAAAAAAATAAGAAACAATCTCAACCGTACGTGTGATACGATCGAACGGCCAGGGGACTTTCGCATTTCTCACACACGCGGGCATTCGCACGCGACTCTTTTTCATATTTCAGTATATATATACATAATGAAGATATTGTATACAAAATTACCTGATGCAATATTTCTACGATTAATGATTTTCGAGCAGTTCCGACGTTCAGCGTGCAGTTCCGAGCAGTTCGACGTGGTGATTTTCGATTTTTCCAAAATTTTAATTATGGTAGTTAGAAGGAGTAAATCATGGAGGAGAAGATCTCTCCTATTTTTGATTTTTTTGCTATTTTCCTATTTTTTGATATTGTAGATACTAATCTCACCATCCATCCCAATCTCATCTAATGGATGAGATTTGTTCTCTTATTCTCTATAGGATTTTTTTTGAGGTATGTTCTCTATAGAACATACCTCAAAAAAAATTCTATATATTCCATATTATAAATTTATATATATATATGTAAATTTAAATATTTATATAAATTTATAATATGGAATATATAGAATTTTTTTTGATGCGAATATGGACATAGATATGTAAATCAATTATCCATATCCTTTTGCGAGTCTGAAAACCTAAATTCAAATGCTCGTCTTTTGAAGTTCAAAATTAAATAGCAAAGAGAAGAAGGTGAAAGCAAATCATTGTTTAGTCCTCCCAACCCTTCTCCTCCCAATCCTTCTGGATCCGACCCGTATTCAATCCCCAATTCCGAATTGGGTCCGTCCAGATTCTCGATCATCTCCCTCTTCCCAACCTTCCAATTTCTCCCGTCTTCCGTCTTCCGTCTTCCGTCTTCGCCTCCAAACCCTAACTAATCTGTTGCTCTGCTTCAAATTTTGAACCCTAACGTACCCGGACCTTCCCGTGGATGCCGTGTTCGTCGAGTTTTTATCTGAATCTGGTAGATACTATCAGCTTATCGAGGTAAAGAAACTGCTAACGATTAGAAAGGTTCGTTGTTTTTTGGTTTTTTGGTTTTCGAATCCCGTCGTTTGAGGTTTTCATTTCGTTTATAGTTTCGGATTCTTAAATAGCAGATTTAATTTATTTAGGTGAGACTTTGCGCTGAATTTGGCCGATTTTTGAGTTGTTGCTGGCGGTAACAAGATGAGTAATCAGAAGAAGAGGAACTTCCAGATAGAGGCTTTTAAGCACAGGGTCGTTGTGGATCCAAAATACGCTGATAAAACTTGGAAGATTTTGGAGCATGCTATCCATGAGATATATAATCACAATGCTAGTGGACTCAGCTTTGAAGAGCTCTACAGGTTCCTCTGCAAATTGATTTTTCTTGCACTAATTTATTCTTTGGGTGGCTGATCAAGTTGTTCTCTGATTATTGTAGCAATATTTGCTTGAATAGATCAATATTTAAAGACCTCCTTTTCCCTTCTAAAATAAATTGCAATTATTTTTCTGTGGACTTCCATAAGATTGCTCAAATGCGTTACTATCACCCGATAGAGTTAGGATTATTTAATGTAAAAATTGGAAATTCAGTTGTGTATCTGTATCTTTTTATCAATCACTTGCAATAACATCATTAGAAGGGAAAGGTCTTCTGAGAAGTGCTCGAAGAAACTTATATGAACTGCCAGGTCAAAAACTTAAGCATACTGAGCTGACTGTGAGTGTGATCAGTGTTTAGTTATTCAGTTCAATAAATATGAAGTTTGAAAATGAATGCAACCTAGTGATATAAAAGATATTGCATAAGACTGCCTCATTTGGAGTTTTTTTTCTCTTCCTATAAATATGTTGGGTAACTTATACCTAGTGCTACCACTTAATATTCCAGTAATTTGGACTTCCTGGGGTTTTACTGTAATGTATTAAAAAGCATTCAAAGTTGGCCGAGTGGCACTGGATGCCTTATGCATCTTCATTTCATTTTTCCTTAAGCCTGCAATTCCTTGTTGCATTGAAGCTCTTGTCTGTTTGTGTTTTTGTCTTGGGTGCAGAAACGCTTACAATATGGTGCTCCATAAATTTGGAGAGAAGCTCTATTTAGGTCTTGTGACGACCATGACTGCACATTTAAAGGAAATTTCAAAGTACATAGAGGCTGCTCAAGGAGCTTCTTTTCTGGAAGAGCTGAACCGGAAATGGACGGATCATAATAAAGCATTGCAAATGATAAGAGACATACTAATGTACATGGACAGGACCTTTGTTCCTAGTACTCATAAAACCCCAGTGTATGAGCTTGGCCTGAATCTATGGAGGGACAATGTTATTCATTTCGACAACATCAAGAACAGGCTCCTGAGTACACTTCTTGAATTGATACTCAGAGAAAGAAGTGCTGAAGTCATTAACAGGGGACTTATGAGGAATGTCATCAAAATGCTAATGGATTTGGGCCCTTCTGTTTATCAACAGGATTTCGAGAAGCCCTTTCTTGATGTGTCAGCTGATTTCTACAGTGTTGAATCTCAGAAATTCATTGAGTGCTGTGATTGTGGTGACTATTTGAAGAAAGCAGAGAAGCGTCTTAATGAAGAAATAGATAGGGTTTCCCACTATTTGGATGCTAAATCTGAAAGCAAGATCACTAGTGTTGTTGAGAAGGAAATGATTGCTAACCACATGCAGAGATTGGTTCACATGGAGAATTCAGGCCTAGTGAATATGCTTCTTGATGACAAGTATGCAGACTTGGGACGAATGTACAACTTGTTCCGTCGTGTTTCCAATGGTCTGTCAACCATTCGGGATGTGATGACTTCTCATTTGAGGGATATAGGCAAGCAGTTGGTTACTGATCCAGAAAAGGTCAAGGATCCCGTTGAGTTTGTGCAGCGTCTTCTTGATGAAAAAGACAAGTATGATAACATCATAAGCTCCGCTTTCAACAACGACAAGACGTTCCAAAATGCTTTGAATTCTTCATTTGAGTATTTCATCAACTTGAATCCCCGTTCCCCTGAGTACATATCTTTGTTTGTGGATGACAAACTCCGAAAAGGCCTTAAAGGCGTAAGTGAGGATGATGTGGAGACTATCCTTGACAAAGTCATGATGCTTTTCCGCTACTTACAGGAGAAAGATGTGTTTGAAAAGTATTACAAACAGCACTTAGCTAAAAGACTGCTCTCAGGAAAGACTGTGTCTGATGATGCTGAGAGAAGTCTCATAGTCAAGCTCAAAACCGAATGTGGATACCAGTTCACTTCAAAGCTGGAAGGAATGTTCACAGACATGAAAACGTCTCATGACACAATGCAAGGATTTTACAACAGTCAAGGCACTGAAACAGGAGATGGTCCCACTTTAGTTGTTCAGGTTCTAACAACTGGCTCTTGGCCTACTCAGCCTTGCCCTCCTTGTAACTTGCCAGCTGAATTATCTGCACTCTGTGAAAAGTTCAGGTCATATTACCTTGGTACTCACACAGGTAGAAGATTGTCTTGGCAAACTAATATGGGTACTGCTGATTTAAAAGCAACTTTTGGGAAAGGCCAGAAACACGAGCTAAACGTCTCCACCTACCAAATGTGTGTTCTAATGCTTTTCAATAATGCTGACCGTCTTTCTTACAAGGAAATTGAACAAGCCACAGAAATACCTGCCCTTGAATTGAAGAGATGTTTGCAATCCATGGCTTGTGTGAAGGGGAAGAACGTCCTTCGAAAAGAGCCCATGAGCAAAGAAATAGGTGAAGCAGATGATTTTTTGTTTAATGACAAATTCAGTAGCAAATTTTACAAGGTGAAGATAGGTACGGTGGTTGCTCAGAAGGAGTCAGAGCCTGAGAAACAGGAGACGCGGCAGAGGGTGGAGGAAGATAGGAAACCTCAGATTGAGGCAGCCATCGTCAGGATCATGAAATCAAGAAGAGTTCTTGATCATAACAATATCATAGCTGAGGTGACAAAGCAGTTGCAGTCTCGATTCTTGGCTAATCCGGTGGAGATCAAGAAAAGGATTGAGTCGCTTATTGAAAGAGACTTCTTGGAGAGGGATAATGTTGACAGGAAACTATATCGTTACCTTGCTTGAAATGGGTCAATGCTGGTTAGTTCTTTCAATGGTTTTAAAACTTCTATATTCCTTCGCTGCAAGCTAAAAAATCTGTTATTATGCTTCTATCTATTATTTGGTTTGAGTTCCTGTACCATTTTTGAACAAACAGGAAAGAATTTTATACTGTTTAGTCTAATCTTGAAGCTGCTTTCGCAATTGCGTTTAGCAGTTGGTTTAAAGTACAAGTAGGTATAGTTTCTGATTATTGTGGTGGACCCACATTACAACAGTCTCCCACGACATGTAAAATGAAAGAACTTCTAGTGCTGTTGATTGATGATCAGGAGAAGAGACGAAAGCATATAAATTTGGAAAAAAGAGTTTTTTTTTTTTAAATACATCTCAATAGAGAGGAAAATCCAATCTATAAAACTCACGCCATAAAGACGGGTATTATACTGAGTTTCACGTTGAAATGGTGGATTCAATGACAACTTTTTGATGATATGGATGCATGTTGAAGTTCAAGAAAAATATGTTTGCATGATTTCACTCCTTAATCTCATGATTTCATGAGGTCCGTCCACCATGATAGTGAGCCTTTAGGGCAATTGAATAAGAACTTTAGAAAGATTTTATGGATCTCCCCTCTTTATTGCCAAAGAACACTTTTAAACTAAGGTAATATCAAGTCTAACTAGTTTAGTTTGTAGGTGGTGATGTTCATGATCATTATGTCACGAGTTCGAATTTCCCCTCCTTGTAATATATTTTTTTGCTTGAGATTATTTTAATAATTTTATATGGTTTATATATTTTGAATTTAGGATATTAATTTTCAAAATTCGGATTGTATCATGCGTTCTTAGGGCATAATTAAAAAAACATTCTTTATTGCCAAAGAACACTTTTAAACTAAGGTAATATCAAGTCTAACTAGTTTAGTTTGTAGGTGGTGATGTTCATGATCATAATGTCACGAGTTCGAATTTCCCCTCCTTGTAATGCCTGAGTGTCCCATATGAAAAAAGAAGAGAAAAAGGTGATGTTAAGGCAAAAAACAAAACTCGAGACTTGGTAAATCATCGAACTTCCGCAGACCTAATTTTAAGTGTAGATAGATAGAGTGAGAGTCAAGTGACGTCATCTACAAGACCTTGCTAGGCAATCAAAAGTTTTCTAGTCAAAATAGTCATGTGTTTGGTTCCCCCGAACTGGAAAAAATCGCCGATTCCGGAACCAGAATCGAAACCGAACTAGAATCGATGGAACCGGGTGTATGTCGGTTCCGGTCCCAGATCCTTCTTTCTTAGAACCGGAGAACCGACGGTTCTTCCGAATCGAAGGAACCGCCAATTCTCGGCAAAACAGTCGTTGGAACAACGACCACGATTTCCAAACCCGCGGTCGTGGTTTCGAGTTCTATGAACTTCTATCACATTCTATTTTAAAACTGCAGCCGTGGTTAACTAGCCGTTGGGGCCGCCACCGCGATTTTTCAAAACGTGGTCGCGATTGCTTTTCCAACGGCTATATTTCTAACAGACAAATGGATTCTAACGATTATTTTCCTCATAATTCCTATCCATTTACCCATATAAATACCATATCTCACCTTTAATTTCATTCACACCAATGTTATACTCTCTTATCTCTCTACTACTGTAATAGCCGCTAATTCCGTTAAATGAGTTAATTCTATTTTTCTTAAATATTTAATTATTTATTAAATAAAATAATTTATAATGTTCTTTTTCCACTCAAATTCTATTCTTAGAGCAATAATTCATTAGAAGTGTTATAAAATAATCATATGGGGGTAATAATGGGGATCTTAGAATGGATTTTGTGCATGGAATTATATTCCTACAATCTACCATTTTCTCTTGACAATCCACCCCCACCCCCCCACCCACCTTCCCCAATCCCCTTCCTAGAGCTTATATCTTGTTCATCATTACTTGATCTCCCACCAAGCCTTTGCCTATTTAAAGGCCTCTTAACCTCAAAGACAACCACCAACACTTCCTTTCTCTCTTCTCTTGTTAACTCACTCTTATTCTAGCCAATTTCCAACCCTTAAACCAAGCCTTTAGGTGCCGTTTTTTTCCCCTTAAAAACACCAAAAAAATCCTAGTGTGAGCCTCTCACATCACCACCCACTGCAGGCCGCCATTGGAGCGCGTCGGTGCTACTACCAGCCGCCGACCCTCATCATTCCGTTCCGTTCTCTTTTGTCCGGTTTAGTGTAAACATAGCACAAGGGTGAGAGTTTTTCCCTTCTTTTTATTTTAATTATTTAGTTGTTGATTTAATAAATTGAGAGTTAATTGAGCTATATTATTATGCTGATTTTTGTAAGGAGAAGAAAAAAATAGATTTTTTACAAGTTATAGCTTTGTACATATTTTTAATGGAAACTAGCATGCATGCATGGGTTTTTAAGGAAAAATGCTCTTATAAATTATACAATAAATTTTATAAATCTTAAAAGTATAAAAGGAACTTTTTAACATGGAATTTCTTATTTTTAAAGATTATATGAATTTTAGACATATTTTCCTTTACTATAGAAGTAGTCTTTTATTATGAAAGAAATGACTTAAGAATTAAATGAAGTTTTTATGAAAGAAACCTTCTTGCATGTCTTTTAAATCATGTTATAAGCTTTGGAACAATTTTTTATGAACTTTTGAATAAAGAGATTTAATAAGAGCAAAAATATACTTAAATAATTTAAATAAGTCTTTTGCATATGGTTTCAAAGGGCTTTTATAACTTAACCCACTTTTTCATGTCAATTTAGACTTAAATTGAAATTTAGATAAATTTAGTTGTGACCTTTTTAATTTAAAAGTATACTTATAAAGGTTTTATCTCTTTTAGTAAGTTAAATCAGTTGTTGCATGTGAATTTTATAAAGTTTTAAGGATTAATCCATTCTTGCATGTAACTTAGAGCTTTTTAAAATGTTGAAATAAAATTGTTATAACCTTCTTGATATAAAATGGATTTTTCATACGCACAAGTTATTTGAATAACATAATGAGTTATGCATGTCGAAATAAAATGAGTTTTATGAAGTAATATATACATGCATGTTCATTCTAGACTTTACTATAATTTTGTAATAAATTAATCATGACATTTAGAAATAATCTTGATCATAAGAATAATTTTTATTTAAGTAGAAATACATAAAAATACTTGTAGTTGGAAAAAGGTTTTAATGGGGTTAAAACTTTCTTGCATGTCAAATTTATCATTTCACATAAGCTTGTGGATAAAATAAAAGTGGACTTTAGAAAAAATAAAATTCATGCAAACCATATTTTTTTTAGTCCATTTAAATATTTATTGCATATGTTTTAAAAAGGATTTCTCCATTTGATTAAATAAATCCTTACATGTTTCCTTAAAGTAAATATTTTAAATTTTATAAAAGTCTTTCAAAATCAACACCTTGAAAATAATAATAAAGAATTATTATTATATATTTCCTATCTAAATTATTAAGCCAAATAATTTAGATTAACATCCCTCCTCTTAGAAGAGGAAAATAAGAGAAAGGGTTATTTAAGGTTAAAATAAGGAGTTTAATATATTCTCGTTCGTCATTTTTCTTCGAATGACTAGGTCGAATCGTACGAACTACACTAAGTCGTTCTAGACTTCCGAAAGAAATTTAAGGCAAGTGGATATTCTCCTTAAAGCTTTTCGATAATTCGTTTCCGTTATATTCTCGATGTTGGGAACAACTTGTTTGATAAAATAAAAGAATCTAGGAAATATAGAATGCTAGAAATAACGACCCCCTTGTTATCGTTATTACGATTATTATTACTATTGTTAATAGAAGTATTGTTAGGCTTGTTTGTGTGGCCTTTGCTTGTTTAAAATCTCTTTTCGAGATTCATTATGAAGTTTAAATAGTTTAATAAGGGGTGTGGGCTCGGCTCGAACACCTCTATATAATACGTCGAGTGGTATGGCAATACACCATCTCTTCCCGCGGCTTATGGATCATGATCTATGTCCGCTCCTACTCGTTCGTTGGAGGGATGTCTACACCCTAGCTAGGTGTCGGAACTTCGTTCCCCTTAAGTGGACTCGGATCTTTCATAGCCTCCACACCCTTAAAATTCATTAATAATATGCAAAGTTTTGACACGTAATAAAGATAAGTGCTAGTGCACATTAAAAGACATCAAAACCGGGCCGTTTTAGAAGACCGACCCGACTCTCGGTCCGATAAGGGCGCGAGAGGTTTTCTAGAAACTTGTGTGTATTTAAAACGTTCCCAACATTATTCTACTCTAAGAAGCTCTACAATGTCGTAGTTCGTTCTTTTCGGTTTAGAGTCATCTAACTTCGAGATTTACTCATTTTCCGTCCTTAAAGCTCCATATAAAGTAATATCTCTAAAACACATCTCACTTATCGCACTAAAGAATTGTTAAGTTACCCAAACTACCCTTGAGAATTTCTATTCTCACTTCCTTAGTCTCCTTAGACTAATTCCGCTATTCCACATTTTTGTCTGGTATTTCTCGCCCTTCACGACAAATGCCAGACCCTAGGAAACCGCCATCGAAGGTCTAGAGACGAAGATCCATCAAGCTGAAGGAAGGAAGGTCGAGTCTGCTCAATGTTGTTTTCTGCTCATTTTGGGTTTCATTACATTGTACAAGGATAATGTTTTCGTTAATTCCGCTACTTGAAACTCTTTCATGTTTTGTTGAACCAAGTCAAGTATGTAATGAATACACTTAAAAGTCTCATGCTTGAGCACTTTTTATAATATGTAATAACTTTGAATTTCCGCATTTTTACGGTAACAGAGAAACTAAAACAAAGAGAGGAAAGAGAGGAAAAGTCAAGTCAATTACCCTCTTCCGCTCCTACTCATAACCAAGGTTCACAAGGCAATGAGGAGGACAATGGCGAGGACGATGAGGAGGAGGGTGCATCTACGGCCAACCAAAGATCAAAGGATTTGAAATCCGACATTTTCACAAAGCACTTCACAAAGGCAATGTATTGGATGCACTTGATTGATATGTTGTCAATTGTAACTATTGTAGCTCGAAGTACAATTGGAGGCACAATGGAGGTTATGACACCTTGAAGAAGCATTTAAAGACAAAACACGAGGACAAGTTGGGTATGATGCGAGGCCAAACACAAATTTCGGGGTTAGCAAGTTCTTCCTCTCAATCTCCTCATTTGTTTAGTTATAATCATGATCGTGGTATTTATGCTTTGGCTGAAGCTATGTGTGTTGATCATTTGTCATTTCAATTTGCTGAAAGTGTGGGTCTAAATGATTGGGTTTCTAACCATTTGCAACTCGCTTATAAACGAACTATTAGAACAACAATTATAAAAAATGTGCTTAAAACATATAAGATTCGTAAAAACGATTTGTCTTTTTTTGCTCAAAATGATATTTGTGTTTCTATTTGTAGTGATATTTGGAGTGATAGCTTTCAAACTCATTCATACATAGACGTTGTATGTCATTATATTGATGATAATTTTGACATGCAAAAGTGAGTTTTGGCTTTCCGGGAATTTGATGAGGCACATACCGATTCAAGTATTTATAACATTATACACACTATTTTAGAATAGTATAAATTGCTTCATAGAGTTTTCACTATTTCATTTGACAATGCATCTAACAACACCGCTTCTATTAGTGAATTAATTCAACTTTGTCAATCGGTTTTTGGAAACAAATATTTTCATGTAAGATGTGTTTGTCATATTTTAAACTTATGTGTTCAAAATGGTTTGAAAGTTTTAATGTCATATCTTGAACCTATTAAGTATGTTGTTAACTATCATAACTATAACCTAAAGCAGAGGTTAAAAAAATTATTAAACGACACATGTCACTTTTACATTGGACTGCACCACTCCTTTTTTTTAAAAATAATCTTTGGCAAAACAACCATGAATTTTAAAAAATAATCTTTTATTTTTGGATATGATAAATATGAAGATTATGGGATAGACAATCCTATTATTAAACAATCTTTTATTTTTGGATATGATAGATAGGAAGATCATTAGGATATTTTTTTATACTATCATACAAAAACTAGAATATTTATTTTATTTTTAGATAGAACCGTTTTTTAAAACCAATCTGATTGGTTGAAATTTAATTGGGTTTTTTAATTGGTTAAAAATAATTGTAGATCTCACATATAATAAAATTATTATTTATATCCATGTGAAATACTTTATAAGATTTCGATTTGGCAATTTTTGGCAAAATAACTATTAAATAAAAAATATCCAATTCTACAAATCTGTAATTTTCCACAAGATTATAAAAAAATATATGAAATATTTTTTTCCAAAATAACTATGAAATAATAAAAAAAATATAATCTATCTATTACTATATCCTAAAGAGATGGCCAATTCTATCATCATATTGCGCTACATCGCCCCTTTTGTTGATATAATAATTCTATTTATTTTTTCTACCATATTAAAATCCCAGAAAAATAGTAAGAAGATAACATCTCCCCTACAAGATTGAAAAATATTCTCATCACTTAATATTAAAATAATTAAAATAAAAAAGTGGATATAGTCAGTGATAGAAAAATAAATATTTACATTATTTTTACCTTTTATCTATTTATTGAAAATATTTTATTAAAATAGAATTTTGATAAAAAAAAAATATAAATTTACATTATATCTTACAAGATTGACAATGACCTATCTATTTATGTATAATTTCTTTTAAAAATTGAATTTTGATTTAAAAAAGATAGAAATTTATAGTATCTTTTAAAAGACCGCCCATTATCTATTTATGTAAAGTTTCTTTTAAAAACGAATTATGATTAAAAAATTTGCTTAAATCAAATTTTTGTAAAATATTTATTTAAAAATATAATATTTATAAAAAAAATGATATGAATCTAAATTGCTCTTATAATTAAATGAATATTTACATTATCTTTGCCTTTTATATATTTATGGAAAACTAGTTTAAGTCCCGTGATATTCACGGGATAATTTTACTAAAAAAACTATACAATTCTACGATATTAATTTAAAATACTAAATATATTTATATAATATCATAATAAATTGTGCAATAGACAAATTATTTTTTAGATTGTACTCCATATTTTAATTGAATATATATTTTAAATATTTTTCCATTATTTGTTGAGATCTTGTCCAAATTTAAATTGAAATTATTAAAATATTGATTTTAATTTTTATTGAATATTTTTAAAATAATATTTTCTTATTTTTTTAGACGCTAATATGTATAAAATACTTGGTTTTTTTAAAAGATAATAGTAATTAGGATAGGCTATCTACAAAACATAATATTATTTATTAAAATAATTTTTTAAAGTTAATTTATTAAAATTATATATTAGGATCCTTAGCTTTTACTTTATAATAATAAGAATGTTTGTAAATATGAAAAATACAATATAAAGATTAGTATAGAAGAGAACATTGTCCTTTATTTAAGAGATAAAGTATAAAGAAAATTATCTATGTATTATTTGGCAAAATTCAATCCATGTATAAAGTTGTTTTCCACACTAAATTTATGAAGAAATAAAATATAAAGGACATTAATGTATATGAAAATTTACAAAATTCAATGTATTAATCAACCTATCATCCATATTAAATTAAAAAAAAACATAGGGATAAAAAAATTTAAATGTAAGGTGGGGCTAGATAAAAAAATATTCTATATTTACATAATAAAATAAAAAGGAAATTAAGAAAAATTTAATGTAAATTTTTATCAAAATTCAATTTAAGCAAGTATCATCAAGATTGTAAATTTTTCTATTTTTTTATCAAACTTTGAATTAATAAAAAATCTTTAATATACATGCATAAAAAGATAAAGAAAATCTAGTTTTATTAATTAAAATTAAAATTCGAATTTTTATTTTTTTGACATTTACATATAATCTTAGTCATCAACATAAAATTATATCTTTTCTCAAAATAAAAATATATCAACATAACAAAATTTATTATTTAAAATTATATCATTATACAGATATAAATTTTATACTTGGAGTTCAAGCCTTGTTAAAAGATAAAAAAAATATTAAGACCCTAAATCTTGTTAAGAGATAAAAATATTAAATTAATATGGAAAATATCATCTAATAGGAATTTATGCATATAAAAATTATATAAATATGTTATCTATTGTAGTAAACTATACATAATCCATAGATAGAAAATTATATACATAAAAAATTATATAAACATATTATCTATTTATTATATATAGCAAGAATACTATAAGTTGTTACAAAATTTATTAAAATATAATTTCACATTAATTTATTCAAAAATGCCACGTGGCACAAATTTTACAACAGACTTGGGTTTTGCTTTATAATGTACTAGCTATACCCGTCGTGCCTTGCACGACTATATGAATTTAATACTTAATTAATTAATATGATTTTAATTTAATTTAAAAAAATTATTTATTAGAAAAAAATTATATAAAATTATACAATTGGTGTCATGTTAAACGGGGCCAAAATTATTAAGGTGAGTTCAATATAATTTTGATGGCTTAATGATAATTTATTTATGCAAAAATATAAATAAAACTTATTTGGATTAGAATTATTTAATTTTAAAAATATCTTACAAAAAATATAAAAAGGTAAAAATAATCTAAATTCTTGTAATGTTTATTTTTTATCAAATTCAATTCCTTATAAAAATTCTTTAAAGAATAAAAATATGCTTAATAGGAAACGCTGAAAAAATATAAATAAAGAATGGATTTTTTAATGATAAGAAAATAATTTATATTTACATAAATAATTCAAAAGGAAAATTAAGGAAAAGATAACATAATTTTTTTTATATAGAAAGTCAATTCAGGCAAGTAATTATCTAGATTGAAAGTTCTATTTTTATCAAAATTTATTTAAGATAGATCTCTTACATAAATAAATAAAAATACAGATAAAATAATTTTCTTTAATTTTAAATAAAATTTGAATTTAATTTTTTCATATAAATAGATAGAAATTTACTTGTAACAACTAAATTAATAGCTCTATCTGAATATATAATATCTAATGTTCTATGAGTTATTTTAATTTTAGATAAAATATTTTAGATCTATCATAATTCCTAATATATAATAAATAACCTCTTTATTTTAGATAGAATCTTTCCTTGATTTATTTATCTTATTTCTATATTATCCTAAATAATATCAACATATATAAATTCTAAAAATAAAAAATCCTATGTGGCGAAATCCTACGTGGCTTAACGTGGGAACGACACATAGGAAAATCCTAGGTGGCGCAACGTGGTGGTCTTATTCCTTGCGTCTTTTATATATATATACATAGATTAGGGTAGATATTTTATTAAAATAAAATTTTGAAAAAAAAAAGATATAAATTTACATTATGTCTTACAATATTGACAATTAAATGATTAAATAAAAATTTGACAAAAATAATTAACTTTTACATTTTCTCATAAGAGAGACAAATCATAATACAAAAAAAATCCATTTAAATTATATTAGTTTTGACTTTATATTTTTCTTAGAAAAAAATCTATAATACAAAAATTTCTACTTTTTAACCATTCATTTATTTTATTTATATTTAATAAAACTCGTACAAGGTACGGGGCTAAAGAAGAAGACCGTGATGGAGTAGAAGAAGTTTTGTAATGAAATTGGTGTTACCGCAATACTTTTTTCAAAAGAGGTCGGTCATCATTGGAACTCTACTTATAAATTACTTTATTAATGTTTATGTCACAAAGAAATTTTAGCTTCCTTTGCCACTCAGCATGTTTCGGGTTCACAAGCAATTGACCCATTTTAGGACCAATGCTATAAGATCGTGGAAATTTTAAAGGTTTTTAGTGATGCAAGTATGCAACTTATACGTTTAGTCAAACCTATACATCAAATGCTCATATATTTGTGTTTGAAGCATTGAATGTGACAAGTGTCTTTAAGGAAGGACTTTCACGGTGAGCCAGCTCATTTGGCTCAATAAATTCCATGAATTACAGCTTACCAACACACCATTGCCCGTCTTCTACACTTGAGCACAGACAAGACAGCTACCAGCCAGAGGAGCGCTAGAAAAACCGATGCATGCAGGCATCTATGGTTACATACTACAATACAAATGCTATTAAACCATTATTTGTCCTGCGCAGACAAAATTTAGCACTAAAAAATACCAGGTTTTGGTCCTCATAAATCACGTGATCTAAATGAGTGTGATACACCCACTTTAAGAGGTTTATCACAGCCCCGCAAAGTATCTCAGATGGTCATCAAATGTCTCTCCATGCCTGATCTTGGCCACCGATCCATCTTCCTCAATCTGATGAATGACATAACAATTCAACTTTCAATTACCTAACTTACTCACTCACCTTGAAAGACATGAAATGATTTGTCAGCAAGTAACTACATACCCAATACTCCGGGGGGCGCATCTTCAGATTGTAGGTTGATGCCATACTCATACAATAAGCACCAGCATCATGAACAACAAGACCCGAACCCTTCAAACACAAACAAACTCCTTATTTAGGGAAAAAAGGGGGGAATATAACAATGCTTTTATAAATATCACATGAAAATGGAGAATAGAAAGTATACTCTTGCTGGAGTAGGAAGGTCGCGATCCTTTCCAAGGAAATCTGCTGATTCACAGACGGGGCCCACAACGTCAAATGTTGACACCTCAGCATCTGGAACAGCCGGAGAAATTGTCTCTATATGCTGCAAACATTTACACAGTACAACTCGTTAGCAAAAATGCAATTGTACATGGGCCCGTTTGGATTACACATTAAAATGCATTTAGGTTTGTCCAGACAGTCAAATAATGAGCAAGGAACGCTTCTTACTTGATAAGCGCCATACAGACTAGGGCGGATAAGCTCAGCCATGCTCCCATCTACCACAATGAAGTTCTTAGTACCGTTAGTTTTGACCCCTATGACATGGTTAACGAAGCAGCAAGTGTTTGCAATAAGTGACCTCCCCGGTTCAATGATGAGATTGAGATCTCGTGACAGAACTAGTTCCCGGACCTACAAGATAACCAGCAATTCATTTTATTACAAAGTTGATCTGAAAATCTTTATAACAGTGTATGGATGGAATTATGAGATCTGATTGAAGGGTCTTACCGTATTAATGAGATCTCTAGGTGTGGGAAGGACAGCACCGGTATGATGATAATCTATTCCCAAGCCACCTCCAATGTTCAAATAATTAATCTCAAATCCTTGGGCACGGATTTCATCGATGTAGTTAACCATAAGCACAGCTGCATCCCTGAATATGTCCACCTAGGAATAACAGAGATTTATTATCGGAGTAACAAACAGCTCAAGTCACTCAAAAGATGCTAAAAGATGAACAGAAAGAAATCAAAGAATATTATAAGATTCGCCAAGTAAGAAACCATTGAAAATAACACACTAGTAAAGTACAGAGCAAAGAAGAATGCTTCTACACAGACCATTTATTACAAACTTCCCAAGAGCCAACCTCTAGTTTTGAAGACTGTTTTTCCCTCTAATATTTTTATTTGGATGGAAGAAAAATAAAACCTTTCTTTTTCCCCTTTGTCTAGGTCATAAAAGCATTTGATTCCTTCAAAACGGCAAGTTGCCATCATAAAAAGCACAGAAGAGAAGACTCATTTTGTTTTGTCATCATCAGGACACTAACAGCTAGCCTATTTCCTTAATCCTCTGATGCAGATAAATAAATTATATGGGGCAAGTTAGAATATGGCTCAATGATTTGCAACATGCACATATACCATACAAATTGATCTCTGGACTAGAAGCTATATAGACGTGCAATAACAAAATATAAACATACCTTGGTGATTGTAGACCCAAGATGACAATGGGCTCCAACAAGCTTCAGCTCATTAGGATGTGCCTTCACAGAATCTAAAAACCATTGCAGCTTCTCGTTTCTAATGCCAAATTTGGAGCTCTTATTCCCAGTGGCAACATAAGGATGAACCTGTTCAATAGCATATGCATATCAATATCCATGTAGTAAGAAATGATGTCTTATTGTAGAAAGCAAGAACTTATAATCAACATCCTTTATGGAAATAAATGCATGAACTTTGAGAATCACTAGTAAGAGATATATTTTGGCTCCTCCCTCAGATGGGATCTTGTCACTTGGCTAAGACAAACTTTAACAGGATAGGCCACTAGCATGTTATATAGCTTAGTAACTTTGCAATGTGCAATAAACATCAAAGAAAGTCAGATCTGGTATCAACAAATTCTAAAAACAAAGTGAAGCCCCCGAGAAATAAGGTATAAATCAAGTACATACTTGTGGATCAACATCGGGGTTGATACGAAGCAAAACGTTAACCCTCTTTCCAGCAATTCTGGCAGCAGATACAATATTGTCCAAGTCAAATTCACTATCAATGTTCACAAAGACACCACTTTCTGCTGCTAATACAAGATCCTCCAACAACTTTCCATTTCCATTGAAAATACACCTGCAGAAATCAGATTGAAATTATTAATCCATAACAAGAAAGTGTGCTTATTCTCCCTTCCCTAAGTATTTCCATGTCTCCTAATTAATTTTATGCAAGAAGCAAATATACCAGAATTATCATAACAATTAGCATAGGAAAGTGGCCATATCTATGTATAAACACAAAAAATAAAGGAGACAATTGATGGAAATGAATTTCCACGGTAAGAAATCCTTCACAGTATAAGCGATTGGCTGTAACAAGGACTTTCATTGAATTGTCTCAAAGATTGAAGGTTAAATGTCACTGATTCTCTCCATACTACTTCAAAAATTGAAACTTTTAGTAAGTAGTAACAACATTTAAAATCTATATGCTGCTAACCTAAAAGATAGGGTGAATTAAAGTATATCCAAGATTTTTATAAATTTTTACAGAAAGTAATAGCCTGTCAGAACTCCTCCACTCGTTTTCAAATCTCAACAAACAAAAATCAAAGTTGCTAGCTGAGCTAATATAATTAAAAACTCAAAAGCTTAACTTTATATATTAACTGCAAGACTGAAAACTACAATGTGACTAAATGCTACTGCCTTGTGGGAAGACTGAACAGTCAATAATTCTAAACATTCAGTTCATAGATCACATAAGCCAAAAGCACTACAGAAACAGCATATAAAGGCCAGAAATCCACTGGTGCCAACCTAATAACAGATGAAGACACTGCATTTCAACCAAAAACAAAATCCTAACCCCATTATCAGTAATAACGAATATGAAAACAATACATTGAATCACCTTGAGGGATCAAATCCGGCCTTGAGTGCCAATCTGAGCTCATTCCCACTAACCAAAACAGCTCCACATCCTAATGTCCTCAAATGCTCCAAAATCTTGAGATTATTGTTGGCTTTTATAGCATAACCGATTATCGATCTCAGCCCTTCTAAGGCCTCTTTATAGGCCTCCAAATTCCTAGTTATCTGGGGCTTGCTGTACAAATAAAATGGCCGGTTGTCGACGCTTTCCACTACTTCCTGAACCTTAACACCCTCACAATACAAGAATCCGTCATCTTCCTTGCTAAAGCAGTGGTGGAAGATGCGGGGATCGGCGGACTGACTTTTGGTGGACAGAACCGCCGCCCTGAGAGTGAAGGCGGAGCATTTTTGTATGGATTTGAGGAGAGAGAAAGAAGGTTTCGGGAGGGAAGGCAGTTGGGAATTTGGGCGGAGGGTTTTGGAGAGGGAGGTGGAATGAGAGAGGAAATGAGAAGCCGCCATTGTTGGAGGACGGTTGTAGCTTGAGGATTAGGTCGGGATTATTCGGGAGAAAGCTGAAATAGTGAAAGAGTGAATTTCACAAAACTACCCATAAAATCAGGACTTTTTCACCAAGCCACCCCGTCAAAAACACTAATTGCACAAAATCACCGGTGAAACAGGAATGCTATCCAAACATCACCCTTACCCAACTTTTGTCTACATACATTCTATTAGATGAGGCAATATAATCAACAAGTTGCCTCTTTTTTTAAAAAAAGTAAACCACTCGACCTAATGGTAGAAAAGATGGCTAGACTTGATTTTTCACCCAAGTGAAGAAACAGATGCAAAAATCGAACCTGGGACCTTCTCACATTCCTGACATGTCCTACCATTAGGCCACCCCATGTGGAGCATATAAATTGTTACATAAACATGTATATAAGTTTTTGGTTTCTAGGTTGATCTTTATACATGAAACTGACATGAAAAATAACAAAAATATTTTACATGATTTTAGGCACTAATCGGTGACATTTGTGTTCATAAATTGTTGTGTTCTTACAATTAGAACAAGAAATGCTCATGCACGAGTTTTATTAAGTCACGACTACTTCGGATCAAACCAAGGCCTTGTTTTAGTTTAGGTTGAAAAGTACTTTGGGATAAAATGTGCTTTTATTTACCACGAAATACATAAAATATAACTATATCTCATGGTTTTCGAGACAAATAAAAGAGACTTGTATCTCATATTTGTTTGTGTTTTGTTTTTGGGAAATTCCTTTTGGTACCCTTCCGTTAAACAAAATAAAAAAAATCTTTTTTTACTCTTTTTCTTACATTTCATTAACTAACAAACGAAATTCATCCAACAATCTGTCAACCCAATCCAAAATACAACGATGCAAGTACTCTTCTTGAGTGTTTGATTAGTCAATTGAACAATCTTTCTTTCGTCATCCTCATAATTGATAGCTTGCATATAGGAGTAGTTTAGATGCATATTTTATATAAGTTTTATCTAGTTGTAGGTTGGTTTTTGGTTAGTTTCTAGGATTTTGTGTTTTCGGGTAGTTGCGCTTGTTTTGTTCGGTTTTGCAGATCTTTAGGTAAACAAGCATGGATGGGATGGATCTTAGATGATTGTGGAGGATCAAGATGAAGCTTAGAGTGATACAAGTGAAGATTGAAAGAGCTAAGGCCCAAGAGCTTGATGGATAAGAATGCCTAAATCCGGGATATGCATTGAAGGTCTTATTTTGACACCTCTATCTTGCAATGCTTGGTTTGGAAGCTATAGTTGTCGGATGAAGTTGAATTTTGTATCACTGGAAAGCTAACTCGAAGAGCTACAATTTATATTTTTACTCTGAGTCCAAATTCCAACTCGAACGGGGTCAAAACAGCCTCTGAAGTGTCACTTGGAGTGCTGAACCGAGGTATGCCGCGGGCATAACATGAACCTCCGCGGCCGCGCCACCCTGGAATGAGACCGTGCCTCACATTGTGTCGTGGGAGAGTTGGGCCGCGTGTTTTGGGCTTCGGGTTGGACTTTATTAGGTCTTTTCCGACTAGTTTAATGTAATTTCGGGATATATCTTTATCTTTGGATATCTTAGGGGTATTTAAACTTTGTTTTTAGTTTTCTCTCTCTATCATTGTCATAACTTTTGATCATACTTTTGGAGGCTAGGGTTTTCTCTCAAGGAAGAACCTTTGAAACCTTTGTAAGTTTGATTTTAATTCAATTATGCATTGCTAATTTCTCTTGTGTTTGGCTAGTTATTGAAGTCATGATTTGCATATTGTTGTGAGGTTTGATTGATTCTCAACGAACTTGAATAGAAATTATTCTTTGTGCTTAATTGAATCTTAACTAGGGTTTTGTTAGATTAGCTACCTAATTGAATTTCTAGTTATAACTGAATCTGATTAATTACCGGTCGGAGTTAATTTGATCTAGAGTAGAACTTTAATCAACTTAGGACCGGTTGGACTAGTTGGTTGAAGAAGGGAATAAATTCACAAGTCACTAATGTCTGGTTGCTCTAAGTGTTTGTTTCTATTGATAACTTGAATCGTCATGCTGTTATTTAATTGAATCTAGAAGGTCTTTTAGGTTTTTATTTAATTAGGGTTGTTAGACTGGTAGTTCTGTCAACTAAATATGAAGTTTGGGTTTTAATCCTTAGTAGGATCATTATCCACAATAGATTATTCAAGTGAGAAGAGAATCAAGAGAATCAATGATCAACAAATCAATATCATGATGGATTTAACTAGTTGAACACGTTTGTCTTTCATATATTCAAATCATCCTTGCATTCATATTTATTTCTATTTTTGCATAGTAGATTAGATAATCATCATTAAAAAACCCCTTTGGTTATTTGGCATACAAGTAATAACACAAATACAAGAGTCTTTGTGGGATCGACCCTTGCTTACCATTCTACTCAGATTGGTTAAGTGAGGATTCTTTGATAGGTAAACGACTGAAAATACCTCATCAATAATCATACCATCAATAAATAATTCCAAATCAAGCCAATTTTTTTGTTCCAAATTTTGCGAAATTTAGGGTTTTACCAACAGAGAAATCGAATCGAAGGAGACGAACGAGAATGAATTAGGAAGTGGAGGAAGGGAGGCTGTCGACGTCATCGTTGTTGATAGCTTCGACATTAGACTTGAAGAAGATGTTCCTGCACTGGGAGTTGTATAAGTTGAACTCCCCTCGGAGTCTGTTGAGCACTGGTTCGATTTCTCCATCTCTATACTCTTATGTGTCCTAATCGCTTCCTTAGGCCCTATAAAGTTTGGCTACACTATAATTAATCCCTAAATCTTTTCAAATCTCCATTTCCGTCGTTTCTTTCAATTGAAATGGGATTTCTGATCAATATTGGCTTATATGTTTGTCTACCTAATTTGAGTAACTGGTTAGTGTCTACCTAAGAATTACAAACATCTACTTAGTTTTCACGCAAAAAGATTTATTTTATTTTTTAAGATAAATTGGATGGAAAATGCATTTGGAGATACTTTAGGTTACGATAAGGAATTTGTCAAAAACTAGAGGGCACCAAAAGGAAAAAAAATAAATTTTGGACACCAAAAGGAAAAGTTAAAAACATGTTTTTTGTATAGGAATTCTCCAAACCCTCAATGTATAGGTTTTTCATACCTCTTAAAATTAGGAGGCATGAGATGAGAGAACGAGAATTACAAGCTAAGCCTAGAGCGAGCAAAGAAGTTCAATCACTTAATCCAATATGTTGGGCTTGAGATCTCCACCGAAGAACAGAAAATTCGTCGCTTCCATAAGTGGATGAGTGATACCATCAAGCCATGGATGGTGAACCACTACTTCTCAACATTAGAAGAGTATGTCGATGCTGCTTACCGGATCGAGTCCACTCTAATTGAATCCGAGCAAAAAAGGGATATTGGAAGAAAATCCCATCCCCAAACCCAAGGTGGATTCAAGAGGCCAGCGCCCCCACAGAAGTCAAGATGGTCAAAGAAAGACAAATTTGAGTCAAACATGACCAACGCTCCAAAAGGGTCTAAATCCCAAAAGGGTGCAATAACTTGCTACAACTGTGGAGAGCTAGGTCATGTCAACAAGGACTTCCCCAATGAGAGAAAGAAGTGATTCACGTGTAAGGAGGAAGGACATACACGTAAACATTGTCCTCGAAGGGGAGCTAGATCATCTTAGTCTCTCCAAATTTCGGACCCTTTCAACAATCGGGATGAGACCGAGTCAGGAAGACATGCTGCCATGCAAACCAAAAGTAGAGCACAGATTACATCATAATGTCAAAGGCAAACATTTTATAAGATGCATCTTTTGGATGAGCTCAGTTCCTCTATAATAAATAGTCCTTCTATAATATATGAAAAAGGTGAACCAAGTGTTCTCGTGATTTATGTTTAATTTTTGCTCTTTCAAGACTCTTTTATATCCCAATAGTAGTTGGGAAGTGTGAACCATGTAATTGATCATTCTTCTCGTAAGAATGTATCATGGTTGATGTATGATTTTGTATTATCATATTATAACGCTGCGTGTCAAACCCAAAAAAAAATCATGTTCTCGAGTTGTCTATATAGTAAGAGACCGTTTCAAGCCAATGCGTGACTTAACTCTACAACATGTTTGTCGTTGTTATGAACTTTACACCAAATTCTTTTTATGCCCAAATAGGTTCATAAGGTTACGAATCAAATTTTCTCGATATAGATTCATGATGGTGAATAAGAATGGACTTCTATCTCCCATCTTGATCACGTGGTTGAGATGGAATTTCAGACCTTATTCCCGTGAAGCTATTTTTTTAGGGACTATGTTGGAGGTAGTTTCCCCGATCTTGATCGCATTGGTGAAACGAAACCACTTAGTTCTTCGGATTCAACCATTCGCGAAACAATTTGTCGTTTGTTAAAATGTTACGGTAAGATATTTTGAAGATGGTTATCCCTTCTCATATAATAGAACCATCACTCATTCCATTAGTAACTTCGTTAGAAGTTCAAAACTGGAATCCTCCTTTTTAAGATATGACATCCCCACATCCAATCATTATTTCCTTCATGAACTCAAAATGTGGATTCGTCTTCAGAGAATTCCCCCGCGATGACTTTGTTCCAGAAATATAGAACATAATAGTCATCTTCTCATTCGCTCTTCTACGAACCCGTGACGCTCCTTTCATCATATGCTTATTCTATAAGCAATTCCAATCTTTTATGGTTGGCAAAGATAACCCAAGATTATCGTAGGTTTGACCAGAGTTAGTAGATGAGACCACTTGACCAACGAAGACTACAACGTCTTCCATGTGTCTCTCCTAAGACAGTATGTTCCTGATGAGTCCCACGTGCTCAACTAAGATGATGTGGAAATTTCCATATCAAAAGACACATAGGAAGGACGACCAATGAAGATTGTGGAACGCCGAGTAAAGAAGCTTCGCAACACGGAGGTACCCTTGGTCAGGGTACTTTAGTCAAAGAACGAAGAAGAAGGGACAACTTGGGAAACAGAACAAATTGTGCAAAGACGTTTCCCCGAGTTGTTATTACTTTAACTAAAGAACGAGACGTTCTTTAAGGGGGTCCTAAGACTTTTGTTTCCTTTTAAGTGGGAAAGACGATTCTTTTATGTAATCGCACTCTTTTGTTACCAACCTGGAGTTGTCATAGTTTTAAGGACGAAACTATCTTTAAGGGGGTATTGTTGTAATAATCGCTAATTTTGCCATGTATTTTAATAATTATGAAAATTAGTATTTCTCTTCTTTAAAAATAATAAATTCGTTTTCTTCTATATTCTCAAGACATAGTCTAAAAATAAAGAATAAATTTTAAAAAGAATATTTTTGATATTAAAATTTTAGTAAGATTTCCTAGAGTCTTGCTTGTGTTAAAATAGTGGAAAATCGGGGGATAGGTTAACTAAAAATTTAATATGTGGAAGTGAAAAAGGTCGGGTTTAAACCCGAGACCTCTTGCTCCAAACTTTTGACATGTTCCATCCGCAAGTTGCCAAGCTAAATTCTCTACCTTTTATCCCTCTTAGTAAAATTTTAAATCACTCGATTTTTTTAATTCTTCCCCAACCGTTGGTCCTTGCACCATGACCGGTCCGAGGCTTCGACCGCCGGTCTCGTCCGCCGGAGACCACTGCACGCCGACTGTCGCGCCTCACCCATCAAATCTCCTTCCTCTTTTACCCAAATCTCTCCCCTTTTCAAGGCCAATAGGCCAATGGTCTATCTAGGGCTAATTTGCCATGGAAGAGCTTTTTGGGGTTATTTAAGGGGAGGAAGATGCTGGAGAGAAGCCACAGCTTCATCAACCTTCTCGCCCTCCTCTCTTTCAAAGAACCACAAGGAAATTTCCAGACTTTCTTTCCCCTTTCAAATCTGACTTTTCTTACCAAAAGCCTCTTATTCTACCCCTTTCTTCTCTTGCTCCGACCACCGGCAATCCAACGCCGCCTGATCCCACGTGTGAGGCCGCCTGATGCCGTCACCCTCGCCGCTCGCTGCTGGAACCGTCGTTGTCCCTGTTCTATGAAGTGCTTTTGTATCGTTCAAAGGAACGAAGAAGAAGACATGAGCAAGGAATGAACTTGGGCCTTTCCTTCACTTGGGCCGAGTAGAGAGACTCAAGGCAGGCCCATCTTTTGCTCCTTTAATCCATCAGCTTTATTTGAGAAAGGGAGGAGTGTTTGGCCCATATTCTTGGTTCTAGCCCAAAACTCAAGCCCAATCAATTCCTGTCTCATTTGGTCTAACTCTCAAGAAGCTCTCCGTTCGCGATCTTACGGCCTCGCATGAGTTCTACCCGAATCATATGGCAAGTGGATGGACCTCTTGCCCTTATCTTTTATTAAAAGTGGATTGATGATCCATTTAATATTTATGCCACTTGTTTGATCAAATAAATAAACTTAGGGTTATTTATTGCTTAGAAATAACGATCTCGTTATTCCTATTATAGTTTCGCATTACGCTAGCACTGGACTTTAGGACCGATGATTTATGGTCTTATGTGTTTAAGTGTCTCATTTGAGACCATGCAAGAAATAGCATAAGGATATTGAGAACTAGCTCGATAACTATTTATTTTAGGATGTAAGAGACCTATATACTCGGGATGAAAGATGTCCAATATTCTCATGATGAAAGAGGCCTGAATACTCAGGATGAAAGAGGCCTGAATACTCAGGACGAAAGAGGCCTGCACATTTAGGATGAAAGAGGCATGCATACTCAGGATTAAAGAGGCTTGAATACCCAGGATGAAGGAGGCTTGAAATTCTTTCGGTTTACCCATTCGTAATACCGAATTAAATATTTCCCAATAGAAGTGTAACGTAAGACGAAGATATTCTATTGTGGAATAGTATAGCATAGACAGGAATTCGAGAAGTCAAAACCCTCTTTTCTATTGACCTAGTCTTCCTGGGGTTTGCCCCAGTTACGAGTCAACAACTAAGATAAATAGTTTTCCGACTGATCAATAAAGATTTATTGAACTAATATTATGACACATCGAAGCCCTCACAAATATTATTCCCTTTCATGGAACCCTACTCGAGTGGTTTCTTATCTCCAAAGAAATCTCGTATTTCTTTTCCTCTTGGGCAAGAGTGTTAATCTGTTCTTAGTGAAATCACATTTTCGTAATATCATATCTACCTTGAATTTCGTAGCTTTCCCTTTTTCGATGGAAGTATTAACTGTTGGATTATTGATCAATCACCATCATTGGAAATCGATACCAACATGTTTCCTTAATACCTTAGCCGCCATTCACTTGCTAGTTTTTCATTAGACTAACCCGTCCACCCTCTTTTCTTTTTCCTTTGCATGTTCGGACATTAGGATGCAAAGGTGTGTTTCTCAAAGACCGAGGACCCAATGATAGACGCAACAAGGAATCATATCAAGGAAGGATTAAATCTTTAAGTTGAAGAAGTCAAGGGGAGCTGCACATTCAAAGGAATAGTTTCAAGACTTGAAGATCAAGGCAAGACAAGGTTGAAGGAAGGAAGAATTTTTCTCCAAGAACAACGCATCCGAAAAGTGGTGCACCAGCTCTCTCACCTTAAGCCAAGGAACTCATCATCATATGGTCATCCTTGAAGCACTGTCGCATTTTCATAATACTTTTTTAGAAAATTAAGTTTTCTTTCTGCTGCTACATCTAATGTAAACAAAATTCTATTGTAATGAACTATTGTTCTCTTTAATGAATAAGATTTCCGTTTTTGAGTCATTCTCATTTATGTTACGTATTTTTAAAGCCTTGGGTGGTTATGGGTAGTTTAGTCCGGGATCACTGACGGTAATATCCCTTAAGATAAAATAGGGGTGTTACACTTCTAAACTAACATAATAGTTTGGCCTACATATTTAAGACACTGGTCCTTGACTCAAGTTACACACTACTCCACTAATAGTTTGGTCACTAAATTTTTTGTGCCTAGTGTCACAAACAAAGTTAATGAAGTGCACATGTTTACCGAAATCTTGTCGAGGAGTGATGAATATTTGGATTCCACACACAGATATATTTGTACTTTTTATCTTTGTTGTGTTTTTGAATATTTCTCCAATTAATTAGGTTGATTTTAGTATCTTACCGCTTCTAGCCAGTCTGACTTAATAAAAGATTTCCAGAAGTAGTAGGGGCGCATCTAAATATGTTCCCGCGCTCTCTACTTTCACTTATAACTAAAGCCGAACAACCGACATTGATTTTCTTAATTTTTTATTACTATATCGCCTAGCATTTCTTCGCACACGAATTTAGAGAATACTGGGAAGAAATGTCTCTTGAAGAGTTGTTCTTTAGCGATAATCAGGAATTCTACCCCTAATTTTCGCATGCTTTTTTATTTGTTCTTCATCTATGGATGATTCTGCTTCTTGGAGTTGAGCTAGAGTGGTCATATCTCCACATGAATCGAAAGCTTCTTGGGTGAAATCTAGAGTATCTACTCCTCCTCCTTGCATCATCTCATTGACTTCCTTATAGTCCGACTCCTCACCTTCTTCTTCCTCAACTACTTCAACAACTCCTTTGTTGTTGCTTAAAGCTAATTCAATATCTTCGTCCTCGAATATTTCAATGTAATCCATACTTCCTAGTGCTTCTGCTAACTTATTATTCTTCCTATTTTTGCATTCATTGGCATAATGCCCCGTTTTTCCACATGCCCAACATTTGCAATTTCTTTTCTTTTCAGGGCAGTAAGAGACTTTCCTAAAAAACCTTCTTTTCTTAATAAATGGTTTATTATAATACGTCTTAAGATATTTCTCTCCTCTTTGCTTATTGAAGCTTTTCTTTCTATAATTTTTTCTTCTTTGATTATCTCTTGTATCATATCCCATTCATTTGGTAAATCCCAGCATGGTAGAAATTGTCTCTTCATTTGTTGTGCTCCTTTTAACTCTCGACATTTCTTTTCTACTCATCTTTTTATAAATTTCGTTCTATTACCCAGAGTATCTCTAGAATTATACCTATCTTTCCATTCATGGTAGCCATCACTAATTTCCTCATTAATGAGTTTTGGGAGTTTGTCAAAGAGCATTTGAAGATTAGTTTGATTTTCTCCTATTTTATAATAGTAATGTTCGAATTCAGAGAGATAGTTGTCCAAATACCTCATATTATAGGATTTCAAGATTGTTTAATGTTGGGCCTTTGATAGCTACACGATCCTTCTTCATATTTTTTATAGTAAGATTTGTTTGCCTCATTTGTCTCCTCTAACATTACAGGTGTTATTTCTTCCTCTATTTCATTACAATCTAACACCTTTTTGCCAAAAATTTTATCCACTATTCTTTTGACTTCATTAATGGGTATTATTTCCATATCTTTTAACTTTATTAATCCCATTTGTTGATACATTTTATCTTCTTTAGTATAATATTCAGATTCTTCGCTACTCGTAACACCAGATTCTTCCATGGTAATCTCTAGTAACTTAGAGTTATTCTCTATTTCATGATTCATCATCTTCATGTTCGGTTTTTTTTTTTATAATTTTTAAACTTGGGACTGAGAATGTGATAACTTGCATTTTAGAGCACATTAGGGCATGCATTTAAGACCTTAGTTTATATGTTTTCATGCATTAGTCTTGTGTTTTCTAGTACTTTTAGTTGAGTTTCCGTTATAGATGTCTACACGCGTATTTGTATGCTTTTCAGGTACTTTGGAGAGTTTGAGTTTCATTGGAACGCGTTTGGATATTTGGCGGAATCAAGACTTCAGTCTAGGAGGCAACGGGACCGGAAAAGACGATTCAAGAGCCTAAAGGAAGGAGGCACACGAGCAAGGCCAAGGTCGTGCACCTAAGGGCACGGTCGTGCAGGCGGTGATTAACAATTCTTCGGATCATGCGTCTCGTCTCAGAGAAAGGCACGGGTCGTGCATGCCAAACGCACGACCGTGCGATGCCAAGGCCACGCCCGTGCGACACCAAGGCCGGAACCGTGCGCTGGCACAAGCTCGCGCGTCGTCTCGGCATGGATTGTGCGCTCCAACGCACGATCGTGGGGTTTGAAGACAAGGGTCGTGCGTTTGGGCGCACGATCGTGCGTCCCTCCAAGGCTCGGCTATGCTCGTGCGTGGCGTCGTGTAGGGTCGTGCGCCTCGGCACACGACGCGCGCCATTGATCGTGCGCCTTGTTTGCTCGGGTTTTTGGGCCGCCTCTTCCACCCTCTCTTTAGTATAAATACCCTCTTTTGTTATCTAGTTTGGGGGTTCGAACTTTTAACCTAGTTTCTACTACTTGAGAGACAAGTTTAGAGAGATTTGTTGGAATTCGAAGACTTTGTTTTGATTTTGAGTTCGGATTTGCTGGATATTAATCAAGTTTGCTTGTTTTTTCAAGCCGTTATGTTTCATCTCGTTATTGAATTGATTTCTTCTATTTCCATGTCTAGCTAAACCCCGAATTCTAAGATTGGGGTGAACCCGATGATGTCTAGGTAGACTTATTTATTAAATTGCACAATCTATTGTTTGAAGCTTTGTTTGATTCAATCCTAGATGCTTTATGCCCTAGTAATTTATTTGAATGGGAACTTGACAAAGTTTGAGACTGAAATGTGAAAACTTTGATAAGTAGTCAAACAGAAAATTGAGACTAAAAGGTACTTTTTCTTGTTGGAACCCTAGGATTTGAACCTGAGTTTTCTCTATTATAAAATTATTTTGAATTCTCTTGTGGAATAACAATTGTCATAGAAACCTTAAGGTTGGGTTGAGTTAGCAAGTCACGAAAACGGATGTTGATTCAATTTAATTTTAAATTCTAAGTGCTTAAAGGTCTAGATTATAATTTGCAAGTCACGAAAATGGATGTTTAATTGAGTCTAGATACGTTTGTTAACATTCGAAAGAATTTAGCGGATACATTAGACAATTGCCTTCAAACAAAGTCATAATTAAGATTGTGCAATCATCCTTTATAGTCTACCGAAGCATTATTGTGGTAATCCTTAATCTTAGAAGCCTTTTTCTCATTGATTTGTCCATACTTACTTGTTTGTTTGCTTTAATTAGTTTCATAGCAAAAATCACAATTCAATATTTTCTTGTTTTACGACTTAGTCTACTGTTTTGAATACAATTAATACTACATAGTCCCAGAGTTCGACACCTTGGTATTACAACCGATCCCGTACACTTGCGGGTAGGATTTGGCCTATCATAATGTTTTTAATGAGTTTTGATTTTGAAAAGGATACTTATGTGGAGACTAAGTCGGTTTTTTACCTACTACTCCCTCCGTTCATTAAAACATGATTTTTTAGCCTAAACCCTAAAAATTAAGAAAGCACCTAATTTGACCCAATTACCCTTTTATCAATTTCCTTACTTTTACTTAAATGTAAATTATAGAATATATTCTGATTTGGTTTAGATTTACTACTTCCAAATCAAATTCCATTTTACGTGAAACTTCCTAAATGAATATTCTAATTAAGTTTAATTTTTTTTTACCTATTTTATAGAAGGGTAATAGTGGAAACATGGGTACATAAATAGCTAAAGCATTATTAATAAAACAATACTCCCTCCGTTCATTAAAAGATGATGTTTTAGGGTTTTTTTGGAACAAGAAAAAAACCCTAAAACATCATCTTTTAATGAACGGAGGGAGTATTGTTTTATTAATAATGCTTTGGTGTCTAATTTCATTAGTAAGTGCAATAGCAATTTTTTGGTTTTCTTCTTGGTGGATTTTTTGGACTAAAGTAAGTTTTTCTTTAATTTTTTGGATTTTCTTACTTAATCTAAAAATACAACTTTTTAAAATTTTGACGTCGTCGACAATAGTGTTTAATATAGCTTCATAATGTTTTTTCGCCAATTTTTAGATGTTTAATATGTGGAGATTCTCGATTAGGACACTTATCGGAAATTTCCAGCTTGTCAACTTGATAACTTGTCGTTTACAATAGTGTTTAATATGACTCCGATACCAAACTGCAAGACCTATATCAATTTAAGGGATACTAAAAGAGAATACAATTGATTAAAGCTAATATTTTTTAATCTGAAGATATTTTTTAATAATTTTTAAAACTTACTAATTAATTTTGAGATTATCTGAAAATACCAGAAATGAAATATAAATACTATAAATAAAAGGGAAAAAACTGTAAATAACAAGACTAAAAGCCAGACCACTGAGCAAATGTCAGCTGGCCGCTTAGAAACGACCCTATGTAAAATTGTTGGTTACCCTGCGAAATATGACAATTGTTAGAATCCCTTCAAAAAGGGAAATTTCGGATGGTACCCTCGAATTTTGTACTTTTTTGAATGGTGTCCTAAAAAAATAGTTATTCCGCACAATAGCCCTGAGTTTTTACCTGAGTTTACTCCATACCCTTTATTTGTTTTTCCTCCAACATCCGCTATATTTCTATTTAATAAAAAGGAAAAATAATTTTACAAAATTAAAACCCAAATTCTCAACGCACCATTTGAGAACATTGTAATTAAGAAGTATCTTTTGAAAATTTTAATGATACCTCTCTCTTTTCCCTAATCACTCTTCCTTTTCCTTCTCTTCTCCGTATCTCATCTCTCCTGCTTCCCACTTCTCTGTAACTCCATTTCCTCTCAAATTTCCTTCTTCTTCCCTTAATTCTTCCCTATTCCCTTTAATTCACTTTTCTCCCTAACAGGACACAACAAATTTTGTAAAACAAATTAAATGTAGAGTATCAATGGGTAAGAGCTTAAACGAAGCCTGCTTGATTCTAGAGGTGTAGGAACCTCAGGAGCCAATTTCTCTTGATCTTTGAGATTGTCACTTGGTGAAAATTACATCTTTACCCTTAAAATTAAACACTAAATTCCTATATATAAATTTAAACCCTAAGATCAGATATCTAAAATTAATCCCGCTCACCCTATGCCTTTTGTTTATAGTTAATCTGATTTGGTTTTATGATTTGTAAAATCATTTCCTTTTTTTAAAAACAGAAATGTAACGGATAGGAGGAGTGGAAGGAAAAACCAAAAAAGGTACGGGATAAAACTTAGGTAAAAATTCAGGGGTATTGTGCGGAATAATTTTTTTTAGCACACCATCTGAAAAAATGTAAAACTTGAGGGTACCATCCGGAATTTCCAAAAAAAAAAAAAAGTACAATTGTTAGAACAGCGCTTTGGTTTACTCAACTCGCAGCCGCGCACGACACGAAGTGCTTTCTCCTCCTCCTCCCGGGCGGCGAGAAGAGTAACCAAAGAACAACTGACAATGGCGACGGAACTTGAAGAGCTGATCGACTTTCTATCATCCCCTTCTCCGCCGGTAAGTTGCTTTTCTTCCTCTCAATCTTTCGTTTCGGTGCTGTGATTGTGTGGAACCGGGAAAAAAGCTTGGGACTGAAACTATTGACCAAACAACTGCGAGTTCGTGTTTCCAGTTACTAATTAATGAAATTTTGTGCAATTGATTGTAATTTGTAGCAGAAATCTGTATATATTTATCCCTTCCTGATATGCCGGCTATACAGACGTTTAAATCGTTGATAGGTTCAACTATAATGAAAGTCGTCTAATTTTGTGGATTGAGAATTGTAAGGGGAGGAAGATAGGTTTCGAGAATCCATATAATTTGGCCAATCTAGGGTTGAATGTGGTGGTTTACTATATACAATATATAGGACACTAGTGAGTAGATACCACACTCAATCAAGAGTATCTCTTTCTGGTTCCTCTGTCAGTTTCTATATAAGAATTTTGGGACCTTAATTAATATTTAGCCCATTAGAACAGGTCTACTTTCATGGGGAATTACTAAGAGGCTCATGGATTGTTTCATACTGATGGTTGCATTTTTCAAGGAAATTGTTGACTTGCCCTTGACAGTATTGTATGGTTTGATTCTGTAATCGTCAAAATGCAAATAAAATGGGCCCTATAGTGTATTAATGTGAATTATGGGTGTGATAGACATTTGATCTCACATGTAGAGGGTTGATGACTACATTCTTAGCCCCCATCACAATAGCTTTTGGTTTTCTGCATATCGGTTGGGGAAAAAGACTGACCTATTGGTTCTCTGTACGGAGAGAAGTTAAATTGTTTATTTTTATGATGTTTAGTATTTTTTATACCTGGTTACTATACTGTATTTTTACAAATTCCCTACAGGTTCACTTCTGCATAATGACTTAATCTATATGGGAATTATATGGATGTAGTATTGTAGTTTGTGTTAAGAATGTCACTCAGGTAAGGATCTTACTTGAGGAAGGAAGGGATGCCAAGAAACTGTCTTGACGACTCTTTCATTAATGGATAAAATTCAGATACATAGACTGACTCTTAACACTAGGTTAAATAGAAAAGGATGCTGGTAACTAACAAACTTCCTAAACTGACCATGTTAACACTTAGCAGAGACGTGTGCCAACATGGCTTAGGGCTTCTGTTTCCTTAAAGCTAAAATTCAGGAACTAAATTGACTAATCCTAGAATATGGAAATAACAATAATAATAATTTATTGAAGTAATAAAATAACTATCTAATTACTGCCTTTCTTCTTCCTAACATAAGTAATCCATGGGCCAATCTTAGCAGGGGTCATATCAGTTTGTCTTCTAACCTCATCTTCAAACTGTATTCTTGGTAATTTATTTGTCTATTCCTGTAGGATAGTATCACCCTCTCTTGGAATTGATCCATTGTTCACTTATTTGGTCTACTACATCCCTCTGGAAAAATATCAGGTGAAGAGAGCAGCTCTGGACATTGTCCGTGGACTAACTGGATCTGATGATGGTCTGCAATCCCTTGCAAGATACTCAAACATTGTACTGCAGAAACTCACACACCTTTTAGGTGAAGCTAAGGTTTAATCTAACATCTATCTCTTCTTCTTTTGACAGATGTAAATCATTATTAGGACTTTTTTTCTGGATGGGTTAAATCCAAGATGTGGAATACTGAAATATTTTTCCTGTCTAAGCAGTTTCTCTACTTGATAACTTATCAGAGGATGTATTTTTTTGGAAGCATCCTCTCGTAATCCTCCACATCAGATTCTATAGCTGATAATAAAATCACTTGAACTTATCAGAGATTTATGTTTCTAGTTGCTATTAGTGTATCAGAGAGCAGTAAGCTATATGTTTTTCTTCTAAAGCTTCTATATTAAACTATCAGGAAGTTTCAGAACCTGCTGCTGAGTCTCTTATTAATCTATCACAAAATTCTGATCTTGCTGGGAAGATGGTCTCCATGGGAATGATTGGAATTGTCATGGAACTTCTATATAAGCAAGAGCCTTTGGTTGCTCGTTTACTTGCAATGCTTTTAGTTAATCTCACTCTGCTGGATGCTGGTATCACTTCCTTGCTTCAGGTATTTTCCTAGCATTTTTTAACCCTATTATGCTTCTTTGAAGGCATTATTGTTTTGGATTGGATTCTTTATCGGTAAACAACATCTGGGCATGAAGATGCTGACATTAACTCCTAAGGTTTGATCATTTCTCACTATATTCTAATGGGAAGTTTGGGCCTCTTATGATTGCTTTGCAGACTGAAGATGAGAAAATGCATGGGCTGTATGTTATGAAGCTTGTGAGGTCATTCTCTACTTCACCTAGAGAAGAAAAGGGTATATTGCTTTTTCTGTTGGCTAAAAATTTGACTGCATGAATAGTAGTTTTTGTGCTCTTCATGTATAAGAATTAAGATATGTAACCTTTACATCCCTTTTCATAAATATTTCTGCATTTCAAGGCAGCAATTGCATTTTCATCAGCTTGCTCTAGAAATCGCCTTTTTCTAATTGCATGTGTATTCAGGTGATCCTTTTGAACATGTCGGTTCCATTCTTGTAAACATATCAAAAGCAGAACCAGGGAGAAAATTGCTATTGGACCCAAAACGTGGGCTGCTAAAGCAGATAATCAGGCAGTTTGATTCAACTAGTCTAATACGAAAGAAGGGTGTATGTATTGACAGCTCATTTCATATAATCCGGGTTGCTTCTAAAGTGTTTCCATTTTATGTTATTGTCATCTATTTTTTTTGTTTTTGAATGAAAAGGTCTTGACAAGAGTATGACACTATTATATGATGCACCTACTCAATACGGATCTATTTTGTAAACATACTTATAATTTATAAGGTAGTGATACGCAAGTCCTATGATAATTATGTATGACATAAGTATGTTAACCAATCAAGGCTTAAATCTCTTGTCACTAATTGAAGATGTATTATTAATATTCCTACTTATACCAATCTGTCAATCACAGAATTTTTATTGATCTCGTGTCTGATTTAGCTGGGAGAAATCACATTTGATTAGATGTAGCTGACATTCGAGGCAATAGGGATCAGAAATCGTTATAGTACTGCTCCTACTGGATGATGCTGTTGCTTTTTATCTTCACTAATGAATCAAGAGATTTTGAATAGGATTTAGCCTCTCATGCTGATTGGCTTTTATACAGTGGCTTTGAGATGGATTTAGCCCTATCAATTTTGGTGCATTCTAACTAAATTTAGTTGTTATTGTCTCATAGCTGAATTTCAGTTTTTCGTGGGTCTATCGGGCGCATCCTCCTGACTCAGGTTATGGGTGCCCCCATCTTGACCCCCAGATCCCGCTTGAGTGGGACTATACTGGGAGATGATGTTGATGTTGAGTTTTGAATAGGATTAATTGGCTTGCATATGACTCACTGAAAAATTAAATTGCTCTAAATATCACAAAATTTAAAGAAGTTTTGCCATGATATATTGTAGGCATCTTCTCTAGGAAAAAAAAATTAAGCAGCAATTTTGTTGTTGCAGGTTGCAGGGACCATTCGCAATTGCTGCTTTGATGCCGAAAGTCATCTCCCAAATTTGCTTTTGGCATCAGAATTCCTCTGGCCAGTTTTGCTTTTGCCAGTTGCTGGGAATAAGGTTTACTCTTTTTTCCCTTTTTTGTTTTGGGGCATCATATTATAGTATCTGTCTTTTTTCTTTTATCTTTGTCAAAATGAATGCTCATAAATCGTAATTATGTATTATTATTTGTAGTTCTTCAGATTTTCTTCTAACCCTATAGATAGACATGTGAGGATAATGCGAACCACCATGCATACATCTTTTGATTAACCAATAGTAATGCTACAGGTGAAGGAAACACTGAATCGTGGTGTTTGCCTCATAATATTACCTCTCTTGATCTTATATCTTGTAGGTGTATAGTGATCAAGAAACATCAAAAATGCCTTCTGAACTAGGAATTGCTCTCTCTATTGAACGTGAACCGGTTCTTGACCCTGAAATTCGTGTTCAGGCACTGGAGGCAATCTACTTGATCGCTGTACAGGTCAACCATCATTGTGCTGTCTTTAGCTTAACAAATGTCCCGATGAACTCATGAATTTAAATTTCTCAACTTAGCTTCAAAACTTGTGATTATTACTGAATCCTAGCTCCACTTATTGTTGTTCATTTCAGGAAGCAGGTCGAAGAGCTTTATGGTCTGTAAATGGGCCACGGATACTGCAATTAGGATATGAGGAAGAAGAAGACCCCAAAGTAATGGAAGCATATGAAAGAGTTGGCTCCTTGGTAATGTGCCTTGATATCCTTTGAACCTCCAAATCCTCTTTCTTCAACTTCTCCTTCACCTCCATTACTTGGTTAGTTGGTCTCTCTAAATAGACAAACTGAGTTTAAATCTTGCTTAATGATTTTGCAGTTGGTCGAAAGTGGCGGGATTGAGGAGGAACAGTCTGCTGCCTCTGAAAAGTCAAATATAAATGAATCTTGAATTCAATCATGGCTTTTAACAAGAGTTTCTCCTCAGTTATAGATATAATGGAAGGTAGAGAGATGAATGGCCATTTTTGTGCTCTAGGTTTCTTGGCTTTACTACTTCCTTCTTGACTTGTAATTTTATTTCTCATGAAATGTTATGAGGATGGCTCAAAGATAGAATGTAAAGCAATTGGTGAACTTGCTTAAACCGTGTATTTGGTGGCTTAATTGCCTGAGAGGATCTTATAATTTGAAAGACGCGCTTCTGTCGAGAGGATCTTATAATTAAATCCAAGATTTTTTTTAAAGGATATAGTGGGTTATACACTCGTCAGGTTTGGATTTAGGAATGGAACATTTTTTATTTAGGTCAAGGCAGGATTATTCACAAAAGATCCAAATTGAGTCATCAACTCTGTATGTAAAGTAGAGGGCAAGGCATGCCAATAGTTGAGTGAATTACGTTAGCCACCTACTACGCATTGTCACTTTTTACGTTGTCAAATGTCAACTAAAGATATTCGTTCAAAAACAATCCCTTAAATTTAGGGTTGTTTAAATGTTGTGCAGTATGAAGGATTTTCAAAGCAAACACGTGATACCCGATATGCCATGTATTGGACATTAAAATGTCTTCTTGCCAGAAAATATACAGCGTGATTACATTCCCAGCAACAATGAAAAAACAAAATGTGTGGAATCTATTGAGCAAGATTCCGAATGTAAGAAATAATAGAATCATTTTCCTTTAAATTATCACCTTCTATGATAAGGTTAAAAAGGTTCATGAAGACAACTACAGTTAGTCCTTCAAGCAAAGAAAGAGCCCCAACTTTTAAGATAGACGTTGAGGCAGTGATATATTATAATGTTGATATCCAAACAGCACTCAGAAAAATGGAAATACACAAACATGTAGTATAACCTTTTGTAGATTCAAATTCAATTAAAAAAAAACCTCGACTTTATAAAACAACGACAATTTTTATTTATTTTATATAATTGAAATTCAATGAAACAATTACTTCAAATTCCATTCTTTTCATGTCGTTCAATACTTTACATAAGACCGATAAAAGGGCACAAGAGTACAACATCATCATATAAGATACAGAAATAACACGATCAATGCAGAGCATACAGCGTGGGAGGTGGAGAGTAGTAAGATCAAACTATCATATCAACTTGAAACTATTCATCCTTGCATTCCTTGGTGGGCCGAGCTTCAAACCCACCATCAGCTCTCTTCTCTAGAGAATAAGGCATATGGGTTCCAAGAATCCTATCCCAAATAACAAAGAAAGGCTGAGAAAAGTTGTATTTGGTGCCAGAGAGCTGATGGTGGACGTCGTGGTAAGCAGAGTTGTTCTGAAAGAAGATATGGAACAGGTTCCCAGGAAGCATAAGGCCACAGTGATCGTCTACTGTTTTTATGGTGGCAAAGGAGAAGAAGAAGATGGAGGTTCGAGGTGACATTCCAGAAGCAAGGAATGAAAGGGCCCCACCAATGGTGTCAAGGATAAGACCCTCAAGAGGGTGGTTATAGAGCGCCCCAAACGCGTATGGGACTACGAGGCGGTGGTGTTGGGAGTGGACGTGTTTGTACAGGAATTTGTTCTGGTGCATGTATCGGTGCATGAAATACTGCCACGTGTCAAGAACCGCCATTGCTGTCAGAAACTGCCTTGCCAGGATTAGAAATGACAATTTCTGTTGGGTACAATCAGCCTCAGCTGAGTTGCCTACCACCTGCATTGCAAGCATTTGTGATTTAAGGGAGGGAAAAAAAATTATACAGTAACATGTGTGTGGAATATAACTGATCAGAGATTTATGGTGTCTACAAGTGAGGTTGCATCCCAAGTTAGAATGCAACAACAACAACAACAACATCAACCCGTTGTTAACCCGCCTCAGGTGGGATCTGGAGGGCCATGATGAACTCACCCTTGCCCCAATATAAAATCAAGAGGGTGTACGAAGAAGGCCCAAGTACTATCATTGCCCGGAAGACCCAAGGAAAACTAAAATCCAGCTATGTGACAATGATAATTGAATCTAGTTAGAATACACCAAAATTGATATAGGGGACCAATACCGGGTTATATCCATCTCAAAGGCATTGTATAAAAGCCAATGAGCATGAGGATGCATCTCAAGTTAGCATGTTTATGAAATTTGTACCTGCATCAAATCTATGTGAATTTATCAGTCCTTTCTTATTTTTGCATCTTTATCAGCTTCTCTTTTGTTTTTTAAATACTGCTTCAATTGGATTTTACGTTTTCTTTTTCCTAATGCTAGATGTCAATGCAGAGCTTAAAGAGGGTAAGAAATATACAAATGCTGAAATTGTTGATACTGAATAATATCACTAACTACTAAAAGAATGCAGAAGAACATACTGAGCTACCCTGAGGTTATATCGATCACAAATAAGGCTTGCCCATTAGCTCCTTGTATATTTTTTAATTTTGATTTTTGGCGCGAGGCTTCTTTTTAGTTTCAAATTGAAAGGAACTTCTTTCATAAAAAAGAAGCAGATATCAACTTGATAAGAGAAAGTTTACCAGGGACTGTCAAACTGCCATTGCAAGAACCAAAATTGAGGCTAATTACTACAGCCAACTATGAGAAGACTAAGAGAATCTAGTTTTCATGTACAGTTGGTTATAGCTGATTGTTTAATGCTCACAAGACCTAATAGGTTAAATAACTAATTTCAAATGAAAAGGAATGAATAAGATAGAACCAGAGCCGCTTTAATGCAATTCACAAAGTAATGTGGGGTTGGCACAAAACATTCACAATTTTGTTGACTGTTTGCATCAAGTCAACAAGGAATGAATGTTGATAGCTTAATATAGTTTCCTTGGTTAACTCAACTAGTGATTTAGTAAAATTGCATAACTACTAAAATCATTCCAACAAGCAATCTAACACAATTGCCATAGAAGTCTATATAGATTCCAAGGAATACGCTATACTGTGTCAAATAATTCAAACTTACATCGATAAAAAAACTTCCAAGTGAAAATATAATTCTATTTCCAAGTGTCAATAGATCTAAAGCAGGCACACAAGAAGTCAACTGATTTGTAGAGAAAGTGAAGAAGAAAGAAATTCAAAATATAGTGGTGATGGGTTATATGCATACTATCTTTATACCATACAGCAATTATGAGTTGATATAAACTTCATTGCAGACTTGAAATAATCTATCCCTAACTTCCAAGAACTATGATAAATAGTTTACTTCTTATAACAGTTGATACTTACACTTTGAACCTCTTAAGATGTTACTGATGGATACAGAAGGTTCCAAGATTGCCAGATTGATGGCAGTACTAACATTTACTGTGTTTTGCTTTTAAGATGTTCTAATCAGTCACAAACTAACTCTTTCTTGGTGAAGTCTAGCAGTCTAACCAATGAATTCTATTTCTTCCAGCCTTGAAAACTCAATATACAGTGTACAGCAGTTATATTTATGGCCAGGCCAGGTTAAAAGCCTACTTCTTTTTCAATACTATCCAGTATAGGCATCATCAAGCCACCAAAACCATTTGCTTTGACACTTTCAGTTTCAGAAGCATCACATGAGCATGTCAACACACTAGTATTCTATGGAGTTTGGTGTTTGATTCCATCAAGTTGGAGCCTAGAGTAGAAGGCGTCGGATTTGGTGGAAGAAACTTCAAGCACCAATTTCATATTTTTAGGCATAAAAATTGGTTTTGGTTTAATGCATTTTATTTTGCTGGTTTATCTTGCAATAAATGTGATCCAGTTTTGTGTGAACCAGTAGCATATAAATATATCTTCCCTTTCTGTTTTACTGTGCGATTGAGCAATGAGCTAGAATGCTCCTATGGCTTAACCTTTGATGTAATTAATTGTTGAATCTCTTGTTATCTTAGTAAATCTAACAAGCAGTCGCATTGGTTTTGTGTTGTTTTCGTTTCTGTTTCATCCACACGATACCAATTTCCTCACATTCATTCTATTAACCTGATCATTGATATCCATATGTCCTTATTTAGTAATTCTTGTATTGAATTCTTTCTTTCCTAAGCATTTGTCCACATTTCTTCTGATTTTCAAGCACACGAGACAAAAAAAAAACCTCTAATTGCACCATCAGCACTAATCAGGGATCTGAGGCTGAGCACAGTAGTATTGCACCCAAGATTAAGCACAGTAATAAATTGAAAAGCGAACTAATTAAAGTTGCCCAAATCAAAACCTAGATCAATTCACATTCAATCCATAAGAGCAAGCAGGAAAAGTTTGGAGAACAAACCGAGAACAAGATGGTTGCAACAATAGCCTGAACCGCCTGCTGTAAAAGAACACCCTTGACGACCGTTCCTTTGGAGACCAAATTCTTCTCGTCCTCGTCGATCCTCGAATGCAAACGGTACTTATCGAACGACCAAAACAACATATAAATCCCCGAATACGCCCAGTAAACGACTATCGGCACCACAGTACCCAGTAGCTGATCTGAAGCCTCTACGCCCATCATCCCGCAACTTCAATAACCAAATCGACCGCTCAAAAGCTTAAATTTGAGACCTAGGCCGAACAATCAGCAGTTGAAGGGCGAGAAAAGATTAGATCCTCGGACGTGGGCAATCAATTGGAATTGGAAACAAGAGAAACAAAAACCCGGTAGATTTTGGTTGTAGTTGTTGGAATTGCAAGTAAAAGTGAGAAATATTGAGTTTATATGTTGATGGGCTGGATAGTTTATGTGAGATTTTTTTAAAGCAATTTTTGATGTGAGAATTGGAAGTGCATGCCAACGATATGACGAATTAACTAGGGTTTTTATAATTATAATTGTACAATATAAGATTGTATATCCAGCGAATAGCGATACTATCCGATTTTGGGAAACCTTCAGTTGTTACCTGGTAGTTAGACAATCTACCTAAGGATCAATATATCTATTACTAATAACTAAAGTTGGAGCAATTTCTGCTACCATATTACGCCACATCACTTCTTTATTAAAATAATAATTTTAAATAGTTAATTATGTAAAAAAAGTTATCTCCAAGTAATTATAAAGATAAAATAATATTTGTACAAATTTATCCCCAAATAAACATAAAGATAAAATAATATTAGTAGATTTGACCAATATAGATAAAAAAGCATATTATATTTTTCTACCAAAAAAAAAGCATATTATATTTATTATTTTTGTAAAAGATAAGAAAAAATATGTACACGTGATCACATCATATATATCTTTGAAATAAACATAGCCATATCTATATATAATCTATAACTATATATTAAAGATAGAGTTTGGTTCAAGTAAAACCAACCCTTAACATGAAACGGAAGGAGAAATTTGGGTCGTCGGATCACATGATCCAAGGGCTGAGATTACTTCTGTAATTTGAAAAAAAATAAAACAAATCAGGGAAGGTGGCAATTTTGTAAATACACCTAATTTCTATACCCTTAACCTAAAATACCTAACTCTCACGACTGAACGACTCGACTCCAAAGTTTGATCGAACTCTCTCGAATGACTCGACTCCAAAGTTCTCTCTCGACTCGCCCAAACGATCGAACTCTCTCGGCTCGCCCAAATCGATCGAACTCTCCAAACGCTCAAACGATCGAACTCTCTCGGCTCGCCCAAATCGATCGAACTCTCCAAACGCTCAAACGATCGAACTCTCTCGGCTCGCCCAAATCGATCGAACTCTCCAAAGCAAACGCAGGACGACGATTCGACTCGCCCAAATCGAAGTCTCCAATCTATCGAAGGCTCCAATCGATCGAAGTCTCCAAAAGCAAACGAAGGACGATGGACGATCGAAGGACGACGGACGATCTCACCTTCGCCTTCAATCTCTCCCACGAATCACGATGCCTCCAAAAACAAATCGAAAAGGTATAAGCCCTAATTTTGATTGCTTTGCCTCTCAAGCAACATGATTTGGAAGAGCTTAGGAAATTTTGTATGTTAATCGATGAATTTCCCAGTCTATTGGCTTTCATATCAATTTCATGAAACCCTAGCCTTTTTTCGTGTTGTCTCATTTTATTCTTTTACACAGTAGAAGATGATGTCCTAATTCCTAAACAGGCTAAACACGTATAACATCGTAAGTCGGTAGGATTTTACACAACCAATGAAATTGAGCAGAAGCTATGCTTATTTACGTACCAATGCAAGCATGTCATCTGGTTTTTAGTGATGCAAATATGCTATTACTCAGATTTGTTGATCTGTCGTATCCTATGGCATCAATTTGTTGATTTGTTGGGCTATGAGCGTCGGTTAGAGTAATTGTTTACTCACCCAGTTGCTGCCATGCATGCTAAGTTCAGTTTGTCCAATCGAATCCTATGCATTGGTTTGTGCAATTACATGAAACCAGTGTCCTTTTTCTACCCTGTTATAGGCATTAATCATTATATGGAAGAGCCTTATATTGTTCATCTTGTTTGTGCATTTATGAGTTAAGTTTATGCTACTTTTTTCTTGAATACTTGGTCATTTTTCTGATTTGTTCTATTTCCTATGTAAAGTTAGCAAGGAAATACGTCTACCTGAAGGGACAATGAGGATCTTGGGTGATGATGATACCCAAGAAATAAGAGGTAACTCAAAATGCTCCAATTTTTTTTAAATAAAGTAAGTAATTTTGTATTTTTATGTTCAATTATATAATATTGACATGAACAAAAAATCCAAAACAGAGAGGAGGAGCAAAAAAAAAACATGACCCTGGAAATAGAATGGAAGGTGGCACCTCCTCTAACCAAGGTATGTAGAATCATAGAATTCAAGAGTTTTTATAAGTTTCAAAAGTGCATTAAAAAGTTTGAAAAGTGCATTGTGACATAGGGAAAGTGCATTGATAAATGTCATTAGAAAAGTGCATCATCTGATAAAAAAAGTGCATTGAAAAGTTTGAAAAGTGCATTGAAAAGTTTCAAAAGTGCATTGAAAAGTTTCAAAAGTGCATTGTGACATAGTTAAAGTGCATTGATAAATGACATATATGAAAAGTGCATCATCTGATTGAAAAAGTGCATTGAAAAGTTCCAAAAGTACATTGAAAAGTTTGAAAAGTGCATTGTGACATAGTTAAAGTGCATTAAACAGTTTTGTGAATTCCTCCTCTACTCACACGCTCTTAGATAGTTTTAAAGTGCATTATGAAGTAAAAAAAGTGCACTCAACAATATCAAAAGTGCATTCCTAACAGTTTTGTGAATTCTTTTTTTTTTCTATGATTTTAAAAACAGGTAGAAGGAATAGTACATTGCCTCCCGAATCTGAAAACCAGAAGAAGGTCAAGAATTTGATCTCAGTTAAGTATCCTAGTTTGGTAACTAGGACTGTGCCAGATGTATTTTCAAAAGCTATGGCATCCTTAAATGATGTCCAAAAAGAAAGCGTGAAGGCTATGGGTTTTGGCCATCTACTTCACTTCAAGATAAAGGACATCCCGAACAACCTTGCTTTGTGGTTGCTACAACAGTTTGAAGGAGCTAGGTGTGAGATACAGCTTGATACCAATAGAATCATCCACATCAATGATCAAGTCGTGCATGAGGTCTTTGGAATACCTCTTGGTGGGAAGGAGATACACAAGAGAAAAAGGAAGGATTCAGTTGCTTCGCTTCAAGAATGGAAGAAGCAATTCATAGGGACTGTTTTTAAAGATGAGGAGGACTTCGCCACGTCAAACGCTTCAATTACAACTGCGGCAGTTGAGGAAGTGATGGTGAAATGCACCGATGGAGGTATTTGGTTCAAAAGGCATTTCATTGTATTATTCGTGTCATCAATAATTGAAGGCGGGGGCAATGGACTTGCAAACCATAGTATTATGATTGACAAAGTTGATGACATTCGAGGCTTGGATTGGTGCAAGTTTCTAAGGCAAGTACTCGTTGAGAGAAGTTTACAATGGAAGAAGAAAAGAGGAAGGAAATTTCAGGGACCTATATTGTTGCTCCTTGTAAGTATAACTTTCTAGTCTTTTCAATTATCTTTTATCTATTGATAGAATATATGTTTTTAACTTTACCTCTTGCTCTCTTAATTTTTGCAGCTCGTATATGCTGATAGATGCATATTTTTGGGCGAAGAGCATGAACCAAGTTTTCCAGTCTTCTTGGGTTGGAATGAGAAGCTTTTGCTTGAGAGGCAAAGCAATGAATGGAAAAAAGTGGGCAGTTTCGGGGAAGTACATATACGGGAAGCAAGAGCAAATTCTAGCATTTCTGCGAAAGGCCCGACTACATCTAAACCAGCTGATTCAGATGATGATTTGCCTCGTGATGATTTATCAGAGTTAGAGGTATATTTAAATTCTTCCTCTTTTCGATTCTCTACATTTTTGCTTATCCTTTTGTTTTTTAAGAGACAACAAGATTTGATTTCTCTCTTTATTCGGGGAACTGATTGAATGGAAGTGCATTCTGGTCTTATAGTAGATCGCTTGGGATCTATGGACTATTTTATTAGCCTGATTTATGCTTTTTTGGCTGCTGCTGTTATTGTTTCCTGATGCATTGTTCATTCAAGCTTTTTCTTTGCTTCATTCATTTTTTAGTACAACATCATGTTAGCCATTCATGGTAGAAAAATATAGGGAACTGTGGTCAGATCTGTTAGGTTGTTGTGAGGTTTATTTTCACAAACAGAGTCATAGAAGTGATGCCATCTACCCATTGACTGCCATTTAAGGAGAACCACCGAAAACTGTAGCACACAACTACATATCATATCCGATTAGAAGGGCACACAACTATCATATCCGATTAGTTTGCATGGTTGAGTTATTATATGATAATGCTCTAATCTTTTGAATGGTTAGTGGCATTGCATCTGATCTTCACTGAAAAACTTGGTAGCAATGAAATATTAGTTTCGGTCGCCATTCTTGCTAGGTTGATACATGTTTTAGTTTCATTAGAGTCAGTCTCATGAAATTGTAGTCTACTGCATGAGATTGGATGACATATTTATTTTGAAGACATGTTTTGGTTCAATTGTTGAGTCTCCTTAAAACTGAATATTACCTCATTGGATGGCATATTAATCACCAAATAACTATATTTTTAGTGGCATGGCATCTGATCAGAAGCAATCTAATGCAGACAGTGAAATCTGTTTAAGTTTTTATTGTTGCTATATTGAAGATATGTTTTGGTTCAATAGCATTAGTATCCTGAAGCTGAAGATTAATTGCCTCTACCCACAAATTTTCCTTAAAAGATGCAAGTGAAATCTAGTTGATTATTCTTCAGTTTTGTAACTTGTTATCCAGTCTCAAAATATGATCAACTAAGCTGAATGTGAAAAGTGCATTGTTAAATGTGAAAAGTGCATCCTTAAACAATGAATACATATTAACTTAAAGTAATATGTTTTAACAGGTTATTGTGAAGACAGTCTCAAGAAAAGCAAGCAAAGTTGCAGAGAGCATTGCAGAGCTCTCAGACTATTGTGGAGGTATCAAGGAGCAGCTAAAGGAGAAAAATATTGTTGTCGGGCGGGCAATAGAGAAGTTCTCGAATATGGTAGAGACTACATCTTCTGAAGTTGCCACAGATTCTCCAGCTGACCCTATTGCAGATTGGAAAACCTTTTGGGACAGCTCACATGATCTGTTTTGGAATGATCCAGAACTTCTGGATGCATTGGAGAAGGCAGCAAAGGCAGAAACCTCAAAGAAGAAGCTGAAGCCATATTCAGCCGACTTCACTCCTCCCTCATTCAACTTGTTTGATATGGAATTAGAAGGAGGATTGATGAAGTCAACTGAACAAGAAGATGAATCTGAAGAGGATGAGGTTGAATCTGAAGGAGGAGACGAGCAACAATTAGTAGGTGAAAATGCAATAGTGATCGCCACTGAGATTGCTAAAGAGTATGACGAAGAAGTTGTTCTTGAAGGAGCAACGAAACAAGTGGATGAAGGGAAAAAGGTTGAAATGGAAGTGAAGCAAGTGGGAGAAAAGGAAGTGAAGCAAGTGGGAGAAGAGAAGGTTGAAAAAGAGGAGCCATCAAAAGTACAAAAGCCAAGAAAGAAGCGGGTATACTTGTCAAAAAAAAATCTCTCTTTTTCATTTGATACATTGTGTTCATCTTTTAATAAATGTATATTTAATTGTTTTAATGTTGTATATTGGACAGGAAAAAAGAAAGATGGATAGTCCAAATCCTGTTGTAGTAGGAAAACGACACAAGAAGGCTGGAATTGCAGTGGTAAGCCCTTTCCAAATCAGAATGATCAATATCTTCTATGCTTTAAGAGAAGAGGAAAGGCACATGTGGGAGTTTGCAGTTAAGCCACTTGGGCAGGAAAAGGAAATATTTGGCAGTGAACAGTAAGTTCTCTAATCAAATTCTTATTGTTTTCTTTTCCCTTTATGATAAGAAAAAGTGCAACATAAAATGTGTAAAGTGCATCATAAAATGTGAAAAGTGCATTCTAGATATAGGGTAATACTAGACAAGTATAAAAAGTCCACTCTTAAGTGTGAAAAGTGCATTATTAATCATGAAAAGTGCATTCTTATCATCCCATTCATCTCTTTACTTAAAGTCACTTTTTGCCACATAATTGTTCATTTAGTTTAATTTCAAAGCTATTCCTCACTACTACTACTTCTTCTTTTCTCTCTTTCATGTACATGTGAATACTATATAGGGGTTTTTTCTTAATGAAAACCTGTCTTCTGAGAAGTTTGAAAACCTGTCTTCCCTCAGTTATTGAGCACTGATCCTTTTTGAACTGTTTTAAAAAGGAAATCCAGCTTTCATCATTCTTTAAAAAAGTGCATTATTAAGTGTCAAAAGTGCGTTATAAAGTGTCAAAAGTGCATTGATAAGTATGAAAAGTGAAAAATGCTAGGCTTTGTATTTTCTCATCTTCAAAACCTAATGTGTGTGTTTTTCCTATGTAGAGAGGTGTTGTTCAAACATGGTGATTTTACTGCCACAAGAGCAAATTTCTCTTCCATGTCAGAGGACTTGGATCCTTGTGTATTGGATTCTTTCACTCTTTATGTCAACGAAATGGAGAGATTGAGGAGCAAAGATACGCCTTCAAGATTAATTGGCCAAGTGTACAGTACTGTAAGTATTTCAATGATTAAATATGTATGTTGTAGTTGTTATTTTAATTTTAATTTGATTTTAAAGAAACTCCATTTAAACAGTCTGATGAAGTTACCCAAGATGTATTTGATGATGGAATGGACTTGGCTCTAGGAATTGTTGAGGGAAGGCTAATGAAGAATATCGACTTGGTAATTTTTTTTTAATTAAAATTGTAAGTAAACTGTTTCACTTTAATTCTGTAGCACTTGAAAAACTAACAAAGGTTTTCTCTCCATTTGTAGATATTGATTCCTGTGATTTTGGAAAATGAAACTTACGTTGTAGTAAGTTTCAATTTGAAGATCAATGGAATTATGGAGCTTCTTCACAACTCAACAAAGAAGGAACAAATTCAAAACTTCTGTCAATTCAAGTTTTTTGACCTGGTAAGCTTTTTAAATTTGCAAGGATTGAGCAATCTTTATGTTTGATAATGTTGAGGACTTTTGAGCTAAATCTACAAACTAGTTCTAGTAATAAGAAGTTTCTTCCAAATTGTATGATGGCCCACACCTCCACTGTCCTTACCTGCAAAATAAATTAATTGCTTTCCAGGACATAGTTAGGGAGTAATTATTAGAACGAACAACTTGATTACATAATTGGAGGAAAAAGGTGTGCTAAAAAAAAAGAAAGGAGGAAAAAGTTTATGTGCATATAATTTTTTGATCTTGTTCCCATGAAAAATGAATAAGGAAACTAGGAATATTCAAGTCTAGTTTTTTTTATCAATCATGGCTCATCTTTGAGTGCATACTATGTTTTTTTTTTTATGTATTGGTGCAATTTGTTCTCATTCACTTGGTAAGTTAGTAAGCTGTAGATGGCTATGAATTTCCTGCTGAACTTGTGGCAGTACATTATATTATGATGCAAACTCTGCTTTGTGGATTATAAATCACTGTACAGTTGATGACACACTAGACAAGCTATGTACTGTAATTGACTATTAAGCATACATAAGTATTTTAATGTATGACAAGGTTGGATATGGATTTGGGAGTGCTCTGGAATCTTAATTATCAGCCCTCTCTGTCTAGTTGAGCCCACAAACTGCTCTTGCCCACAGGAGAAGTCATTTAGTCCATATTAGCCACATTTTTGGCAGAATGGCCATGTAGTCATTTAATCTTTTGCTAGCTAGTTCCTGGCAAACTAGTTCTATCTCTGGTGGTATTTATGTCATTTGTTTCAAATGCCCACAGTTAGTTAATTGCTATTTGTTTTCCAAATAGTAAAAGTGTATCGTAAATCAGAAAAAAGTGCATCATAGAGTATAAAAAATGCACCATATAGTAGAAAAAGTTTCTTCCAAATTGTATATAGAAAGTGCACCATGAAGTAGTAAAAGTGCATTTTAAACTGTGAAAAGTGCATTCATAAATATAATTATTAAAATGATGTAATTTTATATCTTATGTTGTAATTTTATATCTTGCAGAAGACCAAGGTTATAAAATATCTCAAAAAGTGGAAGCTCCATGCAAAAGTTGGTAGACTTGAAGAATACAATGGGATAGACGAGGAGAACCTCGGGTGGGATGACCCAAAAAGTGATGTCAACGGTGGAATATACGCTATGCGTCATTTGGAGACGTATATGGGTCCACCAAACAAGATAGAGGAGTGTTGGGGGAGAAAATTCTCGAATAGTCAAATCATAAGGGCCATGGATATGCTAAGGAAGAAGTACGCCTATGCCATCATCAACTAAGAATGCAATGAAATGAAGAACACAGTGATGGAGAAGTTACAGAATTTAGTTGCACAGATGGTTAGAAAGTAGCCATGGCTACTTTCTAAACTTGAACATCTTTTTGGTAGCTATGGTAGGACTTTAAGAGGCTACTTTCTAACCTTGAACAATATCTTTTTATGTAATTAGATATATTGGAAAAACTAAAACTAATGTTCATGTGTGGAACTATTGTACGTGCATAATCAACATTTTTTACATGATCGAATGCTTGGTTAATCTTCAAGCTAGCTCCAAAACCAGTAAAGTTTGATTCAAGTTTCGTGGTTACACAAAACCAATAAACTTTAATTTCATGGCTTACTAACAACATACACATATTCAAGTTTCGTGTCCAAAGTGAATACGGGTGATTTAGAGCGCATCGATATAAAAGACAAAGTGCATTAGGATGTTGATAAAAGTGCACCGATATATAGTTAAAGTGCATTACAAATACTAGTAAAGTGCATCGATATAAAGCTAAAGTGCATTACATTGCTTTAAAAAAATACTTAAATTGGTAATGATAAAGTGCAAAATTAATATTGATAAGGTCAAAAATGTCTAGATAGGTAAACTAAAAAATATAAAATGAATTGTTGATGGTTGCCTTGAAGGATGTAATTAACCTGAAAATAAAAAAAAGGGGACACATTAGAAGAAAATTTTAAAACTTAAAAGAAAACACAACAAAAATAAATTTAAAAAATACTTACATGATGTATTTGGGTCAAATTCTTCTATCTCAGCAGATTCTTCACTTTCCTCAATGTTTTCCTTACCTGCATTTGGAAAACAAAAATGTAATTTTTTGGCCAGTGCATAGAGTGCCAAATAGTGCATTACAAACTTAATAAAGTGCATGTAATGGATAAAAAGGTGCACTATAAAATAGAAAAAATGCATTATATACAAGTTAAAATGCAAAGTAATATACTCACAAGTTGACCTATTGTGATTTGCATACTTCTTGCATCTGCCACATTTTCTTTTCTTCTTATTGCTGGTTTGAATTCCGGACTCCTTACCACCTAGAATTCTCTTCCCACTCCCCTTGGTCTTAGCTTGTTCTGGTGGATGGATACTTATTGTGGTAGGCAATGATGTACCAGCAAATTCCTCAGCAATTTGTGCATTATAGGAGCTAGAACTTTGCATAACCAGGCCTTTTTTCATAAGAGCTTCCTTCTGATCACTAATAAGGCACACAAAGTCCTTCAGATGCTGAGTAGTATCTCGCTCTAAAAGTCCCATGCAGCAGAAAAAATCAGAAATCAGTGTATTTGTTAACTTTTGCCTCTCTTCCAACTCAACACAATGATCAACCAATGAACCGGCAATACTGAAAATCGGTTTTACGGTTGCAAGTTTAGTCCACCGAGTGAGGACAAATCTGCTGGGAATGCGTGTCATGTCCAAGTTTTTAAAGACAAAAAACATGTGGCGACAATGCATGCCAACACGTTCAAACTCTCTGCATGAGCAAACCACATTGTCGTCATTCTGAGTGTACACAGTTTGCACTGCGGGCCTACCAGCTTGCACAATTGTATACGTAATGGCTTCGTTTTCTGGGACCATACTAGTCAAACGACAATCAAAACAAGCAGAACACATTTCCGTCTGAATCAACTTGAAGACTGTCAATGTGAAAACCTCTGCTGCATGCCTCTCTAACTCAAGTGTAGTCCTAAAATCAGGAACCATAGTGGAAGACTCATAGTTTAGCTTCGACTGTGTATGTCTCTGAGCGTCTAATGCGCTATCAAAGTGCACTGCTAGCTCCACAAGCCTATAATTTCTATCGGTAAAGTGACCAAAGAAATTATTATGTACCTCAAATATAGAAGTGGTCCTAACCAACCCACCGAACATTATATCTCTAAAGTAGGCTGGGATCCAAAACTGACGAATAGCAAACATATCATGGAACCACTTTTTGTTGTCGAGTGGATAAGAATCTACCAAAGCCAACCATTTCTCCTCAAATTCAGCCGGCTCGAGAGAATAATTCCACACAATAGAATGAAGTTTCTCCTTGAAAGCTGGACCATCTGCATCAGCTTTTGTCTTCTCGGGAACCTTCTGCATGATGTGCCACATGCAAAGACGGTGACGTGCATTAGGAAATACACGCGCTATTGCAGACTTCATGGCCATATCTTGATCTGTGACTATTATTTTTGGATGATTCCCCATGGCTTTCTTAAACCTCTCGAAAAGCCAAACATAGGATTCAATATTTTCATTTAACAACAACCCGGCACCAAATGTAACACACCTTTTATGGTGATCCAAACCGGTAAATGGAGCAAAAACCATTTCATACCTATATGAAAAACAAAAAGAGAGTACATGGCATGAAAGTGCATTAAAAACATGTAAAAGTGCATTAAAAACAACTAAAAGTGCACCAGAAACTAATAATAGTGCATAAGAAATCTGAGCAAGTATAATGTCAAAAAGTGAATTAAAAACAAGTAAAAGTGCATTAAAAACATGTAAAAGTACACCAGAAACTAATAATAGCGCATAAGAAAAAAGTGCAAGTATAATGTGAAAAAGTGCATTTAAAACATGTAAAAGTGCATTAAAAATAGCTAAAAGTGCACCAGAAACTAGTAATAGCGCATAAGAAATCTGAGCAAGTATAATGTGAAAAAGTGCATTAAAAACATGCAAAAGTGCATTAAAAACATGTAAAAGTGCATTATTAACAGGTAAAAGTGCACCAGAAACTAATAATAGCGCATAAGAAAAATATACCTATTAGTCCTGTATGTAGCATCAAAGGACACAACTTCTCCAAAGAAGGCAAAGTTTTTTCTTGAGATCGGATCAGCCCAAAACAACCTTGTCAACCGGTCTTGGGAATCCACATCGTATTCAAAGAAGAATGCATCACAAAGTTCTCTTTTTTGATTGAATTTATCGATTAACACCTGAGCGTCTGAACCAGCAAAGAATGCCAACAAATCTCTTCGGAAGTTTTTGAAATCAACAACAGAAGCCCCCACGTGTGAATATCCACCTACAAGTTCCTTAAACACCCTATGGCATTTTGTAGGACCGACATTGGCTTTAGAACAATCGAGGATAAACTTCTGGTGGCCCATATGCAGATTTCGATTGGACTTTAAAAACTGCGAAAATCTACGCTCCACGGGCTTATGTGTATGACGCTCTACAAATGTGCTCACTACATAGCCCTTTCTCCTGGCAAATTTAAAAACAATTCTTGCCACACAACCAGCCCGTTTCGATCTCCTTTGACGAATTCGTTCAATCCGAGTATCCTTGTAACCTTGTTTTGAACATGTCATCCACTTAGTTATGACAGTGTCATCTTTTGTATGGCGAGTCCCGTGACGAACTTCGAATGCACAAGAAGATGCATATCTTTTGTAGAACTCCATACCTTCATCCAAAGTGGTGAAACATTGACCTTCATATGGTTTCAACTCGGATGGACATGTGGGCAAAAAGTATGTCGTTCCCCCTTGAGATAGCTCAATGAAATACTCACCGCTGTTTTTAGGTGATTCCTCATTCAGAATATTAGTTGAAGAAGAGTTTGATGTCCCCACTACAACAACATAAAAGGGAAATATAAAGGTGTTAGTTGAAAATCAGTAAAAGTGCATTGAAAGTATAATAAAGTGCATTGTATACTAGGAAAAGTGCATTACTTAAATCAGTGAAAAGTAAAAGATATACAATGTGCTATTAAGTAGAAAAAGTGCACTCTTAAGTGTAAAAAGTGCATTATTAACTGTGAAAAGTGCAATAAAAATATGTTCTCTATAACAAATGAAATATCTATATGGTCAAATATATGTTCTCTAAACAAAAACGAAACGTGCATTGTTAAGTATAAAAAGTGCAGTAGTAAGGCTGAAAAGTGCATTGTCATATACTAGTAATACTCCTTTATGAAAAGTGCAAGTAAGTATGAAAAGTGCACTAGTAAGTATGAAAAGTGCATTATTAAGTCCTAAAAGTGCATTATCAACGAGAAGTGCAAAGTGCGTTATTTAAGTATGAAAAGTGCACTAGTAAGTCCTTAAAGTGCATTCTTAAGTCCGAAAAGTGCAGTATTAAGTCCGAAAAGTGCAACGTCGATTCACATAGTTCACTCGATTCACAGAGTTCAAGATTGGCCTAGTATTAAGTTCGATTCACACAGTTCAATCGAAATCCAACTAGATTCACACAATTCGATTGACCAGTTCAATGGGGAACGAAAATTGTTCGATTTCGTTCAACGAGTTCGATTGACCAGTTCAATCGATTCCGAAAAATCACACAGATTCAATCCCTCTTACCACTTACCACACGGATTCAATCACACAGATTAAATCCCTCACACAGATTCAATCACACAGATTCTGAAAATTGTTCAATCTTGTGAATCCCTCTTACCACTTTCTGCCATAGTTGGAACAAGACTCGCAGATTCAAACTCGTTGGATTTTAGATTCGGCGATGGCGATCTCCCTCCGTGCGTTCTCCTTCCGTTTCAATCGAAGGGCACGATCTTCGATCTGATTTTGAACGAACGATGATCTGATTTTGAACGAACGAACCCTAGACAAAACAAAAAAGAGAAAAAGGATTATTAATTAGAGAGGGAAAAGACGTAATTGCCCCCGCCCTTAATAAAAGGGGAAAGAAAATCAGCCATTGGATCTCCTTGATCCAAGGGTCCAAAATTCTCCTTCCGTTTCATGTTAAGGGGATGTTTTATGGGAACCAAACTCATTAAAGATATACCTTGTCGAGCCACCATGTTAATTTTGGCCCCGCCTTACATTTAAAAATCAATTTTTATTTATATTAATTTATCCTTTTCAATTAAATTCTTTTCTATCTATTTATGTGAAAACTTATTCTTAAATTCGAAATTTAATTAAAAAATAACAAAAATTATTCTAACTTTATCTTTTTATCCATTTATATAAAAAGATTTATCTTCAATCAAATTTTGATTCAAAAAATTAAAATTTCAATATCTAGATAATTACTATCCTAAATTAAATTTTGATACAAAATTATATTATATTTTTCTTAATTTTCTTTTTGGCTTATTCATGTAAATATAGAAGATTTTTTTTATCTTTTAAAAATTCAGCCATTTTTTTTATCTCTTCTTATTAATTATCATTTTAACTTTTTACTTAAAAGATTTTTAAAGACTTGAATTTGATTGAAAAAATTATAGGGATTTAAATTATTTTTGAGTTTGTAAAATAGTAATTAAAATAAATTATATTTATATTTTTCCATAAATAAATTATCATTGAGCAATCAAAATCATATTGGGTTCACTATAATGATTTTGGCTTCGTCTTACATTATAACAAATGTATATTTTTATATAAAATATTTATAATAAATAATTTATTTTATCAATATCATAACTATAACCTAAAGCGGAGGTTAAAAAAATTATTAAACGACACATGTCACTTTTAGATTGGACCTCACCACCCTTTTTTTTTAAATAATCATTTATTTTTGGATATGATAAATTCTTATCCATGTTTTTATAATATAGGATAGAAAATCCCATTATTAAACAATCTTTTATTTTTGGATATGATAGATAGGAAAATCATTAGGATATTTTTTTATGCTATCATACAAATTCTAGCAATCTCCTTGCCAAATTGGTTATTATTATAATCCAATCATTTGTTATCTTATGAAAAGATCTTGATTAGTTATATGATAATTGCCTTATATTTTTACGCAGATCATAACAAAAATTTATATTTAAACATTTACATAATTATTTTTCTCGGATAATAAATATATTTGAAAATATTTTATTATTAATATTTTATTTAAGAAAAACTCGTACAAGGTACCGGAATACATACTAGTATCTTCTAAACCTGAAGCATCTTTGGGCAGATTCGTCATTACAGATTTATATTACAATAACCCTATTTTTCTGATAAAAAAACAATAACCCTATTTTTAATAATGAGTTTTTAATAAATTATATATTATTTAATTCAATCACCTTATTAATTTTCAATTTTATACACTCCTCTTATTTAATTATTAGTTTTTAAAATGTTGATACATTATACGTACTATAAATATAGGTTATATAGCCATGTACTATATTATATATAAGCCACGTATAATATATTTTTTTTTTGAAATACAGGTTTCCGTATCTTGCGATCCGACTATTCCTGCACCTCCTCGGACCCTGCCCTGGACCCAGAGGAGGAGGTAAATCGCGGGTGGGAGAGCGGCGAACCTCTGACTCAGAGGCGGCGCACACAGGGGGAGCTATCTTGCCATAGCATGTGAAACTCTCACCTTTGCAAATGGCAAGCCACGTATAATATATTATAACCACGTACGTATAAATATATTATACTTACTATATTATGTTACTATAGGTATTTCAAAATATTATTTCCCATAATATATTATATATATGAAAATGTTTTTAAAAATGTTTTTAGTTATGAAATAATAATTTATATAGTTATGCAAAATTATTAAATAATTCAATCACGAATTTTTTAAAATTAATTTTCTAATTTGTTATTTTAATCTTCTATAAACGACCCCTTTTTAAATTTTCATCCATAATTATATTGAGTTTTTATGTTAATATTCTATCTATAAATATGACAATTAACGATTGTATTGTTATTAAATTTCAATATCTCAATCACCATACTTAGACACTTATTTTTTCTATATGTATTTTCTATCTATAAGTATAACAAGTTTCTAATTAATATGGACCGTATTTCTATATTAATTTTTTCTTTTTCTTATATCATCATTACTATAAAATAAACCGGATATTTAAAAACTCCAATTTAATACACATCATCCATTTTTTTAAATCAACTTGATTAGTTAAAATATAATTTAATTTTTCTAATTTGTTATATTTATATATTAAACAAATCAATCAATCAATACATTAGTTTTATTTTTGGATAGTATAATTTTTTTAGATAAGATACGTTATTTTAAAAAAAAAAACTTTTATATATCAATTTTTATTAATTATATTCGAAAATGATAGTTTTTTATAGATAATATACGTATAGTTTTTTATATTACAATAATTTTTTCCATATGTGACACATAAAAAATGCTAATTTAAGATATTAGAGTAAAATATATAAGTTTTTTATCCATAAATTAAATATGATAACTATAAAATCATTTTTTATATAACTTTTCTATGTATAAGTAGACCTGTACAAGTCCGGGCCGACGGCCCGACCCGCTTAAACCACGGGCTTGGACATGGGAATTAACTCGAAAGGCCCGGCCCGGCCCGTAAAATATGGGACCGGGCTTGGACAATGAAAAAAGCCCGTATACCCGGCCTGGCCCGGCCCGTATATATATTATATATATAATTTATACTTTATAATAATATTAATATATTATATCATTAATTATTTCTACATATAAATACTTGCAAATTATATCTAGTTACAATTTTTAGGTTATCTAGTTACATTTAAAGGTTTAGCAAATGAAATTTTGCCTAGGTTATCATTAATATAATTTTTTTTATTCATTTACTTCAATTTATGTCGAAGCCCGTGTGGGCCCGTGGACGGCCCGACCCGTGTTTATGGGCGGGTATGGACAAAAAAATAGGCCCGAATAACCGGGCCGGGCTTGGCCCGGCCCGTTGATGTGGACAAAAAATTTTTTTTGGCCCGGCCCGAACCCGCCCATGTACAGGTCTATGTATAAGTATATGTTAATAACATATTTTTAATATTAAGTTTCTATCCATAAATATGATAAATATAAAATAGTAATTTAATATCTCAACTACCTTTTTTAGTTCAATATTCTATAATAAATTAATTTAATATCTCTAAATGAAATTAGATAACGTTTATATCTATAAGTATGAAATATGAAACGTATTTTAATTTACGTGTTCTCAATATTAAATTTCTTAATTCTTATATATTAACTTTCTATTAAAAAGTATACTTACTTTTTATTTAGTATGAACCATATTTTTAATTATGTATTTTTATATTAATTTCGGATTTTTATATTAATTTTTTATTTATAAGTATGTCAACATTTTAAATTAATATTGACCATATTTTTCATATTAATTTAGAATTTTTCAATATTAATTTTCTATGTTTAAGAATGGGAACTTTTTAAATTTCCATCCATAAATATGTTGAGTTTTATATATTAATTTTCTATCTATAAATATGACAGTTAAATGCAATATTGTCATAAAATTTAATGTCAATGACGATATTTTTAGTTCCAAATTTATAAATATAAATATGGTATTCATAACTATGCCCACTTTTTAATTAATAAGGATCATGTTTTTAATGGTCGAATTTATATTAAATTTTATATTTTCTTATATTAAATTTTCATTCACAAGTATGACAACTTTTTAAATTTTTTATCCATAAGCATGCTGACTTTTCATACTATTTTTCTATTAATAAGGATGACAATATTTTTATATTAATGTCGGTACAAATATGTTGTGTTTACAATATATTAATTTTCTATTCATAAGTATGTTGATTTTTTATATTACGGATCCCTTAATGAATAATAAAAAATTATTGATCCCTTAATCGGTTTAGTCGAGTTTAGGTTTAGTCATTTCAAGTTGGTTGAGTACGGTTTTATGTCGTTAAAATTCGTAGGTTTATTGAGTCAATTCATTGCGGTTTTTGTGCATGTTCGTGTCGATGTAAGAACGTTAACTTTTTAATGATTATTATATAAAAATTACAAATAACATTTTAAGAATAAGATAATATTTGTATAAACTTTACCAAAAAAAAATATTATTATAATAAATTTAATTATTTATAATATTATTTTTATTATATAAATTATAATACATATATCATATTTAAAAAATATATTACAATTTTTATTTAAAAATCCCCGGGCAAGGCCCGGGTTATTAACTAGTTAGGTTATAAAGCATAAACCATATGAAAGCTATCACTTTTTGAGCTACCAGAACGATTTTGGCTCCACCACATATTTAAAAAATAATATTAATTTTTATTATTGTAACGTCTTTCTAATTTCTATTAAATTCTTTTTAACTATTTAAATTTATCTATAACATCAAATAAATATCTATTTAGTATAACAATATCTTTTGAAATCTTCCTTATACAAGTATTTAAAATTAAAGATAAAATATTTAAAATACTTCAAAATAAATATAAATCTTTTAGCATATATCTTTTGACGAATTTATTTATATTTATATATATATATTGATTTTATTTTATAATAAAAAATTAATGGTAAATATTTATAATGTTTAAAATTAATACAAATAGATAATAAAATATTTAATAGATATATTCAAATATTTGATAATCTCCTACATGGAGAATGGAGAGTAATAAAATATGAATAATATAATATTATCTTAAATTAAATTAATTAAATTTAAATATTTTATATAATTAAATTATCTTTATCTTTCATAATTTATTATATCTTATTTATTAAGTTAACTATTATTTTCTTAAATTCTTATCTCTTCCATATTTGAATATATAAATATTTTTATTCATATTTTATCTTCTTTTTTTAATTAAATATTTATAAAATATCATCAAAGAAAAAGAGAAATGTAATTATTTTATCTTAATAATATATCTTCATTCTCAACATTAAATTTAATCATTTATATTGATTAAAAAATTATACATTCTACGAGCAATAAATTACTTATATTACATTTTTATTTATTAATATCCTATTTATTATGTCTATAAAATGTCGAATAATAAATTACTTATATTATATTTTTATTTATTAATATCCTATTTATAATGTCTATAAAATGTCGAATCGTAGTCGTACATGGTACGACGGGTACAACTAGTTACGTTATAAAGCATAAACCATATGTATTGAAAAAATTACGCCACTTGATATTTTTGAATAAAATAATATTATATTTTTAATAATAAATATTATAATTATTTGTATCATTTTTTTATATATCCAATTTTTTTATAAGATAATGACTTGATCTATATATTGATATTTTTTATGCGTATCTTTTTTATCTTGTAACAAGATTTGAGATCCAAGTATATAATTTTTTAATGTATATGTTAATAATAACTTGATCTAATATTTTTATATTAATTTTATGCATAATATTTTATTATCTTTTAACAAGACTCGGGCTTTAATTATATAATTTTTTTTATCTATATGTTGATAAAATATGGGGCACAATCTGAAAGATTTTTCAATAAATTACATAATTTTATTACGGTATTATATTCAAGTGTTTTAAATTTTATACTAATATCATAATTTTATATAATCTTTAGTAAAATTATCTCGTAGTATCACGAGGATTCAACTAGTTTTTGATAAGTCGTATCCTCAAGTGTTTAAGGATTTTTCTAATGTGTGCCCATGGGCACACATTAAGAATTCTAATCTTGGTAAATTTGGATATTGTTTGTTAATTTTAAATTTTTTAAAATGGTTCATTAATTCCAATTTAGGGAATAGTTTTGAAATAATTTCCCAAATTAGCACTTTTATTGTGTGCCTATGGACACACATTAGCCGAACCGTTATACAAATTGGATGGTGGCCTCGTTTTTTTAATAAGGAAAGGAATTAGGCTAGATCACCTAGAAAAGAGAAATATATTCTAAAATATTCTTGCAGATAAGGTTCTTAAGGATCGGAATAGAAGCAAACGGGAAGGAAGAGACACAACGAAAGGATCCAGCAATGTAGTTCGCATCAGTGTCGGCTTCTCGGACTACGAGTGAGATACTCCAACTCTGAAAATGGCCCAACATAAACTGAATATCAGTTCGAACAAGCTCGATCTCCCAAGAAAACTCCAGTCTCCCTGCACGGTTGACAAGTTGCAGGTTGTCGCCTTCGATCAGACTGTGGGGAACACGAAGACGGATGGCTTCAAGAATCCCCTATCGAAATGCAAATGCCTAGACATCAGGACAGACTGACATCCAAGATATCGGTCGTCGAAAAAAATTGGTGCACCCTGGTGGTCCAGAAGAATGAAGCCGAAAGTGGAGATACCTTCTGCAACACCCCGTCCTTACACCGAGGCGCTACTCGGTAGTAGACCTCACTAGGTACTACTTAAGTTAGTTTGACAACAAATTCACTTGGATCTTGCAAGTTGGGCACGGCGAGAAAAACATAAATAAAACATCATATCCAACTTGTATTTATAAAATCCAAGTATAGAAAACATGTATGAATCCCAACATCATAACTTACAACACCACCTGCAAACATTTCATTAACATCTCACTACCATTTCCTTATCAAAACCACACATTATACAAAAAGATACAAAAATAAGTGACCATCGTATCATCTAACTGAACCCGACCCTAATGACACGGCCTTCAACAACCCGATCCAACATTCTGCCAAGGTTCCATCATGGGTCCCTCCTTACCTGAAACTAAAAAAACATGTCCCAATGGGTCAACTACTATTCTAATCCAAGCTAGAATTCATACGGTAGTAGTAAGACGTTTAAAAACCAATCAAGTTCCTAACACACATACATGCAAGGTCCACATGAATACAACACATATAAATTCTAAATCCATACCTATCTACCAATTGATCACACACACACACTCACACACACTCACACACACATACACACACATTCGCACATCATACACCATACCTCCATACATTCAAACACTCACACATTCACATAATCAAGTTTATATGCGGCAATGCAACCCTTCACTTACCATCACATTTCGTGTCGCTTATCACCCTTACGCCCAGGTGCCAAGATACGACCTTCCACCCTTCATAAATCAACACTTCTAACCCGGGTGATGAAGGATCTTGTCGATGAAGCGGTGCAAGGCAATCCGAGGAAGACCCGAGCAAAATCTCCAAGGGAAAGGTGGTGACACTTTTCTTTCTTGGAGGCGATTTTGGATGATGATGGACAAATTAATTTGTATGATGAATTTCGATGGTGTGGGCTGGATATGGACGAGCCTTCGAAAGGATATGACTTACCTCTCAAGAACACAAACTAGAAGACTCGAAAAGGCAGATTGGGTAGCTGTTTCACGGTTTCACCACAAAATGTGGGCTAACAAAGTCTACTATCAATATTAATCAATGACCCGTTAAGCCTTTTCAAAATTATTATGAACTGAAGAGTCTTGAGACCATGTAAAAGAGGAGCCAAGAAAGCTGACTCGGCTAAAGTCGTTGTTGCCAAGATCAAAAATAAATAACCCTATTCTACTAACTAGTATAGTAAGCAAGCAAGGGGTCGAACCCAAGAGAATCGGAATTCTGAACAATCATCAATTAACAAGACAGGGGTTTTGGGATTTAGGCAAGCAAATAAATTCAAGTAATAAATCAATTAAAGGAAAAGCAGAGTTCATTAAATCAATTCCACCTTTTTAATCATTCGATCATCAATTCAT